>CM065598.1:64304888-64437567 GCA_033119425.1 Bufotes viridis
CACCATTGAGTTACTTTGACCCCTGCACCCAGGAAGAGGAGAGAGGCCCCACAGCACATATTCTGGCATCATATCAGCCACCACAGGAGAAGCCACCATTTAGTTACTTTGACCCCTTCACCCAAACAGAGGAGAGAGGTTCCACATCAGAGAATCAGGCATCATATCAACCACCACAGGAGTAGGCCACAATTTAGTTTATTTGACCCCTGCACCCAGGAAGAGGAGAGAGGCCCCACAGCACATATTCTGGCATCATATCACACACCACAGGAGAAGGCCTCTTTCAGTGATTTAGGCCTTTGGACCCAGACAGAGGAGAGAGGTCAGAGATTAGCTTCATATCCCCCAGCACAGCAGAAGACCGCTTTATTTGACTTAGGCCTCAGCACCCAGACAGAAGACAGAGGTAGCATGGCAGAGGTTATGGCTTCATGTCACCCGTTAGTTTAACCGGCCACTTTCATCTGGTTAGGCCCCGGCGCCCAGACAGAGAAGAGTTTCATTCAACTGTGGGTTTCATAAAATTTGTATCAAATAAAGAAGTGGCCCGTAGCACAACAAGACATGTTTTAGGCAGTTAATAAGTGACTACTCTGCACAAGGGAGGGACAGGTCCTGTGGGATCCATGCCTGGTTCATCTTTATGAAGGTCAGCTTGTCCACGTTGGCTGTGGACAGGCGGCTGCGCTTGTCAGTACGACGCCCTGCCGTGCTGAATACGCTGCTCAGATAAAACGCTGGCCGGGCAGGAAAGCACCTCCAAGGCATAACATGCTAACTCTGGCCACGTGGACAATTTCTCAAACCCAGTAGTTGAATGGGGCCGAACCATCCGTCAGGATGTGGAGGGGTGTGCAGACATACTGTTCAACCATGTTAGTGAAATGCTGCCTCCTGCTAACACGTTCCGTATCAGGTGTCGGTGCAGATAGCTGTGGCGTGGAGACAAAACTTTTCCACATTTCTGCCATGCTAACCCTGCCCTCAGATGAGCTGGCCGTGACACAGCTGCGTTGGCGACCTCTTGCCACTCCTCTGCCTTCACCTTCCACCTGTTCCCCTGTGACATGTGGGAATGCTCTCAAGAGCGCCTATCAGCGCAGCGCTTGTACTCGCGCATCTTACGGTCGCGCTCCAGTTCAGGAATTAAAGTGGGCACATTGTCTTTATACCGGGGATCCAGCAGGGTGGCCACCCAGTAGTCTGCACACGTTAAAACGTGGGCAACTCTGCTGTCGCTGCGCAGGCATTGGAGCATATATTCGCTCATGTGGGCCAGGCTACCCATGGGTAAGGACAAGCTGTCCTCTGTGGGAGGCGATCGTCATCGTCCACCGTATCCCCCAGCCACGCACCAGTGATGGGCCTGGGCTGCCACCCCGCTGTGAACTTGCGCCATCCTCGTCCCCCTCCACCTCCTCCTCCTCATCCTCCTCGTCCTCCAGTACAGTGCCTTGGCTGGCGACTCTGTGAACCTGTCCTCTGCTGCTTAAACAAACCTCCTCTGAGCCACTTCGAACAGACTGGCCCGAAAGTGTTAGAAACGAGCCCTCATCCTCCTCCTCCTCCTCCACCTGGGCCACCTCCTCAACATCATTGCCCTAAGTGTTTTCTCAAGGAGACATAGAAGTGGTATTGTAACGCTGATAACAGTGTCATCGCCACTGGCCATGTTGGTGGAGTACTCGAAACAGCGCAGCAGGGCACACAGGTCTCGCATGGAGGCCCAATCATTGGTGGTGAAGTGGTGCTGTTCGGCAGTACGACTGACGCGAGCGTGCTGCAGCTGAAACTCCACTATGGCCTGCTGCTGCTCGCACAGTCTCTCCAGCATGTGCAAGGTGGAGTTCCACCGGGTGGGCACGCCGCATATGAGGCGGTGAGCGGGAAGGCCGAAGTTCCGCTGTAGCGCAGACAGGACAGCAGCGGCAGGATGTGAACGGGCGGAAGCGCGCACAGACGGCCCGCACTTTATGCAGCAGCTCTGACATGTTGGGGTAGTGGTGAATGAACCTCTGCACCACCAAGTTCAGCACATGCGCCAGGCAAGGGATGTGCGCCAAACCGGCTAGTCCCAGAGCTGCCACGAGATTTCGCCCCATTATCGCATACCACCAGGCCTGGCTTGAGGCCCACCGGCAGAAACCACTGGCCGGTCTGTTGTTCAATACCCCGCCACAACTCCTTTGCGCTGTGGGGCCTGTCCCCCAAACATATGAGTTTCAGAATGGCCTGCTGACGCTTACCCCGGGCTGTGCTGAAGTTGGTGGTGAAGGTGTGTGGCTGACCGGATGAGCTGGTGGAAGCAGTGGAGGAGGAAGCCGAGTAGGAGGAGGAGGCTACAGGAGGCAGAGAATGATGCCCTGCGATCCTAGGGGGCGGAAGGACGTGCGCCAAGGAACTGTCCGCCGGGGCCCAGCCGCCACTACATTCATCCAGTGTGCAGTTAGTGAGATATAGCGTCCCTGGTCAGTGCTTACTGGTCCACGTATCTGTGGTTAGGTGGACCTTGCCACAAATGGCGCTGCGCAGTGCACACTTGATTTTATCGGACACTTGCATGTGCAGGGAAGGCACGGCTGTCTTGGAGAAGTAGTGGCGGCTGGGAACCACATACTCGCGGGACAGCCATGGCCATCAGCTGTTTGAAGCTGTCTGTGTCCACCAGCCGGAATGACAGCATTTCAAAGGCCAGCAGTTTAGAAATGCTGGCGCTCAGGCCAAGGGCTCGAGGGTGACTCGGGGGAATTTGCGCTTCCTCTCTAAGGTTTGAGATATTGAGAGCTGAACGCTGCTGTGTGATATAGTGGAGACGCTAGTTGACGGTGGCGGTGGTGGTGGTGTCGGTGGCACATCCTCTGTTTGCTGCCTCGGCAGGTGGCAACATTCCTCTCGAGGCGGAAGCCGAGGCAGCAGCGGTAGAGGGAGCAGGGGGAGCCTCAGCGAGTGCCTGGTTTTTAAGGTGTGTACCCCACTGCAGTTCATGCTTTGCATGTAGATGCCTGGTCATGCAGGTTGTGCTGAGGTTCAGAACGTTAATGCCTCGCCTCAGGCTCTGATGGCAGAGCGTGCAAGTCACTCGGGTCTTGTCGGTAGGACATTGTTTAAAGAAGTGCCATGCCAGGGAACTCTTTGAAGCTGCCTTTGTGGGGCTGGGTCCCTGTTGGCGATGTCCAGTAGCAGGCGAACTCTGGGGCGGCGGCTCGTCTGCTTTGGCCCCTGCTCCTCTTTGGCTTCGCTGTTGTCTCGGTCTCACCACTACCTCTTCCTCTGAACTGTGAAAGTCATCGCCACGACCTTCAGTCCATGTGGGGTCTAAGACCTCATCGTCCCTCTGCATCGCTCTTCCACCCAGTCTCCTCCCTGACCTCCTCCTGTTCAGTCTGCACACTGCAAAAGACGCGGCAGTGGGCACCTGTGTTTCGTCATCATCAGAGAGTCGGTGACTCTGCTGTGGTGGTATTCCCATGTCCTCTTCATCTGGAGACATAAGTGGTTGTGCGCCAGTGCATGGTGTATGTCTTCCTCCACTGGGGAAGGGCTAGGTGGACGCCCTGGGAAACCCTGGAAGCAGAGTCTTCAAACAGAAGAAGAGACTGCTGCATAACTTGTGGCTCAGACCGTTTCCTGATATGCTTGGGGGTGATGTGACAGACTGATGGGCTTGGTTTTCAGGTGCCACCTGTGCGCTTCCGCAGAAGACTGGGTGGAAGACCATGTGGTGAACGTGCTGGAAGCACTGTCGGCCACCCAATCGATTAATGCCTGTACCTGCTCAGGCCTTACCATCCTAAGAGCGGCATTGGGCCCCACGAGATATTGCGGTACATTCTGCCGGCTAGTTGAGGGAGTTCGCTCCCTACTGTGTGCGCCTGGGGCCGAACGGCCACGTCCTCTACCAGCAACAGAGGCTCCACGGACACCACCACGACCGCGCCCTCGTCCCTTAATAGTATTTTTCTTCATTGTTGCGATTCAACTCGCACCACAATGAAATATATTATTTTTTATAAGCAAAATCCCTCACTGGAATACTTTCAGTCTTTTGACTGTATGGATTACAGATGGAATGACTGTTATATGTGAGTACCGCTTTCTTTGACAGATTCTAGTATGGGTACATATATGTTTTCCCAACCCCAGCACATTAGTTTGCTAATTCCAGATGTATGAAACGCAGGCCTAACTGTATCTAGTATATTGAACGCCAGATAAACTAACTTGGCCTTTTTTAAATAAAAAAATTCCCTCACTGGAATACTTTCAGTCTTTTGACTGTATGGATTACAGATGGAATGACTGTTATATGTGAGTACCGCTTTCTTTGACAGATTCTAGTATGGGTACATATATGTTTTCCCAACCCCAGCACATTAGTTTGCTAATTCCAGATGTATGAAACGCAGGCCTAACTGTATCTAGTATATTGAACGCCAGATAAACTAACTTGGCCTTTTTTAAATAAAAAATTCCCTCACTGGAATACTTTCAGTCTTTTGACTGTATGGATTACAGATGGAATGACTGTTATATGTGAGTACCGCTTTTGACAGATTCTAGTATGGGTACATATATGTTTTCCCAACCCCAGCACATTAGTTTGCTAATTCCAGATGTATGAAACGCAGGCCTAACTGTATCTAGTATATTGAACGCCAGATAAACTAACTTGGCCTTTTTTAAATAAAAAAATTCCCTCACTGGAATACTTTCAGTCTTTTGACTGTATGGATTACAGATGGAATGACTGTTATATGTGAGTACCGCTTCTTTGACAGATTCTAGTATGGGTACATATATGTTTTCCCAACCCCAGCACATTAGTTTGCTAATTCCAGATGTATGAAACGCAGGCCTAACTGTATCTAGTATATTGAACGCCAGATAAACTAACTTGGCCTTTTTTAAATAAAAAAATTCCTCACTGGAATACTTTCAGTCTTTTGACTGTATGGATTACAGATGGAATGACTGTTATATGTGAGTACCGCTTTCTTTGACAGATTCTAGTATGGGTACATATATGTTTTCCCAACCCCAGCACATTAGTTTGCTAATTCCAGATGTATGAAACGCAGGCCTAACTGTATCTAGTATATTGAACGCCAGATAAACTAACTTGGCCTTTTTTAAATAAAAAAATTCCCTCACTGGAATACTTTCAGTCTTTTTGACTGTATGGATTACAGATGGAATGACTGTTATATGTGAGTACCGCTTTCTTTGACAGATTCTAGTATGGGTACATATATGTTTTCCCAACCCCAGCACATTAGTTTGCTAATTCCAGATGTATGAAACGCAGGCCTAACTGTATCTAGTATATTGAACGCCAGATAAACTAACTTGGCCTTTTTTAAATAAAAAAATTCCTCACTGGAATACTTTCAGTCTTTTGACTGTATGGATTACAGATGGAATGACTGTTATATGTGAGTACCGCTTTCTTGACAGATTCTAGTATGGGTACATATATGTTTTCCCAACCCCAGCACATTAGTTTGCTAATTCCAGATGTATGAAACGCAGGCCTAACTGTATCTAGTATATTGAACGCCAGATAAACTAACTTGGCCTTTTTTAAATAAAAAATTCCTCACTGGAATACTTTCAGTCTTTTGACTGTATGGATTACAGATGGAATGACTGTTATATGTGAGTACCGCTCTTTGACAGATTCTAGTATGGGTACATATATGTTTTCCCAACCCCAGCACATTAGTTTGCTAATTCCAGATGTATGAAACGCAGGCCTAACTGTATCTAGTATATTGAACGCCAGATAAACTAACTTGGCCTTTTTAAATAAAAAAATTCCCTCACTGGAATACTTTCAGTCTTTTGACTGTATGGATTACAGATGGAATGACTGTTATATGTGAGTACCGCTTTCTTTGACAGATTCTAGTATGGGTACATATATGTTTTCCCAACCCCAGCACATTAGTTTGCTAATTCCAGATGTATGAAACGCAGGCCTAACTGTATCTAGTATATTGAACGCCAGATAAACTAACTTGGCCTTTTTAAATAAAAAATTCCTCACTGGAATACTTTCAGTCTTTTGACTGTATGGATTACAGATGGAATGACTGTTATATGTGAGTACCGCTTTCTTTGACAGATTCTAGTATGGGTACATATATGTTTTCCCAACCCCAGCACATTAATTTGCTAATTCCAGATGTATGAAACGCAGGCCTAACTGTATCTAGTATATTGAACGCCAGATAAACTAACTTGGCCTTTTTTAAATAAAAAAAAATTCCCTCACTGGAATACTTTATGGCTTTTCACTGTATGGTTTACAGGTGGACTGGTATTAGTAGGGGTGACACAAGCACACCCAAGTCCCTGATGTAGGATTTCTATGGCACAGACCACTATTACAAGTGATTAATGGACGTTGGGAGAGATTGTGCTGCAGCACTAGTCCCAAGATGGCCGCCGCCTATCAGCCCAGTAACATGTGCCACAAAATGGTCTGCACAACCTTTAAAAAAAATAGCCTTGGACTGTGCTGCTAAATCGCTATTGGTCTGAATCCCAGGTGTAGATGTCTGACTTGTTTGGAGCTTTGGAATGCACACTGTGGCAGCTTCTGCTGCAGCACTACAAGTCGCAAATGGCGGCCGGCGGTCAGCCCAGGTACATGTGGATGGAAAAATCACTCTGGCCACTCTAAAAATAGCCAATCCCTATCAAAAAAGCAGCTCAGCTGCAGTTGTTCAGATGAATCACAGGTGGAGGAGAGAAATTTGCTTCCAGTTATTCAATTATCCCTGCCTATTCTCGCCCTAGCATCAGCTGCGCCTATCCCTGTTCTATTCACATCGGGAGTGAGCACGTCCCGACGTGCGCACAAGCTTATAAAGAGGCTGAGTCACATGCTGCACTTCGCCAATCACAGCCTTGCCAATAGTAGGCATGGCTGCGATGGCATCTTAGGGCAAGTAGTATGATGCATGTTGATTGGCTGCTTTGCAGCCTTTCAAAATGCGCCAAAATACATGCCGAACGACGAACCCGAACCCGAACTTTTTTGAAAATGTCCGGGTTCGGGTCCGGGTCCCGGACACCCCAAAATCCGGCACGAACCTCGAACGATGCTCGAACGTCATGACTACAACTACATATTTTTTTAAGGTCTAAATCACTGTGTTGGTTTTGTACTTGTAGTGCGACCTAGTAGGTGAGGCGCCCGGGTGCAGGCAGTTACAAGTGTGTGTTGGGTTCCTCCCCTGACCGGATTGGAGAGGGGCGGTTCCTAACCAGTGTAAGGTGTACATATACACCTATAGGGTCGCTTCACCTACTGTTACGACTAAGGACCCACAGGGTCCAAAGCAGCGTCAATTTTACCAGCTGTACATTTATTGTGTGTGTACAAATCTTTGTTGCACGTAAATAAAAGGAAGATATTGCACCAAACAACCAAGCAGTGCTGGACATCCTTCTATGCACCTGAAGTTTACCACTCAGAAGCTTTTCCTGGGCCACCGTGCTGCGCTGGAATCTTCATATGGGTGAGCTGGAAATTTTCTTTTGAAGTACTAATAAGGGCACTCTCAGAGAGCGTTATCACTGTAGGGGCACTATTACTGTGGGGAATTCTGGGAGAGAATTTTTACTACTGGAGGGAGGTTGAGCACTTTGAGAACCATCTGTAATCGGGACTGTTATTTACGTTAAATATAGTAGTATTTGGAAACACAAGCGGACGCTGATATGGGGATAACGGCAAGGATAGCACTATTGGGGCACCAGGAGGAGGAAAATGATATAAAAGTGAGGAACCTAAGATGTCTGCAGAGACGAGATATGGCTGAAAGCAGTTGTTATGATTGTCTGGGTCTTTTGGAGGAGATGGAAGGAGAATGTCTACATCAGAGGATGTCAATGAATGTAATATGTTTATAGTGCTGTGTTCTCCTGTATGTCTGATAGGGCTGAATGTAAAGTCCATTCAAGTATGCCTTCAACACTGGGGTTGGGGGCTGGATTGAAAATCTAAAACATATATTGGAGCTTGGGTCCTCATCCTGAATCTTTTGAAAGGCTAGCCATTGAGGTGTATGCAGTATACGGGCACTTTAACACCCGTTTACCCCCAATCTGTTATGTTCTTTAGCGTTTCATGTAATTGCCTGCAGCAATGTTAAGGGTGTCATTTAGGTATTGGACCACTGGGGAGCTGGTGAGCAGGTCATATATATAGCTAGGCCAAGGCAGGCTAGTGCAGTGCAGACCCTGGAGTCTGTAGAGGCCACATGTCTCAGGCCTAGACCAGTTCAGCAGAATCTGGAGGCAATCCCTAGAGCAAGGAGGTACTAAACGTCAAGTGGAGGTAAATTATAAAGCTGGAGATTCAAGGATATAAGCCAGAAGTAGGGCATTGGGGCCTTGAAGCATCAATTCCAGTCAGGACGAGTCAGGAAGAAAGTAAGGTTCACCTGCAATTTCAAGTCCTGTATTACCACCCTCTGTTTAACCTTGCTGGATGTAAGACCACTGCAATTTTTATTGTCTGCAAAAGGAACTGTTGGAAAGACTGCTTACTGTATCATCACTGTCTTCAGTAAAGTTTGGATTCTGTTTTCAAGTTATCAGTCTGTACCTCAGTTATTCCTACTGTAAATACGGTGTGCCACCGTTTACTGGCACTGGCGTCACGACATATCAGGGACTTAGCCATAGGCACGTTAAACTATAACACCAAGGGCACCTCACCTTCCACCTGGCTGTGTCCCTCAAGAACCCAGAGAGTGCCCCAGAGGAGCAGCGTGCCGGCCTCTCCATCACTGGCATTCCCCAGGTTAGTTCCTACACAAAGCCCTGACTTGGGGATGCTACATTTTGGCGTCACGAACAGGATACGCACGTTTTATGGACTGTGATCAAAAACGTGAACTTTGTGCCTTAACCAGTTTGCCAAGTGACAAAACGCCTGTTTATTTGAAGTGAACTTTATGGACCTAAAACGCACAGAAAAGTGTCCCAAAACCTCCAGAAAGCGCTGTGCAGTGTTGCGCTATCAAAAGGAAGAAAATCGCCACTTCAAAGTGCATTTTTGTGGACTTTTATGCTGTTTCACTACCGCTGCTTGCTGTCATTGAATTGATGCATCATGGCGCCCAAGATGGCCGCCTGAACTGTGGACTTATCTACTGCGCCATCACTACTCATCGCTGGCGGGAAAGCTTAGCGCCAGACTCTGCAGCGTCACCACTTTATTCAAATTTCCCAAGCTGGACTCCACCTACCTTGGACTTAGAAGAACGCAGACGCTGTTCCCCGTCGGAGCAAGTCCGAAGCTCCGCCCTCCAGCCCGACGTCCTCGCGGGAAGGCACGCTGCGCAAGGGATTCCCGAAGACGCCCTTCCGGATCTCGCGAGATTTGGACCGCCTGCACCGGAGTAAGTACCAACTCCTGGGAGAAATAATCCGACACCGGAGAGGGGACGCCTGGTTAGCAAGGCCCAAAAAGGGGATACCGGACTCTGCCCATCGATCGCGCTCACCGGCCAATAACCCCGCCGGCGCGACATCGGACCTAGCGCTGCCTCTTAAAGGGACCGCTCAACCAAATAATCTGCATCATGTCGGACTCAGAAGCAGCCGAGCAGCCTGCCCCCAGGGAGCCAGTGGCCACCAACGGTATTACGCCTGTCAACATGATGCCGCTGACGATGCCATACTACTTTGGGGCTCCATGGTTTCCCCGTTATGCCGGGGAGGCTCATAATTTAAAAGACTTTCAAGACAAAATCCTGGCTCTGTTCCGGCTCTATCCTATTAACCCGGATCAGCAAATGGAGATTCTGTTAGCCCAGTTGGAAGGAGCGGCCCGTCGGGAAGTCATGTCCTGGCCCAGTTCTGAGAGGAGCACTATAGAGCAGATCTTTGACCGCCTCAGCACTACCTTTGAAGTCAGGACGGTGTCTGAAATAAAGATGCGCTTCTTCAGCAAGAAACAAAAACCTGGTGAGTCACTTCGTGATTTTGCTTTATCCCTCCAAGAGGCCTGGAGGGCTGTCATTCATATAGACCCTAGAGAGGTTGACACCCAGGATCAAACTCTGAGAGAACAATTTATTGCGGGTGTGAATAGCGAATCTTTAAAAACACAATTGAAAATGTTGTCGGCTCAGCACCCTAACAGTGTTTTCCTGGACTTTAAAGAACTGGCCATCAGTATTCTGGGACAACATCTACCAACGGAACCAGTGGCCCATCCCGAGCCTCCTGTCCGTACTCCTAAGCTGACGGATACCAGCCTGCCAGGGGCCAGCCAAGCCGCCCAGACTCCAGTTCCTGATACAGTAGCTGCTCTGATGGAACAGGTCAATTACCTCACTAAGAGCCTGGAAAAAGTCTGCAGGAAACTGGAAGAGTGGGAGAAACCCTTAATGCTGGAAGATGAACTCTTTTGCCTCAAAAGCCTGGCCCCCTGCGTATCAAGAAGTTTATCCCAGAGATCCTGGAAGACGCTCAAGTGACCGGTTTAGGAACCGCAGTTCTACCTTCCTGTAATTACTGCAAGAAGTTGGGTCATACTGAATCTACTTGCTGGCAGTTAAACGGGTCACCCTCGAGGCTGAGGACCGCCCTCGGGAGGTAGAACAACAGGTCCAAGGGATCCAAACTGGATGCCCTGTTATGTGGGGTCCCGCCCCAAAATAAACGTCCGGATCAATGGAGTGCCTTTTGAAGCGTTGCTGGACACTGGATCTCAAGTCACCACTATTCAGCAGTCCACCTTTAATCAGTTCTGGAGTTCCAGCCTGCTTACCCAGCCACCTGAGTCCTGGTTGGAGATAATTGCAAGCAATGGTAAGCCCATAAAGGTCCATGGATACTGGGAACCCACGCTCCAAGTGGGTGAAGCCACTTTACCACAGCAAGGAGTGATCGTGGTACAAACCGGGGATAAAGGGGCCACCCTGTGATTGTTGGGACTAATGTTTTCAAAAATTGCTACCCTGAGGTCCTTGAAGCTCTCCATCAGTCCCTGCCTGCAGCTTCCTCTGCCTCCAAGAAGGTCCTCCAAAAGACCATCAGCGTACTGTGTGCTCAGCAGAGGTTTGCAAATGAAAAGGAGAGATCTGCACCGCCAGGATCGGTGATAATAGACCAGTGACTCTACCTCCAAACTCCCAAACTCTCCTGTGGTGCCGTGCTGTCCTGGGAGTCCAGGGTCAAGACTATCCGGCCCTGGTGGAACCTGTCCAGATGGAGAACTACCCATATGTGAGAGCTGCCAAGTGCCTGGCGACCGTCTCCCAAGGTAAAGTACCTGTCCGTCTGATTAACCTCAGCGATCATCCTGCTGTGCTTACTAAGCACTGTCCTGTTGCCCAGCTTTCCCAGGTTTCCTTCCAGGATGTCATCCGCCTGCCTGTCACCGAGAAGCCATCAGCTGCCACTCGAGGACCTCTTCCTGCGGACGACTCTCCAGTGCCCTGGTGGAAGGAACTCCATGTCGGGACGAAGCTACCCCGCAGCATCAACTAGAGGGACTCCTGAACCTAGTAAAGCAACACCATCAAGCCTTCAGTAAGCATGCAACGGACTATGGAGAGGTCAGTGTCATCCAACACACCATACCCACTGGCTCTCATCCTCCCATTAAAGAGAGGTATAGACCCATACCACCAACTTCATACCAGAACTGTTAAAGAGATGATCCAAGAAATGAAAGACTCAAACGTAATCCGGGACAGTCGTAGTCCCTGGGCTGCCCCCTGGTTTTAGTAAAAAGAAAGATGGTGGCATCCGGTTTTGTGTAGACTATAGAAAGAGAAATTAAGTGGCGATTCTCTTCCTCTCGATAGCGCAACCTGCACAGCGCTTTCTGGAGGTTTTAGGGACACTTTTTGTATGTTTTTCAGTCCACAAAGTTCACTTCAAATAAACAGCGTTTTGTCACTTGGCAAACTGGTTGAGGCACAAAGTTCACGTTTTGCTCACAGTCCGTAAACGTGCGTATCCTGTTCGTGACGCCAAAATGTAGCATCCCCAAGTCAGAGCAATGTGTGGGACTAACCTGGGGAATGCCAGTGATGGAGAGGCCGGCACGCGGTTCACTCTGGGGCACTCTCTGGGTTCTGAAGGGACACAGCCAGGTGCAAGGTGAGGTGCCCTTGGTGTTGTAGATTAGCGTGCCTATGGCTAAGTCCCTGATGTTTCGTGACGCCAGTGCCAGTAAACGGTGGCACACCGTATTTATAAGTAGGAATAATGGAGGTGCAGACTTGTATCTTGAAACAGAATTCCAACTTTACTGAAACAGTGGTAATACAGAGGCACTCTCTTAAACAGTTCTTTTGCAGACAATTGGCTTTGGTACAATCTCAGTTACAGCAGGCTTATATCCAGCAAGGTAAACAGAGGGTTAAATCACGGGACTTTTGAGTTGCAGGTGAACCTTACTTTCTTCCTGGCTTGTCCTGACTGGCAATTATTCTTCAAGGCCCCAATGCCCTACTTCTGGCTTATCTCCTTGAATCTCCAGTTTGCAGTGTACCTCCTCTGACATTACAGTACCTCTTGCTCTAGGGATTGCCTCAACTTGGCTCCTGCTGACTTGCCTAGGCCCGAGACATGTGGCCTTCACAGACTCCAGGGTCTGCACTCACTCTAGCCTGCCCTGGCCTAGCTATATATATCCCTGCTCAACAGTTCCCCTAGTGGTCTAACACCTACATAACAATCCTCACATTACTGCAGGCAATTACATGTAAGCCACTAAAAGGGACATAACATTATTGGTAGTAAACGGGTATTAAAGTGCCCGTATACTGCAACTGTATAGTGGAGCTGACCCCACGACATATAATTCTCTGGCTGAGGGAACAGTAAAGGACAGAGGCAGATTGAGGACAGATGAGGGCACAGTGCCTGCTCCCAGGCCATGTAAACTAAGGGTTGTGTCTGACGAACCCACTGACTCTTGGCTGGGAGTGTCTGATGTCACTTGGGACGAGGCAACCATTCAAGAATTACTGGGTTGCTGGTCAAGACATGACTGCTAGATGAAATCAGGAGCTCAGGCCTCTCGCTGCGACTCCTGATGCCACGCCCGCTTACTCTGCTGTGACCTGTGCCTGCTCCAGAAACATTTAGGCCTCTGCCACTCTCCTGTGCAGGTCCTGCCACTTCTCTCTTTGACATACTAGGACAGGTGTCTTCAGGAAGGGACAGATAGTGCAGGGCTGGAAAATCGTTTTTTTTAAGTACCCAAAAGCTTTTAAAAGACAGAATGATTTGATATTAGTGAGATCAACAATCATCAAAAAGCAGTGTGTTTAGCAGACATTATAAAAAGTGGCTTATTCACTAGAGTGTGTCTGCAAGTGAGATCTACAGTACGCCACCAGAAAGCAGTGTGTTTAGAAGACATTATAAAAAGGGGATTATTCACTAGAGTGTTTCTGCAAGTGACATTACAGTACGCCTTCAGAAAACAGTGTGTTTAGCAGACATTATAAAAAGGGGCTTATTCACTAAAGTGTGCCTGCTAGTGAGAGATATACACCGCGCCATCAGAGAATTTTTTTTTTCCGGGGAAAATTAACCTAATTTGTGCCACATCTGTGTGTGCGTTCAATCCGCAACCGTTATATTAATTACTCCAGCAGAGAATTACTAATATTTTGGGCAAATGTAGCTAGTTTTGGGCATATCTGTGTGTGCGTTCAATCCACAAACGTTATATACAGTATTCCAGCAGAGAATTATTTGTATTTGGGACACATTTTACTACTTTTGCGCACATCTGTGTGTACGTTCAATCCACAAATGTTATATACAGTGTTCCAGCAGAGAATAATTTTTTTGGGGGACAAATTTAACTAGTTTTAGGCATATCTTTGTGTGCGTTCAATCCGCAACCTTTATATTCATTACTCCAGCAGAGAATTATTTATATTTTGGGCAAATTTAACTAGTTTTGGGCACATCTGTGTGTGTGTTTAGGCCGCAACCGTATATACAGTATTCCAGCAGACAATACATTTTATTTGGGACAAATTTGTATCCCATACTGAACTGAATCTGAAAACACTGTGTATATTACAATGTCCATTAATCTGGGCATAGTAAACTGTGTACAAAATCTGTAAGTTTTTGTATCCCATACTGAACTGAATCTGAAAACACTGTGTATATTACCACTTCCATTAATCTGGGCCTAGTAAAGTGTCCACAAACTGCGGATTTTTGTATCCCATACTGAACTGAATCTGAAAACTCTGTCTATATTACAATTTCCATTAATCTGGGCCTAGTAAATTGTCCACAATCTGTGGGTTTTTGTATCCCATACTGAACTGAATCTGAAAACACTGTATATTACCACTTCCATTAATCTAGGCCTAGTAAAGTGTACAAAATCTGTGGGTTTTTGTGTCCCATACTGAACTGATTCTGAAAAAAAAGTGTGTATTTTACAATTTCCATTAATCTTGCCCTAGTATACTGTGTACAAAATCTGTGGGTTTTTGTATCCCGTACTGAACAGAATTAGAAAACACTGTGTATATTACAATTTCTATTAATCTGGGCCTAGTAAAGTGTACAAAATCTGGGGGGTTTTGTATCCCATACTGAACTGATTCTGAAAAAAGTGTGTATTTTACAATTTCCATTAATCTTGCCCTAGTATACTGTGTACAAAATCTGTGGGTTTTTGTATCCCATACTGAACAGAATCGGACAACACTGTGTATATTACCACTTCCATTAATCTGGGCCTAGTACAGTGTCCACAATCTGTGGGTTTTTGTATCCCATACTGAACTGAATCTGAAAACACTGTGTATATTACAATTTCCATTAATCTTGGCCTAGTCAAGTGTCCACAATCTGTGGATTTTTGTATTCCATACTGAACTGAATCTGAAAAAAGTGTGTATATTACAATTTCTATTAATCTGGGCCTAGTAAAGTGTCCACAATCTGTGGGTTGTTGTATCCCATACTGAACTGAATCTGAAAACACTGTGTATATTACAGTTTCCATTAATCTGGGCCAAGTAAAGTGTCCACAATCTGTGGGTTTTTGTATCCCATACTGAAATGATTCTGAAAAAAGTGTGTATATTACAATTTCCATTAATCTGGCCGTAGTATACTGTGTACAAAATCTGTGGGTTTTTGTATCCCATACTGAACAGAATTGGAAAACACTGTGTATATTACCACTTCCATTAATCTGGGCCTAGTAAAGTGTCCACAAGCTGTGGGTTTTTGTATCTCATACTGAACTGAATCTGAAAACACTGTGTATATTACAATTTTCATTAATCTGGGCCTAGGAAAGTGTATAAAATCTGTTAGTTTTTGTATCCCATACGGAAAAGAATCTGAAAACTCTGTCTATATTACAACTTGCATTAATCTGGGCCAAGTAAAGTGTCCACAATCTGTGGGTTTTTGTATCGCATACTGAAATGATTCTGAAAAAAGTGTGTATATTAAAATTTCCATTAATCTGGCCGTAGTATACTGTGTACAAAATCTGTGGGTTTTTGTATCCCATACTGAACAGAATCAGAAAACACTGTGTATATTACAATTCCCATTAATCTGGGCATAGTAAAGTGTCCACAATCTGTGGGTTTTTGTATCCCATACTGAACTAAATCTGAAAAGTCTGTCTATGTTACAACTTCCATTAGTCTGGGCCTAGTAAAGTGTCCACAATCTGTGGGTTTTTGTACCCATACTTAACTGAATCGGAAAACACTGTGTATATTACAACTTCCTTTGATCTGGGCCAAGTAAAAGTATCCAATCTGTGAGTTTTTGTATCCCATACTGAACAGAATCTGAAAACTCTGTCTATATTACAACTTGCATTAATCTGGGCCTAGTAAAGTGTCCACAATTAGAGATGAGCGAACTTTAAAAAAAAGTCCGGTGTTCGGCGTTCGGGTTGCGGTAAGTCGCGCATCCCGTTATGGATTCCACTATAGCGGCATATGGAATCCATAAGGGGCGGCTGCCACCAACCCGAACTGTTGGACAGCCGAAGGACCTGGGGTGGCGTCACTGTCATGTGATCAGTGCAGGGGCGTGGCTCAGTAGTGGATTTGATCCGTGCTGGGCCACGCCCTACGCTGATGCTGACATACCAGGTCCTCGGCTGTTCAGCAGTTCAGGTTGGTGGCAGCCGCCCACATGGATTCATATGCGCATAGTGAGATGCATAGCGATGTCTTCTAACCGAACACCGGACTTTTTAAAGTTAAGCTCATCTCATCACTAATCTGTGGGTTTTTGTATCCAATACTGTCCTGCATCAAAAGCGGTGTCTTTAGTGGACAGTAAAACAGTTCTGCGCCACATCTACAGACAAAACCATTAATATGAAGGCTAGCACAAAGGGACGGAAAAGTGGGCGTGATGCTGATGGTGCAAGCAGAGGCCATGGCCCTGGGCATAATGAAACTGTGCCTGCTGCCAGTGCGCCAGAAAAAACTAAAAATCCACCTTACCCAGCTCCATGTCCAACTTAGCTGGGCGGCACAGAGACAACATTGTCCAAGTCGGACCAGAAGCCGAACAGGTGGTCGGTTAGGTTGCAGAAGATAATGCTTCCAGTCGGTTAAACACCACTCTCTCTTCCACTAAGTTCAGTCTCTGTAGCCAAGAGTCTGGTCAGCTTGAAGCCTCACTCTGATCCTCCTTCCTCCCCACCATGTTGTGTCTGGCCAAACAAGTGACCCCCACACTTCGGATATTTAAATGATCGCTTTTCATCGCCAGTACTTGGTTTGGCTCTCTCGTCAAGCAAGCTTGAAGAGGTACCGTAGATGTGTGCCCTGACTCCCAACCTCTTGAGCCTTCACGGTGGTGAACCTCAATCAATCATTTACAAGGTGGATGATTATGAGACACAGTTGTCAATCACTGAGGTTGTGGTTAGGTCAAGTCAGGAGGATGATCAGAGTGAGGAAGTGGAAGAGGAGGTGGTGGGCAAAACACTGACCCAACATGGGAAGGTTAAAAGCCGAGCAAGGACTGCACCACAACAGTCTGGAAGAGGCAGTGGGGTTGCAAAAGGGAGATGTTGGCCAACACCAAACAGGCCCGCAACCGTTACACCGAGCACCCCCATCTGTGAATCTCCCTTGCCAAGGGGTAGGTGTTCTGCAGTATGGTGCTTTTTTGAGGAAAGCGCAGACGACAAAAGAGTGGTAGTTTGCAACCTGTGCCATACCAAAATGAGCCGCGGTGTGAACACTAACAACCTCACCACCACCAGCATGATCCGCCACATGGCAATCCCTTCGCCCTGCACCTGGCCCTTCGCATGAACCGTCAGCAACAACATTCATTTCCCTGTCCCAGCGCAGCATCCACATGTCGATAACACATGCATTTGAATGCAAGCGCTTATACCCACCCACAGGCCATAGCACTAAATGCGCAACTTTCGAATTACTGGACCTTGAAATGTTGCCATTTAGGCTTGTGGACACTTAGGCCTTCTGCAGTCTGATGTCGGCGGTTGTCCCTTGGTACGCAGTCCCCAGCTGCCACTATTTTTTACATTGTACCGTGCCTGCCTTACACCAGCATGTGTCCCAGAACATTACCTGTGCCCTGACCAATGCACTTACTGGGAAGGTACACCTCAGTACGGACACATGGACAAGTGCTGGTGGCCAGGGACGCTACGTTTCCCTGACCGCACACTGGGTGAATGTTGTGGAGGCTGGGAGTGAGTCGTACCCTGGGATGGCACAGATGTTACCCACGCCCAGTATTGCAGGCCCTACGTCCATCAGGGTCTCTGCCAGCAGCTATGTTACTGGCTCCAACCCCCACTTCTCCTCCTCCGCCGCCTCCTCCTCCACTTCCACCTCCAACAGCAGTCAGCCATCATTCGCTAGCTGGATGCAGTGTAGCACTGCTGTGGGTAAGCGTCAACAGGCTGTGCTGAAGCTGATCTGCCTAGGGGACAAACAGCAAACCGCCGCAGAGCTGTGGCAGTGTATAAGTGCCAGACTGAGCTGTGTCTTTCAAAACTCAACCTACAAGCAGGCATGGTTATGTCTGACAATGGCTGTAACTTGGTGGTGGCTTTGGAGTTTGGCAACCTGACACACATCCCATGTCTAGCCCACATCTTAAACTTAGTGGTTCAGCGGTTTATAAAAACCTACCCCAATTTGGCAGAGCTACTAGTGAAGGTGTCACCATTTTGTCTCAGCGTGTATTTAGTGCTACTGGTGGCATTATAACTGATAAGCGTATTCGCTTGTCCACTGACAATGCTGACAGGTTGACTCAGATAAAAATGAACAAGGCCTGGATTGCCCCTGACTTCTCAACTCCACCAGAGCAGAGCTGAGATGATGATGAACATAAAGGCAATTTCAATGTATTTCAATGTATTGTGTATAATGTACTCAGTCTACTGTAATGTATTCCCATGCACCTTTTCCACCACAAAAAGTGTATATGGTTGAATCTTGTTTTCTACTCCTCCTCCTCATCCTCCCCCTCATCCAAATTGTATATATTGCCTCCACTACAATTTTTAAAGAGGGTCAGATCACCAGCAGGCCCTCAACCATAATATTTTAGAGGGTCAGCTCCCCTTCAGGCCCTCACCTATAATGTTTTAGAGGGTCAGCTCACCAGCAGACCCTCAACCATAATGTTTTAAAGGGTCAGCTCACCAGCAGGACCTAAACCATAATGTTTTATAGGGTTAGCTCACCAGCAGGCCCTAAACCATAATGTTTTACAGGGTCAGCTCACCAGCAGGCCCTCAACCATAATGTTTTACAGAGTCAGCTCACCACCAGGCCCTCAACCATAATGTTTTATAGGGTCAGCTCACCAGCAGGCCCCTTAACCATAATGTTTAACGAGGTCAGCTCACCAGCAGGCCCTAAAACATATTGTTTTATAGGGTTAGCTCACCAGCAGGCCCTCAACTATAATGTTTTACAGGGTCAGCTCACCAGCAGGCCCTCAACCATAATGTTTTACAGTGGTGTAACTAGAAATCACTGGGCCCACAGCAAATTTTAAATGGCCCCCCCCCAACCCCTTCACAACCTCTCCTCCCATGCAACTCCCACTCTTGTGACTTGTGGCAGTCACAAGAAATCCAGCCATGTTGGTATTCTTACGACTGCCGCAGCGATACCATCCATTTCTATGAAGACAAATCAGCATAGACATGGGATGGTGCACTCACCTGGCTTGTGTCAGCACAGACTACGCCCAGATCCTCAGCGTAGAGGGTAACAGAAAAAACACCATCCTGGTATACGCTATATACAGAAATGACCGTAAACGAGTATATTAAGTTAACCCAGTCCGGACAACCGTATCAATATAAAATGATATAAAAAGAGAGCAATGTTGAAAATACAGTCAAGTGACACAGAAAGTGCGGCTGCGTAACAACAGTCAAGTGACACAAATGCAGCTGCACATTATATATCCAACAGTGTGGAAAAACATACTCACATAAGAGGATAAAGCTATACCAGGATGGCGCTACCCCGACGCGCGTTTCGGCGTGCCTTCGTCTGGTACGCCATCGCTGTGAAATATGTATTTAAACCTAAGCCCACCAATGGGGCGCGGAGGAAATCAATCACTCAGTTGCCTCACCTGGGTGTCTTTTTTGCCGACAAGCCTCCCGATTAGCTCACGCTCAAACACAACCATTCGAGCCGGCGCACAGCCAGTGACGTCCGCGGTCATGTGACCGGTCACATGATGACGCGGACCTGGCAAAATGGTGTCGGCTGGAAGGGGCGGAACACGGCGTCAGGGGCTGGCGGACCCACACCCAGATGTAAACAAAGTAACAGAACATGATTTTGAAAGCATCTAGATAAAAATAATAACATAAGATACATAATGAACAATCAGATATAAATGCATAACCACACATATAATAGCAGTCAATCACAAACATTAATAATAATATATATAGAGTACATGATTTATACATATGTCAGTTCACACATAGTAATGTGAATGTGAAAACATGATGTGAATAGAATAAATAATTAAATAATTAAATAAATAGTGAAAAATGTGAGAATTAATACCGATGTATAAAACATTAGAATAATAAAAATATGTGAATATGATGATCAGTAAACACAAAATGGAGTGAGGTGATTAGAGCACAAAAAAGCACAAAAAAGGTGAACAAGTGAAAGAAATGAGAAGAAATATGAAAAAGGGGAGGGGAGGGGGGAAAAGTGTGTGAAAAACAATAATACAATTGATAAGACATATAATGTGAACCAGCACACATATGTATAAAGAAACAATTAAGAAGCAGAAGTAAATAAAAAAAAAAAAAAAATAAATGAAAAATGGATGAATAGTTAAAAATATATATGAAAAGTATAATACATGAAGAATATTAGGGTCAGGAACTATCCCGGACATCAATACACTTCAAATATGTAAATATGTCTGTGATTGGTTCTGTCAATACAAATATTGATGGAGTCTTCTCGTTCCTGCATCAAATGGAGGGCAACAAAAGACAGAAAGCATCCGCGGCCTAGAGGAAGAGCAAAAAATAAAGGATTAAGCATAAATTAAAACCAGATTAAAAACAATGAATCCACAGCCGTGGTCCTAGAGATCATAAGAACGATGAGAGACCCAAATTTTCGTTGAGACCCCTGGGGCGCAATGTCCCAAGTGTCCAAATCCAACGGCTCTCTTTCTGAGCCAATTTTTTTGAAATATTTCCAGCCCTAAGGTCCCCCTTGATGCAATCAATCCCCCTTACCTTTAAGAGTCTTGGATTGCATCCATGGAAGTCTCGAAAGTGTCTGGCAACCGGTTTCAAATCCATGTTTCTCTCCATATCCTGTGCGGAGATGATGTCTTTAATATGCTCGCGGACTCTAACTTTCAATTCACGTGTAGTGAGACCCACGTAGATTTTAGGGCAGGGACAGGAAGCATAGTACACTACCCTGCAAGTGGAACAAGTAATGCTCTGTTTAATTTTAAAAGTCTTTTGTGCGTCCGAGCTAGTGAATTCAATTGCCCGTTCCATATTAGGGCAAGCTAGGGCAAGCATGGGGAACGACAAGCCTTGAGGGAGTGTTGACCGGTGTGTCAATGGGGCAAAATTTTCCCCTTCTCTTGCAAACGTCTATATGTGTTGGTGGGAGCATTTCCATCTATTTGCATGTTCAAATCCCTGGGTATCTTCCTTGAAGTGGTACGGCCGTTACATCGATGAGCTGCTGTTTGTATGGTTGGGTGGTGTGGCGGCCGTAGCACTTTTTGGAGATATCCTGAACAATAATACCAACAATCTGAGATTTACTCTCAACTCCATTCTCTGTACCATTGCCTTTTTGGATCTAACTCTGGGAGGAGATTATGACAATCATAGAGTTGCTACTACCACCTACCGGACAGACATGGCGGGTAACACCATACTCCACGCTGCATCATGTCATCCATCTCACATTATTAATAATATACCTAAAGGCGAATTCATTCACATTAGGCGAAATTGTACTTTGGATGAGGAATGTCGTGTGGAGATGGGTGCTGCTGCTAATCGTCTTTCTGTTGCTGCCCAACGAGTTGTGTCACGTCTCACTTAGAAATGCCTGATTTTTCCAATGAAAAAGAAACCACATACTGAAATTTCCAGTTATAATCGGACACCAACATTTCTTACGAACTACATTCTTAAGTATGCACAGGTGTGCCGAATTATTAAAAATCATTTATCTGTATTTTGTACTTAGGAACAGTGGCGTCCTATTATTAAAGATGGCATCAAATGTGTTGCCCGACGGGCCCCAACACTGCACAGCAGGATCAGTCCCTCAATGTTTGCTGAAAAACCGCAGTCACGCAGTATTTAGGCAACTTCAAATGTGGACATAGAATTTATACTATAGTTGATCAGTCATGAAGGTGGGTGATCAGGTTTTTTCACATGCGAACAATAAGTCATTCTAAGTTCAGCAGTATATTAACTTTAACACATCATATGTGGTATATTGTATTACCTGTTCCTTATAAAATGGGCACATGCTCTCCCCAGGGCCTCAATCGCAAACACGACTTGATCCTATATTATTGAGTTTTTTTCTTTTCTGGTTTTATAGCCACATTTTTGTAATGTGTTTTATATGGTTATATGTATGTTTCTCAATGTTGAATTTGCATGAGGGTGAGGCGGGGCCTCATTTGACTCACCTGTGTTAGGGGGTTGAACCCTATTAATCTAGACTCGCCTCCAGTTTTGCACTTTGTCATGAATAAGGATCGCTAGTGTCTTTTGATCCAAAAAGCGTAGAAGCAATATGTTACTGTTTTTTTTTGCACTGTAAAGAATAAAGTTGGACCATTTTTTTCAAGCTGGACTTTCTTTTATCTTCTTATTCATTTCTATGGGATCACCAGTACTTAGCGATCCTGGCTGTCACACAACCAGTGTCTCTCTGCTATGAGGCAGGGCACATACCTGCAGAAGGCTGCCATTCCTTCTTCTCCTTCTGGTCTGGTCCTTCTGTTTCCTGGGCAGGTGCCACACACGTCACTCATACACATAGCGCCGTGGCGGCCCAGGGAACAATGAGGACAGGACGGCAGGGCGTGGAGCACCATATTAATCAGGCTGAAGGGCCCTTCCTTTCATGAATTAAGGAGGCCGGGTACCAATTTTACCACATGTTGAGGGAGCCTGACAACAAAATCATTTAGTATTGCCAGGAGCAGCTGCTTTCCCTGCTTCCCTGATAGATACGCTACTAATTCCAGTCTTAGGCCTAGTTCACACACCTAAAAAATGCTTAATAAAATCAGCATGGAATCCACTTTTTTTCAGGTTGAAAAAAAAACGTGTTTTTTTTACGCGTTTTTTTTTATGGATGTTCACTTCAATACAAAAGTAAATTTTCAGCTTGAGGTTTTTGGAGATCTGTGCCAAAAAAGGCACCGAAAATGCACAAAAACTTCATGGACTAACATAGTAACATAGTATATAAGACCGAAAAAAGACATTTGTCCATTCAGTTCGGCCTGTTTCCTACAAGTTGATCCAGAGGAAGGCAAAAAACCCCTGTAAGGCAGAAGCCAATTTTCCCCACTTAAGGGGAAAAAAATTCCTTCCCGACTCCAATCAGGCAATCAGAATAACTCCCTGGATCAACGACCCCTCTCTAGTAGCTGTAGCCTGTAATATTATTACACTCCAGAAATAAATCCAGTCCCCTCTTGAATTCCTTTATTGTACTTACCATCACCACCTCCTCAGGCAGAGAGTTCCATAGTCTCACTGCTCTTACAGTGAAGAATCCTTTTCTATGTTTGTGTACAAACCTTCTTTCCTCCAGACGCAGAGGATGTCCCCTTGTCACAGTCACAGTCCTGGGGATAAATAGATGATGGGACAGATCTCTGTACTGACCCCTGATATATTTATACATAGTTATTAGATCTCCCTCAGTCGCCTTTTTTCTAAAGTGAATAACCCTAATTTTGATAACCTTTCAGGGTACTGTAGATCCCTCATTCCAGTTATTACTTTAGTTGCCCTCCTCTGAACCCTCTCCAGCTCTGCTATGTCTGTCTTGTTCACAGGAGCCCAGAACTGTACACTGTACTCCATGTGTGGTCTGACTAGTGATTTGTAAAGTGGTAGGACTATGTTCTCATCACGGGCATCTATGCCCCTTTGATGCAACCCATTATCTTATTGGCCTTGGCAGTAGCTGCCTGACACTGGTTTTTGCAGCTTAATTTGCTGTTTATTAAAATTCCTAGATCCTTTTCCATGTCAGTGTTACCGAGTGTTTTACCATTTAATATGTACGGGTGACTTGCATTATTCCTTCCCATGTGCATAACTTTACATTTGTCAGTGTTAAACCTCATCTGCCATTTTTCTGCCCAAGCCTCCAATCTATCCAGATCCTCTGTAGCAGAAAACTGTCCTCTTCAGTGTTAATTACTTTACACAGTTTAGTGTCATCTGCAAAAATAGATATTTTACTGTGCAGGCCTTCTACAAGATCATTAATAAATATATTGAAGAGAATAGGGCCCAATACTGACCCCTGAGGTACCCCACTAGTGACAGTGACCCAATCTGAGTGTGTACCATTAATAACCACCCTCTGTTTTCTGTCACTCAGCCAGTTACTTACCCACATACAGACATTTTCTCCCAGTCCGAGCGTCCTCATTTTATATACTAACCTTTTATGAGGTACGGTGTCAAATGCTTTGGAGAAGTCCAGATATACGACATCCATTGATTCACCGCTGTCAAGTCTAGAACTTACCTCCTCATAGAAGCTGAGTAAATTCGTTTGGCATGACCGATCCCTCATGAAGCCATGCTGATATGGCGTTATTTGCTTATTTTCATTGAGATACTCCAAAATAGCATCTCTTAGAAACCCTTCAAACAGTTTACCAACAATAGATGTTAAACTTACCGGCCTATAATTTCCAGGCTCTGTTTTTGGACCCTTTTTGAATATTGGCACCACATTTGCTATGCGCCAATCCTGTGGAACATTCCCTGTTATTATAGAGTCCGTAAATATCAGAAATAATGGTCTGGCTATGACATCACTTAATTCCCTTAGGATACGGGGGTGTATGCCATCCGGTCCTGGCGATTTGTCTATTTTAATCTTTTTAAGTCGCTGTTGTACTTCTTCCTGGGTCAGACATTTATTTTAATGGGAGATTCAGTGCTTATTCTGTGCCAAGATAGGGTGTACTGCTTCTTTTTTCTGTAAAAAAAAAAAGGAAGCGCTGCTTCCCATTGAAGTGATTGCAATGTTGTTTTGAGACTTATTTTGGAACTGATTTTGCAGCAGAAACGCTCCAAAATCAGCGCCAAAAACCTCAGTGTAAACTGGCCCATAGGCTGTATTTACATCAGATTTTTGCCCCAGGCTCAGCGTATACACATTACTTATACATTACACAGTTGCCTCAGGCAGGCATCATACAGGGTATTTGATTCTTTAACATACATGTGTTTTTACTGGACTATGACGTACACAATGTTGTGGAAATTTTATTAGGATGTGTTTTTAATATGTCATGTTATGTATTGTCATCACGTCTCAGTGTGTAAACCATTGGAGTGGATATCTTACTGCCGGGCACAGAGGTTTCCGCTGGCAAACAGTCTATGTGCTATGCACTGGGCTGTAGGCCGAGGGAGACTGATGCGCTGCAGAGCAGTGTTTTCTTGGGAAATGTATGTGCGCCAGCTAGGCCCCCGCCCAAAGAGCGGATTTAGTGGCTTGGCGTGGATGCATTTACAATATACAAAAAAGGAACGTGCATTTATTGTTTCCAGTGTGCCGATCAACCGCTGGAGATAATGGCGCAATTCCTGTACATAAGCACACATGAGAATCCTAGTGAACTAAGGTTCACTTCAGTGGTAATTGTAGAGCGGCGCCCAGGGATCTCCCTGCACTTACTATTATCCCTGGGCACCGCTCCGTTCGCCCAGTATAGGCTCCAGTATCTTCTGGGACTTTGTTATACTAGGCGGAGCCTAGTACACTTGGTTATAGTAGGCGTATTCTAGGCTGTAGCACTGGCCAATCTCAGCGCTCAGCTCACAGCCTGGGAGAAAAAAAACCTCCCAGGATATGAGCTGTGCGCTGCGATTGGCCAGCGCTACAGCCTGGGATACGCCTACTATACCAAGTGTACTAGGCTCCGCCTAGTATAACCAAGTCCCGGAAGATACCGGAGCCTATACCGGGTGAACGGAGCGGCGCCCAGGGATAATAGTAAGTGCAGGGAGATCCCTGGACGCCGCTCTACATGTCAGCACACTAAGTACACATTTTTTAGCCTGATGAAAGGTCCTCTTTAAGAGCCTCAGGTTTCCATGCAGCTAAATAAAGATGATCTTTCAATGTACCTCCCGGTATAAATTGAGTTTCAATTTTAACCCAAGGTTTCTCCAATGTCAGGTTCCCCCACTCCCTGAGAAAGGAAAGGCCTATAGCATGACAGTAATCTTTAACTGAGGGGAGGACAATGCCGCCCGCCTTTTTTTCCCTAAACATTATAGATTGGGCTACTCTAGGGCACCCTGTGTGCCATATATAGGTATTAAAGAGTTTCTGTGCCTCTTTAAAGAAAGAAGCCGGCACCGGAATTGGCAACCCATGATACCTCTTTCATACTGAAGCTTCTTCCCTAATTTTGGGGTGTTCGGGACCCGTACCCGGACATTTTCTAAAAAGTTCGGGTTTGGGTCAGTTGTTCGGCGATTTCTTCCCGCTTTCTAAAGGGCTGCACAGCAGCCAATCAGCTAGCGTTTTACTTCTTTCCCTAAGAAGCCGTCATAGCCATGCCTACTAATGGAATGGCTGTGATTGGCCAAGTGCAGCATGTGACCCAGCCTCTATTTAAGCTGCAGTCACGTAGCGCTGCACGTCACACTGCTCTGATTAGTGTAGGGCACGGATGTCAAACTCGTGGCCCTCCAGCTGTTGCCAAACTACAACTCCCACAATGCCCTGCTGTAGGCTGATACCTGTAGGCTGTCCAGGCATGATGGGAGTTGTAGTTTTGCAACAGCTGGAGGGCCACGAGTTTGACATCCCTGGTGTAGGGAGAGGATGCAGCTTCTGTGAGGGCGAGATTAGGCAGGGAAAAGTCAGCATTAGCACCTAATGAAGTGATCGATCTACAGCTGGGAGTCATTCAACTTCTGCTAGTTAATTGCTCACTGGTTTTAGGCTGCACAGAGCGTTTTTCTGTCACTTTTTTATGGGGTGATCGGCGGCCATTTTGTGTCTTGTGGTGCACCAGCACAAGCTGCCACCAAGTCCATCAATACTAGTTTTTTTTTGCTATATCCTACATCAGGGGCTTGGCTGTGTTTATTGTCACCCCTAGAAACTTAGGATAGAAATTTCTATATTTTAGAGGGGTTAAATTCAATTGCCAAAATAGCAATCCCCTAAATCTGGTGTCCCAGCAGTGGCTGGCAAAGGTTAATAGTGTCTGGCAAAGGATATATTTTGTTCTGGGGTGAAATTCAATTGCCAAAATAGCAATACCATAAATCAGTGGTTTCAGCTGTGACTGGCCAAGTTTAATAGTGTCCGGCAAAGGATATATTTTTTTCTGGGGTGAAATTCCATTGCCAAAATAGCAATACCGTAAATCTGGTGTCCCAGCAGTGGCTGACCAAGTTTAATAGTGTCTGGCAAAGGATTTATTATTTTCTGGGGTGAAATTCAGTTGCAAAAATATAAATACCGTAAATCTGGTGTTCTAGCTGTGACTGGACAAGTTTAATAGTGTCCGTCATAGGATATATTATTTTCTACGGTGAAATTCAGTTTAAAAAATAGAAATACCGTAAATCTGGTGTTCTAACTGTGACTGAACAAGTTTAATAGTATCTGTCAAAGGATAGATTTTGTTCTGGGGTGAAATTCAATTGCCAAAATAGATATACCCTGAATCTGGTGTTCCAGCTGTGACTGGACAATTTCCCTAGTGTTCATCAAAGGATAGATTATTTTCTGGGGTGAAATACAGTTGCAAAAATAAAAATACAGTAAATCTGGTGTTCCAGCTGTGACTGGACAATTTCCCTAGTGTTCGTCAAAGGATAGATTATTTTCTGGGGTGAAATACAGTTGCAAAAATAGAAATACAGTAAATCTGGTGTTCCAGCTGTGACTGAACAAGTTTAATAGTGTCCGTCAAAGGATAGATTTTGTTCTGGGGTGAAATACAGTTGCAAAAATATAAATACAGTAAATCTGGTGTTCCAGCTGTGACTGGACAAGTTTAATAGTATCCGTCAAAGGATTGATTTTGTTTTGGGGTGAAATTCACTTGCCAATATAGCAATACCCTGAATCTGGTGTTCCAGCTGTTGCAGGCCAAGTGTTAATCTGTCTGTAAAAGGGTATATTGCCCTCAGCGTGCATCTCCAAATATATTTCTTTCCGTAAAAGGGTATATTACAAAAAGTGTTACATTACAATTGCTGAAAGCATAATCCTGTGAATCTGCATGCACTATTGTGCATCTCATAGTGTATTTCTGTCCGTAAAAGGGTATATTACACTCAAGGTGGCTGGGATGGAGGGTTTGCTAAGGTTTAGTCGCTATGGTGCAGGAGCTGTGTTCTCATGCAGCCATTGCTTTCGGCAGCCAAGCCACGCCCCTGCCTGTTTCATTTTAATGAATGTGAGCTTGTTCACATTGGCTGTGGAAAGACGGCTGCGCTTGTCTGTGATCACCCCTCTGGCGTGCTAAACCAACACACGTTTGGACAATACACTGGCCCCAGGGCAGGCCAGCACCTCCAAGGCGTAAAGGGCAAGCTCAGGCCATGTGCCCAATTTGGAAATCCAGAAGTTGAATGGGGCAGACCCATCAGTCAGTATGTGAAGGCGTGTGCACATGTACTGTTCCGCCATGTTGCTGAAATGCTGTCTCCTGCAAAGACATTCCATATCAGCTGGTGGTGCTGGTTGTTGTGGCCATGCTAACCCTCCCTTCTGAGGTGCTGGCGGTGCCCCAGCTGTGTTGGTGGCTTCTTCCTCCTCCTCTGCCTTGTGCTTTCACTGAGCCCCTGGTGTCAGGTGGGAATTAAGGACGGCAGATTGTCCTTGTAGAGGGGATTAAGCAGGGTGGCCACCCAGTAATCAGCACTGGGTAGAATGTGGGCAACTTGGTGGTCATTGCGCAGGCACTGCAGCATGTAGTCACTCATGTGTGCTAGGCTGCCCAGAGGCAACAACAAGCTGTCCTCTGTGGGAGGTGTATCGTCTGTGTCATCTGTATCCCCCCAGCCATGCTCCAGTGATGCCCATGAGCTGCTTTGGGTGCCACCCTGCTGTGAACATTATTCCTCCTCATCATCATCCTCCTCCTCCTCATGCTCCAGAACTGTGCCCTGGCTGGACAATTGTGTACCTCGCCTCTGTTGATGCAGAAACCCACCCTCCGAGCCACTTGTGAATGACTGACCTGATAACCATGGAAATGATCTCTCTTCCTCTTCTTCCCCCTGTGCCACATCATCGCCCGAAGAGTTTTTTCAAGGAGACATAGAAGTGGGATAGTAATGCTGAGGACTGCGTCATCGGCACTGGCCATGTTGGTGGAGGACTCGAAACAGCGCAACACGGCACACACATCCCGCATGGAGGCCGACTCGTTGGTGGTGAAGTGGTGCTGTTCCGCAGAGTGACTCACCCGTGCGTGCTGCAGCTGAAACTCCACTATCTCCTGCTGCTGCTCGCACAATCTCTCCAGCACATCGCATATGACGTGGTGAGTGGGAAGGCCGAAGGAAAGGTGAAATTTGCCATTAAGCTCCTTGTTAGAGAACAGCAAGTTGCACAAAACGTACTGAAACATTGAAAAGTTGGACATGTGCATTCAAAATCACATTAAGTTCACCTGTAAAGGTTAGAGTGCATGTTAGGTTTATCCTGAAATTTCACCCACAAGCCAAATATCCCTAACTTTTGTGAGTAGTGTCGCAGCACCTGGTATTCTAAAGGTCAGTCTGTCTGGTTTTAGTAGTAAACAATAGTGATGGGGCGAAATGCGAACGCGAACTTCCGCTAAAGTTTGCGAACAGGGCGAACCGCCATAGACTTCAATAGACAGGCGAATTTTAAAACCCACAGGGACTCTTTCGCCACAATAGTGATGGAAAAGTTGTTTCAAGGGGACTAACAACTGGACTGTGGCATGCCGGAGGGGGGTCAATGGCAAAACTCCCATGGAAAATTACATAGTTGAAGCAGAAGTTGAAGTTGTGGTAAGTTGAATTAGCAATATAGCGCTATATTCTCAATCTTCGTTATATTCTAGCAATACAACCATTAGGAACCCAGCTCTAAGTTGAATTCGCAATGCGATTAATATAACCTGTATTAATCGCATTGCGATTACAACTTAGATCTGAGTTCTAACGAGTTGGAGTTGCTAGATATAACGAAGATTGAGAATATAGCACTATATTCTCAATCTTCGTTATATTCTAGCAATACAACCATTAGGAACCCAGCTCTAAGTTGAATTTGCAATGCGATTAATACAGGTTATATTAATCGCATTGCGATCATAACTACTAACACTGCAGCTTCAGAATGAATCTAAGATGGATGCCGTCCTTGCTTTTTGATAGGAGGTGGGAGGATCTGGGAGGGAGACTGATGTACTAGCCCTAAAAGGGCTTTTGGGGTGCTGTCAGGACGCTGTCCTTACAGCAGAGATCTGATGAGTCTTTCAGGACTGGAGTGGACACTGAATACACTAGCCTAGCTATCGATTTCCCTATTAAATCAGCAGCAGCTACACTGTCCCTCCACTCACTAAGACTGCAGCTTCCGAATGAATCTAAAATGGATGCTGTCCAGGAGATGGGAGGGTCTGGGAGGGTATGCTGCTGATTGGCTGGAATGTGTCTGCTGACTGTGAGGTACAGGGTCAAAGTTTACTCAATGATAGGGGGTGGACCGAACATCACATATGTTCGCCCGCCGCGACGAACGCGCACAAGCTATGTTCGCCGGGAACTGTCCGCCGGTGAATAGTTTGGGACATCTTATTTGCGAATTCAACTTAGAGCTGGGTACCTAATGGTTGTATTGCTAGAATATAACGAAGATTGAGAATATAGCACTATATTCTCAATCTTCGTTATATTCTAGCAATACAACAACTATTAGGAACTCAGATCTAAGTTTAATTCGCAATGCGATTAATATAACCTGCATTAATCGCATTGCGAATTCAACTTAGAGCTGAGTTCCTAATGGTTGTTGTATTGCTAGAATATACGTTATATTCTAGCAATAAAACCATTAGGAACTCAGCTCTAAGTTGTAATCGCAATGCGAATAATACAATTATTAATCACTTTGCGAATCCATTTGATGCCTCTATTTGATTGTATATGACGGTTGACTATGACTACCACCAACGTTCTGCTGCCTCCAAAGCAAGATATCTGAGCCCGAGGGTCATTTGGCGTTTTTGATAGAAAACGCATCAAAAACGCATCTGCGTTTTATAATTTTTTTATTTTATTTTTTTGTGTATTTTGCCACATTTGGTTGCATATTTACTTTTGGTATAGGCAAATATGGTAGTCTAGATCATGTGTCTATACCAAAACCTAGGATCATTGTTTGACAGCATATTTTCTAAGCCATGTAGCTGAATATAGATTTGGGCAGAGTAATGATCTAGACTACCATATTTGCCTATGCCAAATGTAAATATGCAGCCAAATGTGGAAAATACACAAAAAAATAAAATAAAAAAATGATAAAAACGCAGCTGCGTTTTTGATGCGTTTTCTATCAAAAACGCCCAAATGACCCCTGGGGGGTTCAGATATCTTGCCTCCGAGGCAGCAGAACATTGGTGGTAGTCATAGTCAACCGTCATATACAATCAAATAGAGGCAAAATGGATTCGGAAAGCGATTAATAATTGTAAGTATTATTCACATTGACGATTACAACTTAGAGCCGAGTTCCTAATGGTTGTATTGCTAGAATATAACGTATATTCTAGCAATACAACCACCATTAGGAACTCAGCTCTAAGTTGAATTCGCAATGCGAATAATACAGGTTATATTAATCGCATTGAGATTTACAATTACTAACACTACAGCTGCAGAATGAATCTAAGATGGATGCTGTCCTTGCGTTTATATAGGAGGTGGGAGGGTCTGGGAGGGAGGGTATGCTGATTGGCTGGAATGTGTCTGCTGACTGTGAGGTACAGGGTCAAAGTTTACTGAATTATAAAGTATAAGGGGGAACGCGAACATCGAATATGTTCGCCCGCCGCGGCGGACGCGAACAAGCTATGTTCGCCGGCGAATAGTTTGGGCCATCTCTAGTAAACAAGTCTGGCTTTTTCCCCCCAAAACATGCTCTTCTATAACTCTTATGGTAACTTTGGAAAATTACTAGGTTCTCATTATTAGCTAGAAAGTCCCAAATGTCTCTTAGAATTCATTAACCGTTTCCACGGTGCTGTGCTAATACAGTGAAAATGAACAGGATATGTATCACAATAAACATACAAAATGCAGTTACACATTATTATTCGGTATAGGTCAATGCAAGTTAACCCTTTAAAGTGAAATAAAGTAAGGAGTTGATGACTTTGCATAGGGGAAACAGGCAAATATTCACAAATGTTCAGACTTCAAAGTACCCCTGCTCCAGGGCACTACATCTATATTCTCATATTTCTCCTAAGACATTAATAATTAGTGATCAGGCTTCTGGCATTAGGGTACTTTCACACTTGCGGCATGGCTATCTGGCAGGCTGTTCCGGCGGGTGAACAGCCCACCGCATCTGCCATGCCGCAAGTACCTGTGTGCTGCTGTGCTGCTGCTCTGTCCCCATTGACTATAATGGGCGCGGGGTGCAGAGCTACGGCGCAGCACGGCAGTGATCGTCGGACCTACATTACTTTTAGTCCGGCGATCTCTGGCCGTGCACTGCTGTGCTGCGCCGTAGCTCCACCCCCCATTATAGTCAATGGGGACGGAGCGGCAGCATGGCAACACACAGGTACTAGCGGCATGGCGGATCCGGTGGGCTGTTTACACGCCGGAACAGCCTGCCGGATAGCCATGCCGCAAGTGTAAAAGTACCCTTAATCTGCAGTTTAGAGGTTTTGGGTTAATTTGTATTGTTAATTTATCCTTGTTAACTTTCCTTACCTCTCCCTTCATTCAACAACCGGTTACATTAATAAGTCCCACTATGTTGTCCTCCTTTACTCTTTAATACCTCCCCCTTTGCTCCCTAAACAGTCCTCTAAAATTATAGCCATCGTCTTCCCCAACCTGGGGCATTGATAGGTCAAAACATCCAGAGCTTGAGTCCCAGATGATTTATCCAGGGCCACAACTATAGTGGCTGCTTGCAATATAACTGTATTACCATCAGTTGATTACAATGGTTCCTGCCCCTCTCATAGACCTCTGGCTACTAGGCCTAAAGCCTATGAGGTAGGAGATAGCAAAGCTATAATATCATCACAAATGTCTGCAATGAGAAGCCTGCAACCTGCATAGCAGATGGCAAGGTAGATCAGGGAATCAGGTGAGCATTTTGTTCTTTTTCTTTATTACTTTTGGGAAAGATTGTACCCGGACATTATGGGAGAGGGGGCTCTATATGTGAAGGGGATACTACAGGAGTGCACTATATGTAGTGAGAGCACTACAGGCAGTATTATACCTACTGGGGGCAATATAGGGGACATTATACCTAAAGAGGGAACTGTTGGGGGCATTATACTTACTTGGAGAACTGAAGGGGACATTATACCTACTAAGGACAATATACTTACTGGGGGCATCACATGGGGTATTATAAGTACTATGAAACTACAGGGGGCATTGGAACTATTGGAGGAACTACAGTGAGATTAAAACTACTGGGGAACTACAGGGGACTATTATATTTACTGGGGCATTATACCTACTGGGGGTACTAGAGGGCAGCATTATAACCACTGGAAGTACTATAGGTGGCATTATAACTACTGTGGGCACGATAGAGTGCATTATATCTACAGGGAACTCTACAAGAAGGCCTTATTGATGGTCTTTCTTAGTATTGGGAGCACTTTGGGGAGCTTTATCACCACTAGGGGCACTGGGGCTTTATTACTAATAAGGGTTCTGTGGGGGCATTATTGTTATTGGGCACATTATGGAGAATAGTACTACTAATAAGGGCATCAGGTGCATAAAAAGGATGTCCAGCACTGCTTGGTTGTTTGGTGTAATATCTTCCTGTTATTTACGTGGCAACAAGATTTGTACACACACACTGTACAGCGGTAAAATTGACGCGTTTCGGACCCTGGGGTTCTTAGTTTTAACAGTAGGTGAAGCGACCCTGCAGGTGTATATATACACCTTACACTGGTTAGGAACCGCCCCTCTCCAATTTGTAACTGCCTGCACCTGGGCGCATCAACTACTAGTCGTACTACAAGTACAAAACCAACACAGTGATTTAAACATTAAAAATATAGTTGTGTGTCATGACATTAAGTACAATCACATTTTTAAACCTTTTAGACTTACAACAATGAATATTAAAACCAGGTATTGAACAGTAATAAAACCAATAGTACTACAAGAACATGGCTGAAGTATCGCATTGTGTAAACTGTTGTCTAGACATACAGATACAGGAGTTCCTTACGTAAGTTTAGTCCATTAGGTACTCTGGTATTGAGTTTTAGGATCCAGTATGCTTCCCGCAATAGGATTTGTTTCTTATGATCACCCCCTCTTATTGATTTTTTAACCCTTTTTATGGCAAATACTTTGAAAGATTGTACCTTGCGGTTATGCACCGTAATAAAATGTCTCGCTGCATTTGAGATATTGAGGGCTGAAGGACTAGTCACATAATTGAGATGTTCCAACACTCTGGTTTTTAGCTTACGAGATGTGCTGCCTACATACATCATATCACAAATAGTGCATATGATGATATATACAACGCCTTCACTGCTGCAGTTAATGTAGTTTTTATTGTAAATACCTCAGTATGGTCTGCATTGTGGAACTCTTTAATGGGGACAGCATAACTGCAGGTTTTGCATCTTGCACTGCCGCACCGTGTGAACCCTGTATAACACATCCAGGTTTTAAATGAGTATTTTTCTGAGGTGTGAAGGGAAGGGGACAGGCGTGTAGTTAAGGCAGGGGCTCGTCTGGACACAATTCGGCAACCTTCTCTTAAAATATCATGAAGAGCCTCATTTTCAAATAGGATGGGTATGCAATTTCTTACAATAGAGCTGATTTTATTGAATTGCCGGCTGTATGCAAGAACTAAAGTGGGAAGGTTTTCGTTATTGCTTTTTCTTTTGGGTGGGTCGGTTTGTTTGACATTTTTGATTGATAAGGATATAGCGTCTTTTGTATTTTTTTCTTTTGTTTCATTGAGAATATGTATCTATTTTTGAAGAGCAAATCATATCTGGTCTTGCTAGATGCCATTTTGTAGGCTCTATCTAGCATCCACTGTGGATAATCTCGGGCTTTCAGTCGTGAACCTATGATCCTACACTCTTGTTCAAAAGCAGTTGGTGTACTGCAGTTTCTGCGGGTACGTATATATTCCCCTACTGGCATACTTTTTATGGTGTGTTTAGGGTGATGGCTATTAGCCCGCAGAATAGTGTTGCCAGCAGTGTTTTTTATATGTTTCCGTAGTGATGCTCTGGTGATTTCCCTTTAATTTAAGGTCCAGAAAGCAAATCATGAGAAGCTGTCATCCCACTTGGCATCATAAAGGGATCGCAAGACATCCGCTGTGTCACGTAAATAGCCGGTATTCTCTTGACCAGAGGCTGGAAAACAGAATCCAGCCATTGGCCCTGGCGTTCATTTAGAGAGCCTATAAACGTAGCAAAAATAATGATAAAATCAAAAATGCTAAAGCTACAGAAGAAGTGTCAAAAAACGAAGACGTGCGGGCAGAAAACACAGGAAAGGAACCAAATATATCTACCCGATGACAGAAATGGAAAACTTAGAGAAATCCTCAGATACTTCTCTTGATGTAGTAAATCTTTCACATGTTGAACTTACAGCAATGCAACAAGAAGTTCTCTCTTTGGATTTAAATTTTGTTCCCACGACTAACTTTGATTTGTTTTTTACATTGTTAGATATTTACCGCCTGCCGACCGCCTAACAAAAAATAAAATTTTACATGAACTCACCATACCCCTCACGGAATACCTTGGGGTGTCTTCTTTCTAAAATGGGGTCACTTGTGGGGTATTTATTCTGCCCTGGCATTTTAGGGGCCCCTAAAGCGTGAGAAGAAGTCTGGAATCCAAATGCGTAAAAATGCCCTGTGAAATCCTAAAGGTACTCGTTGGAATTTGGGCCCCTTTGCGCACCCAGGCTGCAAAAAAGTGTCATACATGTGGTATCGCCGTACTCAGGAGAAGTAGGGCAATGTGTTTTGTGGTGTATTTTTATATACCCATGTTGGGTGTGAGAAACATCTCTGTAAATGACAACTTTTTAAATTTTTTTATACAAAGTTGTCAGTTTACAGAGATATTTCTCTCACCCAACATAGGTATATGTAAAATACACCCCAAAACACATTGCCCTACTTCTCCTGAGTACGGCGATACCACATGAGTGACACTTTTGCAGCCTAGTGTGCAAAGGGCCCAAATTCCAACGAGTACCTTTAGGTTTTACATGGCTGCTCACAATTTAGCCCTGCCCAAAATGCCAGAACAGTAAACACACCTCACAAATGACCCCATTTCGGAAAGTAGACACCCAAGGTATTCACTGAGGGGCATAGTGAGTCCGTGGGAGATTTTTTTTTTTTGCCAGAAGTTAGCAGAAATGGAAACTTTATTATTTGTTTTTTCCTCAGAAAGTGTCATTTTCCGCTAACTTGTAAAAAAAATGAAATGATACATGAACTCACCATGCCCCTCCGTGAATACTTTGGGGTGTCTTCTTTCTAAAATGGTGTCATTTGGGGGTATTTATACTATCCTGGCATTCTAGCACCTGAAGAAACATGACAGGTGCTCAGAAAGTCAGAGCTGCTTCAAATGCCGAAATTCACTTTTTTGCACCATAGTTTGTAAACGCTATAACTTTTACCCAAACCAATAAATATACACTTATTGGATTTTTTTTTATCAAACACATGTAGAACAATAAATTTATAGAAAAATGTATCTAGAAATTATATAAATTTTATATAGAAAAATTTTACAACAGAAAGTGAAAAATGTCATTTTTTTGCAAAAATGTCAGTCATTTTTGATCAATAGCAAAAAAAGTAAAAATGTCAGCAACAATGAAATACCACCAAATGAAAGCTCTATTAGTGAGAAGAAAAGGAGGAAAAAATTATTTGGGTGGTAAGTTGCATGACGGAGCAATAAACTGTGAAAGTAGTGTAGTGCAGAATTGTAAAAAGTGGTCTGGTCATTAAGGGTGTTTAAGCTGGGGGGGCTGAAGTGGTTAATAAGTTTATACGCAATCTTACTGTTGCAAAGCATTTTTCTGATGTTCCCTCTCCTGCTCTGGCTCCTGAAACAAAAGACACACCCAGGGAATTTAATAACATTTACCAAAACAAACTGTTTGATGAACAGTTTTCCCTGTTGTGCCTCAAGGAGCTACAGCAGGAAAGTGAAAGCTGTGATGCATTATTGAAGGGAGATCCAGTGAAAATTTCGAATCCGCTTTTTTATCCGATTATGTATCGCACACCAGGTATGAATGTATTCCAAGACGTAGTAGAAAAGGAACTGAGAGCCTTGTCTACATACGTATACTCTGGAGGTAAAAATTCCAACCTTACTTTGCCACAAAGAAGGGAATTAGATGACTTACAAAAATGTGATCAGATAATAATCAAAGCGGCAGATAAGGGGGGGAGCAGTGGTGGTGCTAGACAAACAAATGTATTGTGAACAAGTGATGAGGAAGCTGTCGGATAGTCCCACCTACAGGAGATTGGACAGTAATCCTCTTGGTGTTTTCAAAATTAAGTATCAAACTTTAATCAATAAGGGGAAAATTTGGGTTTTTCGACCCCAAACTGTCCACCTTCCTGTCGGTGAAAAACCCGATTATTCCAATAACCCATGCACTCCCTAAGATACATAAATGTCTGGATCCCCACCACTGCGCCCCCATTATCTCGGGATAGGCTCTCTAAATGAACGCCTGGGCCAATGGCTGGACTCTGTTTTCCAGCCTCTGGTCAAGAGAATACCGGCTATTTACGTGACACAGCGGATGTCTTGCGATCCCTTTATGATGCCAAATGGGATGACAGCTTCTCATGGATAGCAGCAGACGTTGTGTCACTATATCCTTCTATTCCACATGAAGTAGCTGCTCTAGCTATAGAATATCATCTTCATAAATACAGTTGTCATTCTCATGAGTTTATCGATTATGTCTTGGAAGTGACGCAGTATCGACTGACACATAATTATTTTTCCTTTGATTCGAAATTCTTTGTGCAGGTGAGGGGAGTTTCTATGGGGGCAAAATTCTCTCCGTCTCTTGCCAACTTGGTTATGGCATATTGGGAGGAGAGGTTTATATACAATGACAAAAATCCCTTTTATAGAGACATAGTCTGGTATGGCAGATATATCGATGACCTGCTCCTCATCTGGAGGGGAGGTATATCTGCCATGCCAGACCTACGGTCATACTTAAATGCTGACCCCTACAACCTCCGCTTCACCTGCCAAAGTAATGCGAATATGATTTGCTTTCTAGACCTTAAATTAAGGGGAAATCACCAGAGCATCACTAAGGAAACATATAGAAAAACCACTGCTGGCAATACTATTCTGCGGGCTAATAGCCATCACCCTAAACACACCATAAAAAGTGTGCCAGTAGGGGAATATATACGTGCCCGCAGAAACTGCAGTACACCAACTGCTTTTGAACAAGAGTGTAGGATCATAGGATCACGACTGAAAGCTCGAGATTATCCACAGTGGATGCTAGATAGAGCCTACAAAATAGCATCAAGCAAAACTAGCTCTTCAAAAATAGAATACATATTCTTAATGAAACAAAAGAAAAAAATACAAAAGACGCTATATCCTTATTAATCAAAAATGTCAAACAAACCGACCCACCCAAAAGAAGAAGCAATAACGAAAACCTTCCCACTTTAGTTCTTGCATACAGCCGGCAATTCAATAAAATCAGCTCTATTGTAAGAAATTGCATACCCATCCTATTTGAAAATGAGGCTCTTCATGATATTTTAAGAGAAGGTTGCCGAATTGTGTCCAGACGAGCCCCTGCCTTAACTACACGCCTGTCCCCTTCCCTTTACACCTCAGAAAAATACTCATTTAAAACCTGGATGTGTTATACAGGGTTCACATGGTGCGGCAGTGCCAGATGCAAAACCTGCAGTTATGCTGTCCCCATTAAAGAGTTCCACAATGCAGTCCATACTGAGGTATTTACAATAAAAACTACATTAACTGCAGCAGTGAAGGCGTTGTATATATCATCATATGCACTACTTGTGATATGATGTATGTAAGCAGCACATCTCGTAAGCTCAAAACCAGAGTGTTGGAACATGTCAATTATGTGACTAGTCCTTCAGCCCTCAATATCTCAAATGCAGCGAGACATATTATTACGGTGCATAACCGCAAGGTACAATCTTTCAAAGTATTTGCCATAGAAAGGGTTAAAAAAAATCAATAAGAGGGGGTGATCATAAGAAACAAATCCTATTGCGGGAAGCATACTGGATCCTAAAACTCAATACCAGAGTACCTAATGGACTAAACTTACGTAAGGAACTCATGTATCTGTATGTCTAGACAACAGTTCACACAATGCGATACTTCAGCCATGTTCTTGTAGTACTATTGGTTTTATTACTGTTCAATACCTGGTTTTAATATTGATTGTTGTAAATCTGACAGGTTTAAAAATGTGATTGTACTTAATTAGAGTTGAGCGAACACCTGGATGTTCGGGTTCGACGAGTTCGGCCGAACTTTCGAAAAATGTTCGGGTTCGGGATCCGAACTCGACCCGAACTTCATCCCGAACCCGAACCCCATAGAAGTCAATGGGGACCCGAACTTTTGGGCACTAAAAAGGCTGTAAAACACACCCGGAAAGGGCTAGAGGGCTGCAAAAGGCAGCAAAATGTAGTTAAATCCCCTGCAAACAAATGTAGATAGGGAAATGATGAGTTAACATAAAATAAATAAAATTAAACAATATTAATTGGAGTGAGGTCCCATAGCACAGAATCAGGCTTCAAGTCACCCACCAATGGAGAAGGTCACTTACTATTATTTTGACCACAGCACCCAGACAAAGGAGAGAGGTCCCACAGCAGAGAACCAGGCATCATATCACCCACCACAGGAGTAGGCCACCATTTAGTTACTTTGACCCCTACACCCAGACGGAGGAGAGAGGTTACACAGCAGAGAATCAGGCATTTAGATCACCCACCACAGGAGTAGGCCCCCATTGAATCAGACCCTGGCAACCATGTCAGATGGCACAACCATCAGCTTTATATCAATCAGCACAGGAGAAGGCGACTTTGAAAGACTTTGACCCCTACACCCAGATGGAGGAGAGAGGTTTCACAGCAGAGAATCAGGCATCATATCAACCACCACAGGAGAAGCCACCATTTAGTTACTTTGACCCCTGCACCCAGGAAGAGGAGAGAGGCCCCACAGCACATATTCTGGCATCATATCAGCCACCACAGGAGAAGCCACCATTGAGTTACTTTGACCCCTGCACCCAGGAAGAGGAGAGAGGCCCCACAGCACATATTCTGGCATCATATCAGCCACCACAGGAGAAGCCACCATTGAGTTACTTTGACCCCTGCACCCAGGAAGAGGAGAGAGGCCCCACAGCACATATTCTGGCATCATATCAGCCACCACAGGAGAAGCCACCATTGAGTTACTTTGACCCCTGCACCCAGGAAGAGAGAGAGAGGCACCACAGCACATATTCAGGCATCATATCACACACCACAGGAGAAGGCCTCTTTCAGTGATTTAGGCCTTTGGACCCAGACAGAGGAGAGAGGTCAGAGATTAGCTTCATATCCCCAGCACAGCAGAAGACCGCTTTATTTGACTTAGGCCTCAGCACCCAGACAGAAGACAGAGGTAGCATGGCAGAGGTTATGGCTTCATGTCACCCGTTAGTTTAACCGGCCACTTTCATCTGGTTAGGCCTGGCGCCCAGACAGAGAAGAGTTTCATTCAACTGTGGTTTCATAAAATTTGTATCAAATAAAGAAGTGGCCCGTAGCACAACAAGACATGTTTTAGGCAGTTAATAAGGACTACTCTGCACAAGGGAGGGACAGGTCCTGTGGGATCCATGCCTGGTTCATCTTTATGAAGGTCAGCTTGTCCACGTTGGCTGTGGACAGGCGGCTGCGCTTGTCAGTAATGACGCCCTGCCGTGCTGAATACGCGCTCAGATAAAACGCTGCGCCGGGCAGGAAAGCACCTCCAAGGCATAACATGCTAACTCTGGCCACGTGGACAATTTCGAAACCCAGTAGTTGAATGGGGCCGAACCATCCGTCAGGATGTGGAGGGGTGCAGACATACTGTTCAACCATGTTAGTGAAATGCTGCCTCCTGCTAACATCGCCCGTGATCAGGTGTCGGTGCAGATAGCTGTATGCGAGACAAAACTTTTCCACATTTCTGCCATGCTAACCCTGCCCTCAGATGAGCTGGCCGTGACACAGCTGCGTTGGCGACCTCTTGCCACTCCTCTGCCTTCACCTTCCACCTGTTCCCCTGTGACATGTGGAATGCTCTCAAGAGCGCCTCATCAGCGCAGCGCTTGTACTCGCGCATCTTACGGTCGCGCTCCAGTTCAGGAATTAAAGTGGGCACATTGTCTTTATACCGGGATCCAGCAGGGTGGCCACCCAGTAGTCTGCACACGCAAAACGTGGGCAACTCTGCTGTCGTTGCGCAGGCATTGGAGCATATATTCGCTCATGTGGGCCAGGCTACCCATGGGTAAGGACAAGCTGTCCTCTGTGGGAGGCGATCGTCATCGTCCAACCGTATCCCCCAGCCACGCACCAGTGATGGGCCTGGGCTGCCACCCGCTGCAGAACTTGCGCCATCCTCGTCCCCCTCCACCTCCTCCTCCTCATCCTCCTCGTCCTCCAGTACAGTGCCTTGGCTGGCGACTCTGTGAACCTGTCCTCTGCTGCTTAAACAAACCTCCCTCTGAGCCACTTCGAACAGACTGGCCCGAAAGTGTTAGAAACGAGCCCTCATCCTCCTCCTCCTCCTCCTCCACCTGGGCCACCTCCTCAACATCATTGCCCTAAGTGTTTTCTCAAGGAGACATAGAAGTGGTATTGTAACGCTGATAACAGTGTCATCGCCACTGGCCATGTTGGTGGAGTACTCGAAACAGCGCAGCAGGGCACACAGGTCTCGCATGGAGGCCCAATCATTGGTGGTGAAGTGGTGCTGTTCGGCAGTACGACTGACGCGAGCGTGCTGCAGCTGAAACTCCACTATGGCCTGCTGCTGCTCGCACAGTCTCTCCAGCATGTGCAAGGTGGAGTTCCACCAGGTGGGCACGTCGCATATGAGGCGGTGAGCGGGAAGGCCGAAGTTCCGCTGTAGCGCAGACAGGCGAGCAGCGGCAGGATGTGAACGGCGGAAGCGCGCACAGACGGCCCGCACTTTATGCAGCAGCTCTGACATGTTGGGGTAGTGGTGAATGAACCTCTGCACCACCAAGTTCAGCACATGCGCCAGGCAAGGGATGTAGGCCAAACCGGCTAGTCCCAGAGCTGCCACGAGATTTCGCCCATTATCGCATACCACCAGGCCTGGCTTGAGGCCCACCGGCAGAAACCACTGGCCGGTCTGTTGTTCAATACCCCGCCACAACTCCTTTGCGCTGTGGGGCCTGTCCCCCAAACATATGAGTTTCAGAATGGCCTGCTGACGCTTACCCCGGGCTGTGCTGGGAAGTTGGTGGTGAAGGTGTGGCTGACCGGATGAGCTGGTGGAAGCAGTGGAGGAGGAAGCCGAGTAGGAGGAGGAGGCTACAGGAGGCAGAGAATGATGCCCTGCGATCCTAGGGGGCGGAAGGACGTGCACCAAGGAACTGTCCGCCTGGGCCCAGCCGCCACTACATTCATCCAGTGTGCAGTTAGTGAGATATAGCGTCCCTGGCCGTGCTTACTGGTCCACGTATCTGTGGTTAGTGGACCTTGCCACAAATGGCGCTGCGCAGTGCACACTTGATTTTATCGGACACTTGCATGTGCAGGGAAGGCACGGCTGTCTTGGAGAAGTAGTGGCGGCTGGGAACCACATACTGCGGGACAGCCATGGCCATCAGCTGTTTGAAGCTGTCTGTGTCCACCAGCCGGAATGACAGCATTTCAAAGGCCAGCAGTTTAGAAATGCTGGCGTTCAGGCCAAGGGGTCGAGGGTGACTCGGGGGGAATTTGCGCTTCCTCTCTAAGGTTTGAGATATTGAGAGCTGAACGCTGCTGTGTGATATAGTGGAGACGCTAGTTGACGGTGGTGGTGGTGGTGTCGGTGGCACATCCTCTGTTTGCTGCTCGGCAGGTGGCAACATTCCTCTCGAGGCGGAAGCTGAGGCAGCAGCGGTAGAGGGAGCAGGGGGAGCCTGCAGCGAGTGCCTGGTTTTTAAGGTGTGTACTCCACTGCAGTTCATGCTTTGCATGTAGATGCCTGGTCATGCAGGTTGTGCTGAGGTTCAGAACGTTAATGCCTCGCCTCAGGCTCTGATGGCAGAGCGTGCAAGTCACTCGGGTCTTGTCGGTAGGACATTGTTTAAAGAAGTGCCATGCCAGGGAACTCTTTGAAGCTGCCTTTGTGGGGCTGGGTCCCTGTTGGCGATGGCCAGTAGCAGGCGAACTCTGGGGCGGCGGCTCGTCCTGCTTTGGCCCCCTGCTCTCTCTTTGGCTTCGCTGTTGTCTCGGTCTCACCACTACCTCTTCCTCTGAACTATGAAAGTCATCGGCACGACCTTCAGTCCATGTGGGGTCTAAGACCTCATCGTCCTCTGCATCGTCTTCCACCCAGTCTCCTCCCTGACCTCCTCCTGTTCAGTCTGCACACTGCAAAAGACGCGGCAGTGGGCACCTGTGTTTCATCATCATCAGAGAGTCGGTGACTCTGCTGTGGTGGTATTCCCATGTCCTCTTCATCTGGAGACATAAGTGGTTGTGCTGCCAGTGCATGGTATGTCTTCCTCCACTGGGAAGGGCTAGGTGGACGCCCTGGGAAACCCTCTGGAAGCAGAGTCTTCAAACAGAAGAAGAGACTGCTGCATAACTTGTGGCTCAGACCGTTTCCCTGATATGCTTGGGGGTGATGTGACAGACTGATGGGCTTGGTTTTCAGGTGCCACCTGTGCGCTTTCCGCAGAAGACTGGGTGGAAGACCATGTGGTGAACGTGCTGGAAGCACTGTCGGCCACCCAATCGATTAATGCCTGTACCTGCTCAGGCCTTACCATCCTAAGAGCGGCATTGGGCCCCACGAGATATTGCGGTACATTCTGGCCGGCTAGTTGAGGGAGTTCGTTCCCTACTGTAGTGCGCCTGGGGCCGAACGGCCACGTCCTCTACCAGCACACAGAGGCTCCACGGACACCACCACGACCGCGTCCTCGTCCCTTAATAGTATTTTTCTTCATTGTTGCGATTCAACTCGCACTCACAATGAAATATATTATTTTTATAAGCAAAACCCTCACTGGAATACTTTCAGTCTTTTGACTGTATGGATTACAGATGGAATGACTGTTATATGTGAGTACCGCTTTCTTTGACAGATTCTAGTATGGGTACATATATATTTTCCCAACCCCAGCACATTAGTTTGCTAATTCCAGATGTATGAAACGCAGGCCTAACTGTATCTAGTATATTGAACGCCAGATAAACTAACTTGGCCTTTTTTAAATAAAAAAAAATTCCCTCACTGGAATACTTTCATGGCTTTTCACTGTATGGATTACAGATGGAATGACTGTTATATGTGAGTACCGCTTTCTTTGACAGATTCTAGTATGGGTACATATATGTTTTCCCAACCCCAGCACATTAGTTTGCTAATTCCAGATGTATGAAACGCAGGCCTAACTGTATCTAGTATATTGAACGCCAGATAAACTAACTTGGCCTTTTTAAATAAAAAAATTCCCTCACTGGAATACTTTCAGTCTTTTGACTGTATGGATTACAGATGGAATGACTGTTATATGTGAGTACCGCTTTCTTTGACAGATTCTAGTATGGGTACATATATGTTTTCCCAACCCCAGCACATTAGTTTGCTAATTCCAGATGTATGAAACGCAGGCCTAACTGTATCTAGTATATTGAACGCCAGATAAACTAACTTGGCCTTTTTAAATAAAAAATTCCCTCACTGGAATACTTTCAGTCTTCTTTGACTGTATGGATTACAGATGGAATGACTGTTATATGTGAGTACCGCTTTCTTTGACAGATTCTAGTATGGGTACATATATGTTTTCCCAACCCCAGCACATTAGTTTGCTAATTCCAGATGTATGAAACGCAGGCCTAACTGTATCTAGTATATTGAACGCCAGATAAACTAACTTGGCCTTTTTAAATAAAAAAATTCCCTCACTGGAATACTTTCAGTCTTTTGACTGTATGGATTACAGATGGAATGACTGTTATATGTGAGTACCGCTCTTTGACAGATTCTAGTATGGGTACATATATGTTTTCCCAACCCCAGCACATTAGTTTGCTAATTCCAGATGTATGAAACGCAGGCCTAACTGTATCTAGTATATTGAACGCCAGATAAACTAACTTGGCCTTTTTTAAAATAAAAATTCCCTCACTGGAATACTTTCAGTCTTTTTGACTGTATGGATTACAGATGGAATGACTGTTATATGTGAGTACCGCTTTCTTGACAGATTCTAGTATGGGTACATATATGTTTTCCCAACCCCAGCACATTAGTTTGCTAATTCCAGATGTATGAAACGCAGGCCTAACTGTATCTAGTATATTGAACGCCAGATAAACTAACTTGGCCTTTTTAAATAAAAAAATTCCTCACTGGAATACTTTCAGTCTTTTGACTGTATGGATTACAGATGGAATGACTGTTATATGTGAGTACCGCTTTCTTTGACAGATTCTAGTATGGGTACATATATGTTTTCCCAACCCCAGCACATTAGTTTGCTAATTCCAGATGTATGAAACGCAGGCCTAACTGTATCTAGTATATTGAACGCCAGATAAACTAACTTGGCCTTTTTAAATAAAAAAATTCCTCACTGGAATACTTTCAGTCTTTTGACTGTATGGATTACAGATGGAATGACTGTTATATGTGAGTACCGCTTTCTTTGACAGATTCTAGTATGGGTACATATATGTTTTCCCAACCCCAGCACATTAATTTGCTAATTCCAGATGTATGAAACGCAGGCCTAACTGTATCTAGTATATTGAACGCCAGATAAACTAACTTGGCCTTTTTAAATAAAAAATTCCCTCACTGGAATACTTTCAGTCTTTTGACTGTATGGATTACAGATGGAATGACTGTTATATGTGAGTACCGCTTTCTTTGACAGATTCTAGTATGGGTACATATATGTTTTCCCAACCCCAGCACATTAATTTGCTAATTCCAGATGTATGAAACGCAGGCCTAACTGTATCTAGTATATTGAACGCCAGATAAACTAACTTGGCCTTTTTAAATAAAAAAATTCCTCACTGGAATACTTTCAGTCTTTTGACTGTATGGATTACAGATGGAATGACTGTTATATGTGAGTACCGCTCTTTGACAGATTCTAGTATGGGTACATATATGTTTTCCCAACCCCAGCACATTAATTTGCTAATTCCAGATGTATGAAACGCAGGCCTAACTGTATCTAGTATATTGAACGCCAGATAAACTAACTTGGCCTTTTTAAATAAAAAAATTCCCTCACTGGAATACTTTCAGTCTTTTCACTGTATGGATTACAGGTGGACTGGTATTAGTAGGGGTGACACAAGCACACCCAAGTCCCTGATGTAGGATTTCTATGGCACAGACCACTATTACAAGTGATTAATGGACGTTGGGAGAGATTGTGCTGCAGCACTAGTCCCAAGATGGCCGCCGCCTATCAGCCCAGTAACATGTGCCACAAAATGGTCTGCACAACCTTTAAAAAAATAGCCTTGGACTGTGCTGCTAAATCGCTATTGGTCTGAATCCCAGGTGTAGATGTCTGACTTGTTTGGAGCTTTGGAATGCACACTGTGGCAGCTTCTGCTGCAGCACTACAAGTCGCAAATGGCGGCCGGCGGTCAGCCCAGGTACATGTGGATGGAAAATCACTCTGGCCACTCTAAAAATAGCCAATCCCTATCAAAAAGCAGCTCAGCTGCAGTTGTTCAGATGAATCACAGGTGGAGGAGAGAAATTTGCTTCCAGTTATTCAATTATCCCTGCCTATTCTCGCCTCTAGCATCAGCTGCGCCTATCCCTGTTCTATTCACATCGGGAGTGAGCACGTCCCGACGTGCGCACAAGCTTATAAAGAGGCTGAGTCACATGCTGCACTTGGCCAATCACAGCCTTGCCAATAGTAGGCATGGCTGCGATGGCATCTTAGGGCAAGTAGTATGATGCATGTTGATTGGCTGCTTTGCAGCCTTTCAAAATGCGCCAAAATACATGCCGAACGACGAACCCGAACCCGAACTTTTTTGAAAATGTCCGGGTTCGGGTCCGGGTCCCGGACACCCCAAAATTCGGTACGAACCCGAACGATGCTCGAACTGTTCGCTCAACACTATACTTAATGTCATGACACAAAACTATATTTTTTATGTTTAAATCACTGTGTTGGTTTTGTACTTGTAGTACGACTAGTAGTTGATGCGCCCAGGTGCAGGCAGTTACAAATTGTGTTGGGTTCCTCCCTGACCGGATTGGAGAGGGGCGGTTCCTAACCAGTGTAATATGTACATATACACCTATAGGGTCGCTTCACCTACTGTTACGACTAAGGACCCCAGGGTCCAAAACGCGTCAATTTTACCGCTGTACAGTGTGTGTGTACAAATTATGTTGCCACGTAAATAAAAGGAAGATATTACACCAAACAACCAAGCAGTGCTGGACATCCTTCTTATGCACCTGAAGTTACCACTCAGAAGCTTCTCTGAACCACCGTGCACGCTGGAATCTTCATATGGGTGAGCTGGAAATTTTCTTTAAAGTACTAATAAGGGCACTCTCAGAGAGCATTATCACTGTAGGGGCACTATTACTATTGGGGGAAATCTGGGAGAGAATTTTTACTACTGGAGGGACTTTTGGGAGCACTTTGAGAACCATCTGTATGGGACTGTTATTTCGTAAATATAGTAGTATCTGGAAACACAGCGAACACAGTATTGGGGATAAAAGCAGGATAACACTATTGGGGCACCAGGAGGAGGAAAATGATATAAAAGTGAGGAACCTAAGATGTCTGCAGAGACGAGATATGGCTGAAAGCAGTTGTTATGATTGTCTGGGTCTTTTGGAGGAGATGGAAGGAGAATGTCTACATCAGAGGATGTCAATGAATGTAATATGTTTATAGTGCTGTGTTCTCCTGTATGTCTGATAGGGCTGAATGTAAAGTCCATTCAAGTATGCCTTCAACACTGGGGTTGGGGGCTGGATTGAAAATCTAAAACATATATTGGAGCTTGGGTCCTCATCCTGAATCTTTTGAAAGGCTAGCCATTGAGGTGCAGCCTATCTTTGTCATAACCTTTAGCCCCCAGATAAATGATCCCAGTTCTCCAGAACTAAAACCTCTTCTTCCTATACCAGTTCTTTAGACGCTTGTTTACCTCCCTAATATCTTGCAGCCTCTCCAGTGTGGCATGTGGTACAGGTAGTATTTAAAAAAAAATCCACATTAAAGGTTCCTGCCTTCAGGGATCTTTTCAAATTCAATGTGTTTTTTAAATTTTCCTCCACCCATCAGCACCTGTCAAAGGAAGCTAATGTACTTGCTCCCTGACACTCGTTTCCTGCTCTTGGTTCCCAGGTTGCATATCTGGACTTCCGGTCCCTGCAGGTAAACTTCTTGTGTGGATGGGGTCTTAAATGCTGCTCCAGCCAATGACTGGCCACAACAGTGAAGTGTCCCAAAGCAGGATGTCACAGCTATGTATGCAGTATACGGGCACTTTAACACCCGTTTACCCCCAATCTGTTATGTTCTTTAAGCGTTTCATGTAATTGCCTGCAGCAATGTTAAGGGTGTCATTTAGGTATTGGACCACTGGGGGAGCTGGTGAGCAGGTCATATATATAGCTAGGCCAAGGCAGGCTAGTGCAGTGCAGACCCTGGAGTCTGTGGAGGCCACATGTCTCAGGCCTAGACCAGTTCAGCAGAATCTGGAGGCAATCCCTAGAGCAAGGAGGTACTAAACGCCAAGTGGAGGTAAATTATAAAGCTGAGATTCAAGGATATAAGCCAGAAGTAGGGCATTGGGGCCTTGAAGCATCAATTCCAGTCAGGACGAGTCAGGAAGAAAGTAAGGTTCACCTGCAATTTCAAGTCCTGTATTACCACCCTCTGTTTAACCTTGCTGGATGTAAGACCACTGCAATTTTTATTGTCTGCAAAAAGGAACTGTTGGAAAGACTGCTTACTGTATCATCACTGTCTTCAGTAAAGTTTGGATTCTGTTTTCAAGTTATCAGTCTGTACCTCAGTTATTCCTACTGTAAATACGGTGTGCCACCGTTGACTGGCACTGGCGTCACGACATATCAGGGACTTAGCCATAGGCACGTTAAACTATAACACCAAGGGCACCTCACCTTCCACCTGGCTGTGTCCCTCAAGAACCCAGAGGTGCCCCAGAGGAACAGCGTGCCGCCTCTCCATCACTGGCATTCCCCAGGTTAGTTCACACATTGCCCTGACTTGGGGATGCTACATTTTGAGCGTCACGAACAGGATACGACGTTTTATGGACTGTGATCAAAAACGTGAACTTTGTGCCTTAACCAGTTTGCCAAGTGACAAAACGCCTGTTTATTTGAAGTGAACTTTGCTGACCTAAAACGTACAGAAAAGTGTCCCAAAAACCTCCAGAAAGCGCTGTGCAGTGTTAGCGCTATCAAAAGGAAGAAAATCGTCACTCAAAGTGCATTTTTGTGGACTTTATGCTGTTTCACTACCGCTGCATGCTGTCATTGAATTGATAGCATCATGGCGCCCAAGATGGCCGCCTGAACTGTGGACTTATCTACTGCACCATCACTACTCATCGCTGGCGGGAAAGCTTAGCGCCAGACTCTGCAGCGTCACCACTTTATTCAAATTTCCCAAGCTGACTCCACCTACCTTGGACTTAGAAGAACGCAGACGCTGTTCCCCGTCGGAGCAAGTCCGAGCTCCGCCCTCCAGCCCGGCGTCCTCGCGGGAAGGCACGCTGCGCAATGGGATTCCCGAAGACGTCCTTCCGGATCTCGCGAGATTTGGACCGCCTGCACCGGAGTAAGTACCAACTCCTGGGAGAAATAATCCGACACCGAGAGGGGACGCCTGGTTAGCAAGGCCCAACAAGGGGATACCGGACTCTGCCCATCGATCGCGCTCACCGGCCAACAACCCCGCCGGCGCGACATCGACCTAGCGCTGCCTCTTAAAGGGACCGCCAACCAAATAATCTGCATCATGTCGGACTCCAGAAGCAGCCGAGCAGCCTGCCCCCAGGGAGCCAGTGGCCACCAACGGTATTACGCCTGTCAACATGATGCCGCTGACGATGCCATACTACTTTGGGGCTCCATGGTTTCCGTTATGCCGGGAGGCTCATAATTTAAAAGACTTTCAAGACAAAATCCTGGCTCTGTTCCGGCTCTATCCTATTAACCCGGATCAGCAAATGGAGATTCTGTTAGCCCAGTTGGAAGGAGCGGCCCGCCGGGAAGTCATGTCCTGGCCCAGTTCTGAGAGGAGCACTATAGAGCAGATCTTTGACCGCCTCAGCACTACCTTTGAAGTCAGGACGGTGTCTGAAATAAAGATGCGCTTCTTCAGCAAGAAACAAAAACCTGGTGAGTCACTTCGTGATTTTGCTTTATCCCTCCAAGAGGCCTGGAGGGCTGTCATTCATATAGACCCTAGAGAGGTTGACACCCAGGATCAAACTCTGAGAGAACAATTCTATTGCGTGGTGTGAATAGCGAATCTTTAAAAACACAATTGAAAATGTTGTCGGCTCAGCACCCTAACAGTGTTTTCCTGGACTTTAAAGAACTGGCCATCAGTATTCTGGGACAACATCTACCAACGGAACCAGTGGCCCATCCCGAGCCTCCCTGTCCGTACTCCCAAGCTGACGGATACCCAGCCTGCCAGGGGCCAGCTAAGCCGCCCAGACTCCAGTTCCTGATACAGTAGCTGCTCTGACGGAACAGGTCAATTACCTCACTAAGAGCCTGGAAAAAGTCTGCAGGAAACTGGAAGAGTGGGAGAAACCCTTAATGCTGGAAGATGAACTCCTTTGGCCTCAAAAGCCTGGCCCCCTGCGTATCAAGAAGTTTATCCCAGAGATCCTGGAAGACGTTCAAGTGACCGGCTTAGGAACCATAGCGACCTTCCTGTAATTACTGCAAGAATTGGGCCATACTGAATCTACTTGCTGGCAGTTAAACGGCGTCACCCTCGAGGCTGAGGACCGCCCCGGGAGGTAGAACAGGTCCAAGGGATCCAAACTGGATGCCCTGCTATGTGGGTCCTGTCCCAAAATAAACGTCCGGATCAATGGAGTGCCTTTGAAGCGTTGCTGGACACTGGATCTCAAGTCACCACTCATTCAGCAGTCCACCTTTTAATCAGTTCTGGAGTTCCAGCCTAGCTTACCCAGCCACCTGAGTCCTGGTTGGAGATAATTGCAAGCAATGGTAAGCCCATAAAGGTCCATGGATACTGGGAACCCACGCCTCCAAGTGGGTGGAGCCACTTACCACAGCAAGGAGTGATCGTGGTACAAACCGGGATAAGGGGGCCACCCTGTGATTGCTGGGACTAATGTTTTAAAAAATTGCTACCCTGAGGTCCTTGAAGCTCTCCATCAGTCCCTGCCTGCAGCTTCCTCTGCCTCCAAGAAGGTCCTCCAAAGACCATCAGCGCACTGTGTGCTCAGCAGAGGTTTGCAAATGAAAAAAGAGAGATCTGCAACCGCCAGGATCGGTGATAATAGACCAGTGACTCCTACCTCCAAACTCCCAAACTCTCCTGTGGTGCCGTGCTGTCCTGGGAGTCCAGGGTCAAGACTATCCGGCCTCTGGTGGAACCTGTCCAGATGGAGAACTACCCATATGTGAGAGCTGCCAAGTGCCTGGGCGACCGTCTCCCAAGGTAAAGTACCTGTCCGCCTGATTTACCTCAGCGATCATCCTGCTGTGCTTACTAAGCACTGTCCTGTTGCCCAGCTTTCCCAGGTTTCCTTCCAGGATGTCATCCGCCTGCCTGTCACCGAGAAGCCATCAGCTGCCACTCGAGTGACCTCTTCCTGCGGATCGACTCTCCAGTGCCCTGGTGGAAGGAACTCCATGTCGGGATAAGCTACCCCGCAGCATCAACTAGAGGGACTCCTGAACCTAGTAAAGCAACACCATCAAGCCTTCCAGTAAGCATGCAACGGACTATGGAGAGGTCAGTGTCATCCAACACACCATACCCACTGGTCTCTCATCCTCCCATTAAAGAGAGGTATAGGCCCATACCACCAACTTCATACCAAACTGTTAAAGAGATGATCCAAGAAATGAAAGACTCAAACGTAATCCGGACAGTCGTAGTCCCTGGGCTGCCCCCTGGTTTTAGTAAAAGAAAGATGGTGGCATCCGGTTGTGTAGACTATAGAAAGATAAATCAGATCACTCACAAAGATGTCTATCCATTGCCACGATATTGAGAGTCTCTAACTGCTCTAGGCTCCTCCGCCTATTTCTCCACCTTAGATTTAACCAGCGGATATTGGCAAGTGCCCATGGCCCCTGAAGATAGGGAAAAGACTGCTTTCACCACCCCTATGGGCCTGTTTGAATTTAATTGCATGCCATTTGGACTGTGTAATGCCCCCGGACCTTCAAAGATTAATGGAGCGGTGCTTAGGCCATAAGAACTTGAGACGGTGTTGTTATACCTGGATGACGTTATCATCTACTCTAAAACGTATGAGGACCATTTAAAGCATCTAGCTGAGGTGTTTGAAATCCTTATTAAATACGGCCTCAAGATTAAACCGCCCAAATGTCACCTGCTGAAACCTGCTGTAAAATACTTGGGACATGTTGTAAGTGCAGAGGGGTCCAGCCTGATCCTGATAAGTTGGCTGCTGTCCGAAATTGGCCGGTCCCCACTACGGTGAAGGAAGTGAGGAGTTTCCTAGCTTCGCTGGCTACTACCGCGCTTATCCCCCCACTCGCTCAAATAGCGGATCCAATCCAGGAACTTCTGAGGGGCAACCAAAAAGAGCCCAAAGACTCCTATCCCCATAGAATGGGATGAAGAAAGGGAGGTTGCATTTCAGTTGTTAAAGAAGAAGTTGACTGAACCTCCTGTGCTGGGGTACCCAGATTACAGTAAACCATTTCACCTTTACACAGATGCCAGTAAGAAAGGCCTGGGAGCAGTGCTGGCTCAAGTGCAAGAAGGAAAGAAAGGGTGATAGCTTACGCCAGCCGGTCCTTAAAGGGAGCTGAAAAGAATGATCAGAATTATAGCTCTTTCAAATTAGAGTTTCTGGCCTTAGTGTGGGCGGTAACAGAAAATTCAAAGACTATTTGGCTGCCACTCCATTTATTGCCTTCACTGATAATAATCCTCTGGCCCACCTGAACACCGCCAAACTGGGGGCCTTAGAACAGAGATGGGCCTCCCGCCTTGCTAATTACGACTTCACTGTAAAATACCGGGCTGGTCGTTCAAACGATAATGCTGATGCCCTGTCAAGGCTCCCACTGAAATAGCACCAGATGACAAACGGGATGCCTGGGAAGATGTAGAGATGCCAGCATTTTATAACAGGTTTGCTCAACAGGACCAAGCTCAAGCTGCCAACAGTGGAACTCTCTGACCCACCATCCTTTGATAAGCCTGCATCCAGGGAAGAAAAGTGGATTAAGTTGCAATCAGAGAGTAGAGTTCTCGGTGAACTGCTGGATCTCTTCATCAGTGGCAGAACCCCTGAAAGAATTCGGCGAAAGACCGCAGACCCAGAACTCCTCAAATTGTGGAAGCAACGTCAACAACTGTTCCTTCAAAAGGCCTGTTGCTGCGACGAGCCTGGATCCAGTGTCAAATGACAGAGTGCACCAGATCCTCATCCCACGCCGTGATGCAGGTATGGTTCTAGAAATGTATCATGATAAGTCTGGACATTTTGGGGTTCAAAAGACTGAGGCCACTATTCGTAGGGCGGTTCTACTGGGTTGGAACTCAGAGAGGACATTGAGAGGTGGTGTCGGGAATGTACAGCCTGTGCCCTAAAGAGAGGTGAACATCATGATCAGAGAGCACCGCTGCACCCTATTATAAGTACCGCCCCTCTTGAACTGGTTGCGATTGACCACGTAAAGTTAGAACCCAGTCGCTCAGGGTATGCTCTATGCCATGACTATTATTGACCATTTCACTAAGTTTGCCGTAGCAGTGCCTGTGAAGGACCTGACAGCCAAGACGACCGCTGAATTGTTCTGGAAGCACTTCCTCCTGCCTTACGGCTGCCCAGAAAAGATCCTCACCGATCAGGGATCTGGCGCTTGAGTCTCATCTGTTCCAGGAGCTGTGCCGACTACACAATTGCCAAAAGGTCCGGACCACGGCCTATCATCCACAAGGTAATGGACTCTGTGAAAAGATGAATCAGACTCTGATTGAAATGTTGAGAGCCGTGCCTCCTGAGACCAGAGGAGATTGGCCTAACCTGTTACCACAGCTCATGTATATGCATAACAATACTATCCATTGTTCTACTGGATACACTCCTTTCTACCTGTTGTTTGGGCGCCAGGGTAAATGTGCCTGCAGATCATTCCCTGGATGTACAAGTGCTGGATGACATTAATCTCCTGCCTAAAACTGACTGGGTAGCGGAACATCAACGGCGCTTGCTTAATGCCAAAGAAATTGTCCAGGAGCGCATGGAAGGTGCCCGGAGCGACAACAAAAAGACTATGATTTGGCGGCCCATGCAGAGCTCCTTAGCTGTGGGGGACACCGTGTGGTTGAAGAACAATCACCGTACCAGTAAGCTGGACAGTAAATGGGAGAGAACTCCTATCTTGTGTCTGCCATCCCTAATGCTGAGACCCATACCTATGAGGTCACCAGAGAGGGTAAGAGTCCCCAAATTGTTCATAGAAACCGCCTAAAACTCTGCATGACAAAGGGGCCCATTGCTGGAGACTCCGACCCCAGTCTTCTGTGCCAGGACTTTCTGCTCAGCCTGTGGAGCCTATGCAGGCTGTGGCGGATCTAGTCAATGACGCTGAACCACTCCATTGGTTCCTCACACCCTGGTTAAATTTGTTGGTGCCCGCTCCGGCACCTACTGTGCCTTCACCTCCGGAAGAGCCGGTTCAAAATGTCCCGATCCAGTCTCCTTGTAGAGGATCCTCCGGCTCCTGTTGTTCCTGACCAGGGTCTCACTGGTGGAGACCTCCTGTTGCTCCTCTTCCTTCTACCTCGGTGCTAAGGGAGGAGGAAACCCTGTGTTGAGAAGGTCCACCTGGATGAACAGGGGACGCCCGCCAGTCCGCTTAGGGGATTTTGATTATACTGGTGGTGTCTCCTCCCGGGCAGTTACTACTGGAAATACCTTGCTTGACGCTTGTGCGCAAGAATGGACTCCTCCACGCGAGCCCTTGCCTGTGATACACCCCCAGGGGACCTCTGTGTGAGCATCATCCTATTTAAGTTTGTGCCAGAGATGGACTCCCTGTGTGCGAGCCTCTGTGATATGCTTTTATGGACTCATTCATTGTCATGGACTATCCTGGTATTCCCTAACGTCCGCTGTGCCAGGTCAGCGCCCCAGTTCCACTTTGTATCCTGACGGAAGAGAACGACGCCTCTTGTCACCACGCTCCACCTTTTCCAGCTGGACCTGATATAAATTATGCATGTCATTCATTTGTGTTTATGTATGCCTGCATGTTTTCCTTTTGTCTTTCAGGAGATGAATCCAGCTGGGTGGACCCCTGTGGTGGAGTACGAGGTCGTACTCAGTTTAAAGCTGTGGGGTATGCAGTATACGGGCACTTTAACACCCGCTTACCCCCAATCTGTTATGTTCTTTAGCTGTTTCATGTAATTGCCTGCAGCAATGTTAAGGGTGTCATTTAGGTATTGGACCACTGGGGAGCTGGTGAGCAGGTCATATATATAGCTAGGCCAAGGCAGGCTAGTGCAGTGCAGACCCTGGAGTCTGTGGAGGCCACATGTCTCAGGCCTAGACCAGTTCAGCAGAATCTGGAGGCAATCCCTAGAGCAAGGAGGTACTAAACGTCAAGTGGAGGTAAATTATAAAGCTGGAGATTCAAGGATATAAGCCAGAAGTAGGGCATTGGGGCCTTGAAGCATCAATTCCAGTCAGGACGAGTCAGGAAGAAAGTAAGGTTCACCTGCAATTTCAAGTCCTGTATTACCACCCTCTGTTTAACCTTGCTGGATGTAAGACCACTGCAATTTTTATTGTCTGCAAAAGGAACTGTTGGAAAGACTGCTTACTGTATCATCACTGTCTTCAGTAAAGTTTGGATTCTGTTTTCAAGTTATCAGTCTGTACCTCAGTTATTCCTACTGTAAATACGGTGTGCCACCGTTGACTGGCACTGGCGTCACGACATATCAGGGACTTAGCCATAGGCACGTTAAACTATAACACCAAGGGCACCTCACCTTCCACCTGGCTGTGTCCCTCAAGAACCCAGAGAGTGCCCCAGAGGAACAGCGTGCCGGCCTCTCCATCACTGGCATTCCCCAGGTTAGTTCCACACATTGCCCTGACTTGGGGATGCTACATTTGCCACATCACCGCTGTGCCCAGAAATTGTCTGCAGCAGCAGAAAGTTTACTTGTGGGGACTAGAAGTCTGGAGAAGACAGCACAGGACTCACAAAGCCATAACTGAGTATCTGGGAACAGCTAAGTATGCTTCTCTTGGCAGGCCCTTCTTGATGGTGGAGGGTCAATTATAATTATTGTTATTATTTATTTGAAAGTGCTATTAATTCCATTTCACTGTACATCAAGAGAGGGTTACACATGCATAATATAAAAATACAAAAAATAGAAATTTGAAAAGAACATTGAAGTTGGAAAACCACTTTGATCATTTTAAGGCCTTTCACCTACCATACCTCTAACTCTTTCAATTGTGCCAATGTGCACCATTTGTTCCTTTATTTGTTCTGACCTGTGATTATTCGTTGGCATGTATTTTATATGTGTATTCACATATTCTATTTTTATTTCCTTTTTTCATTGCAGGTGATAGTGCTTCCTGTCTGTGAAAAATACAGACGCCTGACAAAGAAGTCCAGGTAGCCTCGGAAGCTTGCAATTTTGTCTTTAGCTAGCCATTAAAAAGTATCAACCACTGAGAAAACTAAATGTTTTCCATCTTCTATGTATTTTCAGTGATTTTTACCTGGCAGATTTGTCTTGGTAGCTAGATAGATATATATGAGATACAACTGATTAGAAAACATAGCATTAGAGAACATTGATCCAAGCTTTTAGCAGATCAGAGGAAAGCACACAATACTTACAATACATACCAACAATTTATTATCCTTCTGCATTTTTATTATGTCTTTGAACTTTGATCTCCAGTTATAGAGTAACATCCTTGGCAGACAAAGACAGGAGGAGTATTTATAACTTAAATCTTGAATTCTTCCAAGAAAATACCCTTTCAATTGGAGCAGCGCTGCCGTGACAAGCACTGTCCACTACAATATTGACAGTGCTGTGCAGCTCTGGCCCGACTGGAGATGGAGCCATACTCAAGCAACTAAGGGCTCATTCACATCACCGTTTGTCTTTTCCGTTCTCCAGCTCCGTTAAGGAGCAGGAGAACAGAAAGGACGGATGCTGTACATAACTGACACCTAACTGACACCAACGGAGCCTAAAGACCCCATAGACTTTAATGGGGTCCGTTTGGTGTCCGCTCAGATCATGATTTTTAAGCGGAGACGAAAGTACTGGATGCAGGACTGTCGTGTCCGCTCAAAAATATATTGATGTTCCACTTGCTTTCTGAAATATTCCTCTGTCAGTTTCTTAGAGGCTGCCTCAAGACTCATAAGGGACTTCGAGAGATTTATTACTCCCTGTTCCTTCAAAATATTGTACACAAAATATTGCAACACTTCCCTTACAATGAATTTACATTATATTTGTCTTAGAGGTTAGATTCACATAAGCATTTTTGGGCACGCCTTATGGGTTCTCTGGAAAACGCAGAAATAAGGCAAGTGGAGGCCTGTAAATTCTTTGTAACAAGTCTAATAAACAATGTATTGCATACGGACACTCCACAGAAGGGCTGGGTATTTTAAATTGCTTTAGAACATATTTACATAGTCCATACGATTGACAGCTGCAGATAACATATACACAGATGTCTGCCCTTTATGGTCACAGGCCTCTCAAAGGGCACATGAAGCATATCAGTAATCTATTGAGGTACAGTATGCAACTATTTACAATCTGTATCATGGTTATTATTGACACTGGCACTAGTTCCAAGTGGGACCTTCCTTATCCACGAGCAAAGTTATGGTCTTCAGGCCTCAGGTGCCTTAGATTGGGGTTTCCTCCCTATCTTTCAGCTGTAACTCTTGCCCAGGACATTACACCTTCCAGAGTTGGAAGTTCGCTTCTCTGGTGACACCAGTGACGTACACACAATCTATGGGGCCCCGGTGCGAAACTGATCCATGGCCCCCCCCCCCCCCTAATTTCTAAGAGCGCTGCTAATGGCCATTCAGCCCCAGTTTACTACTAAAATTATTTTGGCTAAATAAAGTATATTACAAAAATGTAACCTATCACTTGCCATTTCCGTGCGGCTAATTCGCTGCGTGAATGAGTGCCAAGCCCCGCTCCAGACAGCAGAGACACGGAGCACTAACAGGATTGATACTGCTCCGTGCCTCTCTGTGATATTTTAACTACAAAATCACGGTGACAACTTTATCTCACTGTGATTTTGTAGTAAAAAGATCACAGAGCGGCACGGAGCGTTATCAATCCTGTTAGTGCTCTGTGTCTCTGCTGTTCGGGGCTTGGCACTTATTCACACAGCAGATTACCCATACAGGATGTTAAAGAGCCCTAACCCCAATGCACGGCTACACTCACCCAGTCCTAACTAATAAAATCTGGCCCTACCTCATCCAGAGTGTCGCTGGCGTCGGCGTGATGTCCGCTGGATCCAGAACAAGACAACCTAAATAGAAGATACCAGACCGCGTTTCATTGCAAAACACATTTTTATTACCATATTAAAAAGTGCATATAGCACATACAATTAAAATACATAAGGGGGGTGCATAGATGGGCGGCATCCAAGAGGAGAGACGGAGGGGAAAAGGTCCGATAAACAAGTCAAATGTACAAGGTGCAAGTGCATACAATCAAGACAGTAATAACATCATACCCATACTGTGTCTCTCCTCCGGGATGAGCTACCCAGACGCGTTTCGGCTGAAGCCTTCGTCTGGGGGTGGCGTCATCATCGAGGGACAGTATATTATGCAGTGCATCAACCAATCAATCACCGTTAATTCAAATAGCGATACCTCCAGTGGCGCATCCATGCATCACAGCCCACGTGAGCCATATAATCATGTGACCGGAACACGTGACCACCGAGGTCACATGATCGGATCGCAGGTCCTAACAGATAATACTCATCTTCCATGCCTGGCGGAAAAAATCTTCATTATAAGGTACAAATAGATACATAATATAGAACATATATATACCATATATAATCTCCAGACACGCTATCACCTACAATAGGTAACAACCAATAATAATAAATGCAAAATAAAAATAAAATTATACTGCATTTATATTATTGGTTGTTACCTATTGAGTGATAGCGTGTCTGGAAGATTATATATGGATATATGTTCCATATTATGTGCATCTATTTGTACCTTATAATGAGATTTTTCCGCCGAGACATGGAGATGATTATCTGTTAGACCTGCGATCCGATCATGTGACCTGGTGTCACGTGTTCCGGTCACATGATTATATGGCTCACGGCGTGATGCTGATGATGCGTCACTGGAGGTATCGCTATTTGAATTAACGTGATTGATTGGTTGATGCACTGCATAATATACTGTCCCCGATGATGACGCCACCCCAGACAGGCTCGTGCCAAACTGTCGGGTTGGCGATCCCGGAGGAGACACAGTATGGGTATGATGTTATTACTTTCTTGATTGTATGCACTTGCACTTGTACATTTGACTTGTTTATCGGACCTTTCCCTCCGTCTCTGCTCTGGATGCCGCCCATCTATGCACCCCTATGTATTTTAATTGTATGTGCTATATGCACTTTTAATATGGTAATAAAAATGTGTTTTGCAATGAAACGCGGTCTGGTATCTTCTATTTAGGTTGTTTTGATTTATGTACCATAGGCGTTGTGTTATACAGTTGTGATACTTGGGCTCATGGTGGCCCAGTATTGGCTATAACCTTTGGTGATTTATTTGGATCCAGAACAAGGTCCCTGTGATGAGAAAAAAAGAATAATTACATAAGGAAGGGATGGTGACTGTCCCTGTGAAATCCCCAGCAGGGGGCGCTGTGCTGGCCGGTAAGACTGAGCCATGCCAATGTATAGCAGAGTAATCTAGTGCTACCACACAGCACTAATGCCCACCTTGAGGCCCCTCACAGTACTAATGCCCACCTTTGTTCCTGTAACAGTAGGTATACTCAGATATGTGCCCCCTCACAGTAGTTATGCCAAATATGTGCCCCCTCACAGTAGTAATGACCAGAATATGTGTCCCCTCACAGTAGTAATGACCAGAATATGTGTCCCCTCACAGTAATATGCCCAGATATGTGCCCCCTCACAGTAGAAATGCCAAATATGTTCCCCTCTCACTGTAGTAATGCCAGATTATGTGTCCCCTCACAGTAATATGCCCAGATATGTGCCCCCTCACAGTAGTAATGCCCAGAATATGTGCCCCCTCACAGTAGTAATGCCAAATATGTGCCCCCTCACAGTAGTAATGCCAGATTATGTGTCCCCTCACAGTAGTTATGCCACATTATGTGTCCCTCAAATTTGATATGCCCATATATGTGCCCCCTCGCAGTAGTTAAAGGGCTTCTGTCATCACTTTTTGACATTATAAGCTGTCTGACATTAGCTATGTGCTAATGTCAGAGCAGCTTGATAATGTCTTTACAAAAATCCGAAGCTATATTCGGGCCAAAAACGTAATTTATAATATGTAAATTAGCCTCTAGGAGCAGGGCGTTGCCCTGCTCCTAGAAGCTCTGTGCTGCAACCTGCTGGCACGCCCCTTCTTACTGAGTGACAGTGCCGGGCAGCGATCCTCCGGCACTGTCTCTGTGAATCCAGCGCCTGCAGGCGCTCTGTATTCGGCGCAGGCGCGGTGAGCAGAGGAGCTGGTGCCTTCTGTCCTCTGTTCACCGCGCCTGCGCCCGAATACAGAGCGGCCGTGCAGGCGCTGGATTTCACAAGAGACAGTGCCGGAGGATCGCTGCCCGCCACTGTCACTCAAAGTAGAAGGCGTGCCAGCAGGTTGTCGCACAGAGCTTCTAGAGCTGGAGCCCATTTAGAGGCTATAATATTACGTTTTGACCGAATATAACTTTCGGATTTTGTAAAGACATTATCAAGCTGCTCTGACATTAGCACATAGCTACTGTCAGCAGCTTATACTGTCAAAAGTGATGACAGAAGCCACTGCTTTCATATGTGCCCCCTCAATCCTCATAGTTATGCCTTCATATGTGCCCCCTCACAGTAATGCCTGATTAGGTGCCCCCTCAAATTAGTTAGCCCCCCTCTTGCTCTTTGCCCCCAGTCTGCAGCCTTAGAAAAAAAAAAACTACTTACCTTCTTCCCTGATGACAGGCTCCTCACTCATCTCGGTGCTGGCTGTGCTGAAGGCAGATTCCCGGGTCTTCAGATCTCCTCCCACAGCCAGCAGCGCGATCTGGAGGCCAGCAGGGGGAGCTCCTGAGCTGTGAAGAGCAGTGAAGCAGGGATGAGAGAGTTTTCCCTGCTTCACTACGGAACAGAAATGTCGACCAGCCGGGTGTGTGAGTGTCGCACCCCCTCCACATTATACATGTAATGGAGCGCTCTGTGCTCGTGCTGGGCCCCATCAGAGCGCCTCCATTACATGTTAGTACATGATTTAGGGTAGCTTGCTGGCCTGGGGTGGCTCCACAGGCGGCCGGGCCCCTGGAGTGCCGGGCCCGGTCGCAGCTGCGACCCCTACGACTCCTGTATGCGCCACTGGGTGACACTAACCCTACTGTCTTTGTCAGGGACCCATTTTCTCTCTTGGCTCCATTCACTTCTATGGGGATTACTGGAAGCAGCCAGTGCTATTTTGGCAGTCTCATAGAAATAAATGGGGGTGACCGTGCATGCGCGGTGCGCCTCTGGCATTTGTGGGCTCCGTTATAAGGATAGTGGGAGTACCATAGTTGGGACCCACAACTAGCGACATTGGGGGAATATCCTAGCAATATGCCTCCTATGTCCAAGATGGGACAAACCCTTTAATACTGATGCCCTATTTTTAATCCCCTTAAGGACACTTTCACATGATCGTGATGGATTAGGTCGGATGCGTTCAGGAGTGCGTTCAGTGAAACTCGCACCATTTTGCAAGCAGTTCAGTCAGTTTTGTCTGCGATTGTGTTCAGTTGTTCATTTTTCCGCGTGATAAAAAACTGAAGGTTTAAAAACAACATCTCTTTGCAACCACTGGGAGGGAGTGGGTATGCTGATTGGCTGGAATGTGTCTGCTGACTGTGAGGTACAGGGTCAAAGTTTACTCAATTATAAAGTATAGGGGCGAACGCGAACATCGAATATGTTCGCCCGCCGCGGCGGACGCGAACAAGCTATGTTCACCGGTGAATAGTTTGGGCCATCTCTAGTAAACAAGTCTGGCTTTTTCCCTCCAAAACATGCTCTTCTATAACTCTTATGGTAACTTTCGAAAATTACTAGGTTCTCATTATTAGCTAGAAAGTCCCAAATGTCTCTTGGAATTCATTAACGTTTCCACGGTGCTGTGCTAATACAGTGAAAATGAACAGGATATGTATCACAATAAACATACAAAATGCTGTTACACATTATTAATCGGTATAGGTCAATGCAAGGTAACCCTTTAAAGTGAAATAAAGTAAGGAGTTGATGACTTTGCATAGGGGAAACAGGCAAATATTCACAAATGTTCAGACTTTAAAGTACCCCTGCTCCAGGGCACTACATCTATATTCTCATATTTCTCCTAAGACATTAATAATTACTGATCAGGCTTCTGGCATTAGGGTACTTTCACACTTGCGGCATGGCTATCTGGCAGGCTGTTCCGGCAGGTGAACAGCCCACGGCATCTGCCATGCCGCAAGTACCTGTGTGCTGCTGTGCTGCTGCTCTGACCCCATTGACTATAATGGGCACGGGGTGCAGAGCTACGGCGCAGCACGGCAGTGATCGTCAGACCTACATTACTTTTAGTCCGGCGATCTCTGGCCGTGCACTGCTGTGCTGCGCCGTAGCTCCACCCCCCATTATAGTCAATGGGGACGGAGCGGCAGCATGGCAACACACGGGTACTAGCGGAATGGTGGATCCGGTGGGCTGTTTACATGCCGGAACAGCCTGCCGGATAGCCATGCCGCAAGTGTAAAAGTACCCTTAATCTGCAGTTTAGAGGTTTTGGGTTAATTTGTATTGTTAATTTATCCTTGTTAACTTTCCTTACCTCTCCCTTCATTCAACAACCGGTTACATTAATAAGTCCCAGGTCACTTTGTGCACTATGTTGTCCTCCTTTACTCTTTAATACCTCCCCCTTTGCTCCCTAAACAGTCCTCCAAAATTATAGCCATCGTCTTCCCCCAACCTGGGGCATTGTTAGGTCGAAACATCCAGAGCTTGAGTCCCAGATGATTTATCTAGGGCCACAACTATAGTGGCTGCTTTCAATATAACTGTATTACCATCAGTTGATTACAATGGTTCCTGCCCCTCTCATAGACCTCTGGCTACTAGGCCTAAAGCCTATGAGGCAGGAGATAGCAAAGCTATAATATCATCACAAATGTCTGCAATGAGAAGCCTGCAACCTGCATAGCAGATGGCAAGGTGGATCAGGGAGTCAGGTGAGCATTTTGTTCTTTTTTTTAATTACTTTTGGGAAAGATTGTACCCAGACATTATGGGAGAGGGGGCTCTATATGTGAAGGGGGTACTACAGGAGTGCACTATATGTAGTGAGAGCACTACAGGTAGTGTTATACCTACTGGGGGCAATATAGGGGACATTATACCTAAAGAGGGCACTGTTGGGGGCATTATACTTACTTGGAGAACTGAAGGGGACATTATACCTACTAAGGACAATATAATTACTGGGGGCATCACATGGGGTATTATAAGTACTATGAAACTACAGGGGGCATTGGAACTGTTGGAGGAACTACAGTGAGATTAAAACTACTGGGGAACTACAGGGGACTATTATATTTACTGGGGCATTATACCTACTGGGGGTACTAGAGGGCAGTATTATAACCACTGGAAGTACTATAGGTGACATTATAACTACTGTGGGCATGATAGAGTGCATTATATCTACAGGGAACTCTACAAGAAGGCCTTATTGACGGTCTTTCTTAGTATTGGGAGCACTTTGGGGAGCTTTATCACCACTAGGGGCACTGGGGCTTTATTACCAATAAGGGTTCTGTGGGGGCATTATTGTTATTGGGCACATTATGGAGAATAGTACTACTAATAAGGGCATCAGGGGCATAAAAAGGATGTCCAGCACTGCTTGGTTGTTTGGTGTAATATCTTCCTGTTATTTATGTGGCTACAAGATTTGTACACACACACTGTACAGCGGTAAAATTGACGCGTTTCGGACCCTGAGGTTCTTAGTTTTAACAGTAGGTGAAGCGACCCTGCAGGTGTTTATATACAACTTACACTGGTTAGGAACTGCCCCTCTCCAATCCGGTCATGGAGGAACCCAACACAATTTGTAACTGCCTGCACCTGGGCGCATCAACTACTAGTCGTACTACAAGTACAAAACCAACACAGTGATTTAAACATAAAAAATATAGTTGTGTGTCATGACATTAAGTACAATCACATTTTTAAACCTGTCAGACTTACAACAATCAATATTAAAACCAGGTATTGAACAGTAATAAAACCAATAGTACTACAAGAACATGGCTGAAGTATCGCATTGTGTGAACTGTTGTCTAGACATACAGATACATGAGTTCCTTGCGTAAGTTTAGTCCATTAGGTACTCTGGTATTGAGTTTTAGGATCCAGTATGCTTCCCGCAATAGGATTTGTTTCTTATGATCACCCCCTCTTATTGATTTTTTTAACCCTTTCTATGGCAAATACTTTGAAAGATTGTACCTTGCGGTTATGCACCGTAATAAAGTGTCTCGCTGCATTTGAGATATTGAGGGCTGAAGGACTAGTCACATAATTGAGATATTCCATCACTCTGGTTTTTAGCTTACGAGATGTGCTGCCTACATACATCATATCACAAGTAGTGCATATGATGATATATACAACGCCTTCACTGCTGCAGTTAATGTAGTTTTTATTGTAAATACCTCAGTATGGACTGCATTGTGGAACTCTTTAATGGGGACAGCATAACTGCAGGTTTTGCATCTGGCACTGCCGCACCGTGTGAACCCTGTATAACACATCCAGGTTTTAAATTAGTGTTTTTCTGAGGTGTGAAGGGAAGGGGACAGGCGTGTAGTTAAGGCAGGGGCTCGTCTGGACACAATTTGGCAACCTTCTCTTAAAATATCACGAAGAGCCTCATTTTCAAATAGGATGGGTATGCAGTTTCTTACAATAGAGCTGATTTTATTGAATTGCCGGCTGTATGCAAGAACTAAAGTGGGAAGGTTTTCGTTATTGCTTCTTCTTTTGGGTGGGTCGGTTTGTTTGACATTTTTGATTGATAAGGATATAGCGTCTTTTGTATTTTTTTTCTTTTGGTTAATTGAGAATATGTATTCTATTTTTGAAGAGCAAATCATATCTAGTTTTGCTAGATGCCATTTTGTAGGCTCTATCTAGCATCCACTGTGGATAATCTCGGGCTTTCAGTCGTGAACCTATGATCCTACACTCTTGTTCAAAAGCAGTTGGTGTACTGCAGTTTCTGCGGGCACGTATATATTCCCCTACTGGCACACTTTTTATGGTGTGTTTAGGGTGATGGCTATTAGCCCGCAGAATAGTGTTGCCAGCAGTGGTTTTTCTATATGTTTCCGTAGTGATGCTCTGGTGATTTCCCTTTAATTTAAGGTCTAGAAAGCAAATCATATTCGCATTACTTTGGCAGGTGAAGCGGAGGTTGTAGGGGTCAGCATTTAAGTATGACAGTAGGTCTGGCATGGCAGATATACCTCCTCTCAAGATGAGGAGCAGGTCACTCGATATATCTGCCATTATTGTTATTGGGCACATTATGGAGAATAGTACTACTAATAAGGGCATCAGGTGCATAAAAAGGATGTCCAGCACTGCTTAGTTGTTTGGTGCAATATCTTCCTGTTATTTACGTGGCTAACAAGATTTGTACACACACACTGTACAGCGGTAAAATTGACGCGTTTCGGACCCTGGGGTTCTTAGTTGTAACAGTAGGTGAAGCGACCCTGCAGGTGTATATATACAACTTACACTGGTTAGGAACCGCTCAGGCAGGAACCCAACACAATTTGTAACTGCCTGCACCTGGGCGCATCAACTACTAGTCGTACTACAAGTACAAAACCAACACAGTGATTTAAACATTAAAAATATAGTTGTGTGTCATGACATTAAGTACAATCACATTTTTAAACCTGTCAGACTTACAACAATCAATATTAAAACCAGGTATTGAACAGTAATAAAACCAATAGTACTACAAGAACATGGCTGAAGTATCGCATTGTGTGAACTGTTGTCTAGACATACAGATACAGGAGTTCCTTGCGTAAGTTTAGTCCATTAGGTACTCTGGTATTGAGTTTTAGGATCCAGTATGCTTCCCGCAATAGGATTTGTTTCTTATGATCACCCCCTCTTATTGATTTTTAACCCTTTCTATGGCAAATACTTTGAAAGATTGTACCTTGCGGTTATGCACCGTAATAAAATGTCTCGCTGCATTTGAGATATTGAGGGCTGAAGGACTAGTCACATAATTGAGATGTTCCAACACTCTGGTTTTTAGCTTACGAGATGTGCTGCCTACATACATCATATCACAAATAGTGCATATGATGATATATACAACGCCTTCACTGCTGCAGTTAATGTAGTTTTTATTGTAAATACCTCAGTATGGTCTGCATTGTGGAACTCTTTAATGGGGACAGCATAACTGCAGGTTTTGCATCTGGCACTGTCTGCACCGTGTGAACCCTGTATAACACATCCAGGTTTTAAATGAGTATTTTTCTGAGGTGTGAAGGGAAGGGGACAGGCGTGTAGTTAAGGCAGGGGCTCGTCTGGACACAATTGGCAACCTTCTCTTAAAATATCATGAAGAGCCTCATTTTCAAATAGGATGGGTATGCAATTTCTTACAATAGAGCTGATTTTATTGAATTGCCGGCTGTATGCAAGAACTAAAGTGGGAAGGTTTTCGTTATTGCTTCTTCTTTTGGGTGGGTCGGTTTGTTTGACATTTTGATTGATAAGGATATAGCGTCTTTTGTATTTTTTTCTTTGTTTCATTGAGAATATGTATCTATTTTTGAAGAGCAAATCATATCTGGTCTTGCTAGATGCCATTTTGTAGGCTCTATCTAGCATCCACTGTGGATAATCTCGGGCTTTCAGTCGTGAACCTATGATCCTACACTCTTGTTCAAAAGCAGTTGGTGTACTGCAGTTTCTGCGGGTACGTATATATTCCCCTACTGGCATACTTTTTATGGTGTGTTTAGGGTGATGGCTATTAGCCCGCAGAATAGTGTTGCCAGCAGTGTTTTTTTTTATATGTTTCCGTAGTGATGCTCTGGTGATTTCCCCTTAATTTAAGGTCCAGAAAGCAAATCATGAGAAGCTGTCATCCCACTTGGCATCATAAAGGGATCGCAAGACATCCGCTGTGTCACGTAAATAGCCGGTATTCTCTTGACCAGAGGCTGGAAAACAGAATCCAGCCATTGGCCCTGGCGTTCATTTAGAGAGCCTATAAACGTAGCAAAAATAATGATAAAATCAAAAATGCTAAAGCTACAGAAGAAGTGTCAAAAAACGAAGACGTGCGGGCAGAAAACACAGGAAAGGAACCAAATATATCTACCCGATGACAGAAATGGAAAACTTAGAGAAATCCTCAGATACTTCTCTTGATGTAGTAAATCTTTCACATGTTGAACTTACAGCAATGCAACAAGAAGTTCTCTCTTTGGATTTAAATTTTGTTCCCACGACTAACTTTGATTTGTTTTTACATTGTTAGATATTTACCGCCTGCCGACCGCCTAACAAAAATAAAATTTTACATGAACTCACCATACCCCTCACGGAATACCTTGGGGTGTCTTCTTTCTAAAATGGGGTCACTTGTGGGGTATTTATTCTGCCCTGGCATTTTAGGGGCCCCTAAAGCGTGAGAAGAAGTCTGGAATCCAAATGCGTAAAAATGCCCTAGAAATCCTAAAGGTACTGTTGGAATTTGGGCTTTCTTGCCCAGGCTGCAAAAAGTGTCACACATGTAGTATCGTCCAGTACTCAGGAGAAGTAGGGCAATGTGTTTCAGTGTATTTTTACATACCCATGTTGGGTGTGAGAAACATCTCTGTAAATGACAGCTTTTAAATTTTTATACAAAGTTGTCAGTTTACAGAGATATTTCTCTCACCCAACATAGGTATATGTAAAAATACACCAAAACACATTGCCCTACTTCTCCTGAGTACGGCGATACCACATGAGTGACTCTTTGCAGCCTGTAAGTAGCATAAATTCCAACGACAATCTGTTAGGTTTTACAGGATGCTCACAATTTAGCTCTGCTGCAAAATGCCAGAACAGTAAACACGCCTCATAAATGACCCCATTTCGGAAAGTAGACACCCCAAGGTATTCACTGAGGGGCATAGTGAGTCCGTGGGAGATTTTTTTTCTCGAAGTTTGCAGAAATGGAAACTTTATTATTGTTTTTTCCTCAGAAAGTGTCATTTTCGCTAACTTGTAAAAAAAAAATTAAATGATACATGAACTCACCATGCCCCTCCGTGAATACTTTGGGGTGTCTTCTTTCTAAAATGGTGTGATTTGGGGGGTATTTATACTATCCTGGCATTCTAGCACCTGAAGAAACATGACAGGTGCTCAGAAAGTCAGAGCTGCTTCAAAATGCCGAAATTCACTTTTTGCACCATAGTTTGTAAACGGTATAACTTTTACCCAAACCAATAAATATACACTTATTGGATTTTTTTTTATCAAACACATGTAGAACAATAAATTTATAGAAAAATGTATCTAGAAATTATATAAATTTTATATAGAAAAATTTTACAACAGAAAGTGAAAAATGTCATTTTTTTGCAAAAATGTCAGTCATTTTTGATCAATAGCAAAAAAAGTAAAAATGTCAGCAGCAATGAAATACCACCAAATGAAAGCACTATTAGTGAGAAGAAAAGGAGATAAAATTCATTTGGGTGGTAAGCTGCATGACGGAGCAATAAACGGGTAAAGTAGTGTAGTGCGGAATTGTAAAAAGTGGTCTGGTCATTAAGGGTGTTTAAGCTAGGGGGGGGGGGGGTGAAGTGGTTAATAAGTTTATATGCAATCTTACTGTTGCAAAGCATTTTTCTGATGTTCCCTCTCCTGCTCTGGCTCCTGAAACAAAAGACACACCCAGGGAATTTAATAACATTTACCAAAACAAACTGTTTGATGAACAGTTTTCCCTGTTGTGCCTCAAGGAGCTACAGCAGGAAAGTGAAAGTTGTGATGCATTATTGAAGGGAGATCCAGTAAAAATTTCGAATCCGCTTTTTTATCCGATTATGTATCGCACACCAGGTATGAATGTATTCCAAGACGTAGTAGAAAAGGAACTGAGAGCCTTGTCTACATACGTATACTCTGGAGGTAAAAATTCCAACCTTACTTTGCCACAAAGAAGGGAATTAGATGACTTACAAAAATGTGATCAGATAATAATCAAAGCGGCAGATAAGGGGGGAGCAGTGGTGGTGCTAGACAAACAAATGTATTGTGAACAAGTGATGAGGAAGCTGTCGGATAGTCCCACCTACAGGAGATTGGACAGTAATCCTCTTGGTGTTTTCAAAATTAAGTATCAAACTTTAATCAATAAGGGGAAAAATTTGGGTTTTTTCGACCCCAAACTGTCCACCTTCCTGTCGGTGAAAAACCCGATTATTCCAATAACCCATGCACTCCCTAAGATACATAAATGTCTGGATCCCCCACCACTGCGCCCCATTATCTCGGGGATAGGCTCTCTAAATGAACGCCTGGGCCAATGGCTGGATTCTGTTTTCCAGCCTCTGGTCAAGAGAATACCGGCTATTTACGTGACACAGCGGATGCCTTGCGATCCCTTTATGATGTCAAGTGGAATGACAGCTTCTCATGGATAGCAGCAGACGTTGTGTCACTATATCCTTCTATTCCACATGAAGTAGCCGCTCTAGCTATAGAATATCATCTTCATAAATACAGTTGTCATTCTCATGAGTTTATCGATTATGTCTTGGAAGTGACGCAGTATCGACTGACACACAATTATTTTTCCTTTGATTCGAAATTCTTTGTGCAGGTGAGGGGAGTTTCTATGGGGGCAAAATTCTCTCCGTCTCTTGCCAACTTGGTTATGGCATATTGGGAGGAGAGGTTTATATACAATGACAAAAATCCCTTTTATAGAGACATAGTCTGGTATGGCAGATATATCGATGACCTGCTCCTCATCTGGAGGGGAGGTATATCTGCCATGCCAGACCTACTGTCATACTTAAATGCTGACCCCTACAACCTCCGCTTCACCTGCCAAAGTAATGCGAATATGATTTGCTTTCTAGACCTTAAATTAAGGGAAATCACCAGAGCATCACTACGGAAACATATAGAAAAACCACTGCTGGCAACACTATTCTGCGGGCTAATAGCCATCACCCTAAACACACCATAAAAAGTATGCCAGTAGGGGAATATATACGTGCCCGCAGAAACTGCAGTACACTAACTGCTTTTGAACAAGAGTGTAGGATCATAGGTTCACGACTGAAAGCTCGAGATTATCCACAGTGGATGCTAGATAGAGCCTACAAAATAGCATTTAGCAAAACTAGCTCTTCAAAAATCGAATACATATTCTTAATGAAACAAAAAAAAAATAAATACAAAAGACGCTATATCCTTATTAATCAAAAATGTCAAACAAACCGACCCACCCAAAAGAAGAAGCAATAACGAAAACCTTCCCACTTTAGTTCTTGCATACAGCCGGCAATTCAATAAAATCAGCTCTATTGTAAGAAATTGCATACCCATCCTATTTGAAAATGAGGCTCTTCATGTGTGTCCAGACGAGCCCCTGCCTTAACTACACGCCTGTCCCCTTCCCTTTACACCTCAGAAAAACACTCATTTAAAACCTGGATGTGTTATACAGGGTTCACACGGTGCGGCAGTGCCAGATGCAAAACCTGCAGTTATGCTGTCCCCATTAAAGAGTTCCACAATGCAGACCATACTGAGGTATTTACAATAAAAACTACATTAACTGCAGCAGTGAAGGCGTTGTATATATCATCATATGCACTACTTGTGATATGATGTATGTAGGCAGCACATCTCGTAAGCTAAAAACCAGAGTGTTGGAACATGTCAATTATGTGACTAGTCCTTCAGCCCTCAATATCTCAAATGCAGCGAGACATATTATTACGGTGCATAACCGCAAGGTACAATCTTTCAAAGTATTTGCCATAGAAAGGGTTAAAAAAATCAATAAGAGGGGGTGATCATAAGAAACAAATCCTATTGCGGGAAGCATACTGGATCCTAAAACTCAATACCAGAGTACCTAATGGACTAAACTTACGTAAGGAACTCATGTATCTGCATGTCTAGACAACAGTTCACACAATGCGATACTTCAGCCATGTTCTGGTAGTACTATTGTTTTTTTTTACTGTTCAATACCTGGTTTTAATATTGATTGTTGTAAGTCTGACAGGTTTAAAAATGTGATTGTACTTAATGTCATGACACAAAACTATATTTTTTATGTTTAAATCACTGTGTTGGTTTTGTACTTGTAGTACGACTAGTAGTTGATGCGCCCAGGTGCAGGCAGTTACAAATTGTGTTGGGTTCCTCCCTGACCGGATTGGAGAGGGGCGGTTCCTAACCATTGTAATATGTACATATACACCTATAGGGTCGCTTCACCTACTGTTACGACTAAGGACCCCAGGGTCCAAAACGCGTCAATTTTACCGCTGTACATTGTGTGTGTACAAATCTTGTTGCCACGTAAATAAAAGGAAGATATTGCACCAAACAACCAAGCAGTGCTGGACATCCTTTTTATGCACCTGAAGTTACCACTCAGAAGCTTTTCTGAACCACCGTGCACGCTGGAATCTTCATATGGGTGAGCTGGAAATTTTCTTTGAAGTACTAATAAGGGCACTCTCAGAGAGCATTATCACTGTAGGGGCACTATTACTATTGGGGGAATTCTGGGAGAGAATTTTTACTACTGGAGGGAGTTTGAGCACTTTGAGAACCATCTGTATGGGACTGTTATTTCGTAAATATAGTAGTATTTGGAAACACAGCGAACACAGTATTGGGGATAACAGCAGGATAACACTATTGGGGCACCAGGAGGAGGAAAATGATATAAAAGTGAGAAACCTAAGATGTCTGCAGAGACGAGATATGGCTGAAAGCAGTTGTTATGATTGTCTGGGTCTTCTGGAGGAGATGGAAGGAGAATGTCTACATCAGAGGATGTCAATGAATGTAATATGTTTATAGTGCTGTGTTCTCCTGTATGTCTGATAGGGCTGAATGTAAAGTCCATTCAAGTATGCCTTCAACACTGGGGTTGGGGGCTGGATTGAAAATATAAAACATACATTGGAGCTTGGGTCCTCATCCTGAATCTTTTGAAAGGCTAGCCATTGAGGTGCAGCCTATCTTTGTCATAGCCTTTACCCCCCAGATAAATGATCCCAGTTCTCCAGAACTAAAACCTCTTCTTCCTACACCAGTTCTTTAGACACTTGTTTACCTCCCTAATATCTTGCAGCCTCTCCAGTGTGGCATGTGGTACAGGTAGTATTTAAAAAAAATCCACATTAAAGGTTCCTGCCTTCAGGGATCTTTTCAAATTCAATGTGTTTTTTAAATTTTCCTCCACCCATCAGCACCTGTCAAAAGAAGGTAATGTGCTTGCTCCCTGACACTCGTTTCCTGCTCTTGGTTTCCAGGTTGCATATCTGGACTTCCGGTCCCTGCAGGTAAACTTCTTGTGTGGATGGGGTCTTAAATGCTGCTCCAGCCAATGACTGGCCACAACAGTGAAGTGTCCCCAAGCAGGATGTCACAGCTAAGTTATGTGCCACATCACCGCTGTGCCCAGAAATTGTCTGCAGCAGCACACGTGTCTGCAGCAGCAGAAAGTTTACTTGTGGGGACTAGAAGTCTGGAGAAGACAGCACAGGACCCACAAAGCCATAACTGAGTATCTGGGAACAGCTAAGTATGCTTCTCTTGGCAGGCCCTTCTTGATGGTGGAGGGTCAATTATAATTATTGTTATTATTTATTTGAAAGTGCTATTAATTCCATTTCACTGTACATCAAGAGAGGGTTACACATGCATAATATAAAAATACAAAAAATAGAAATTTGAAAAGAACATTGAAGTTGGAAAACCACTTTGATCATTTTAAGGCCTTTCACCTACCATACCTCTAACTCTTTCAATTGTGCCAATGTGCACCATTTGTTCCTTTATTTGTTCTGACCTGTGATTATTCGTTGGTATGTATTTTATATGTGTATTCACATATTCTATTTTTATTTCCTTTTTTCATTGCAGGTGATAGTGCTTCCTGTCTGTGAAAAATACAGACGCCTGACAAAGAAGTCCAGGTAGCCTCGGAAGCTTGCAATTTTGTCTTTAGCTAGCCATTAAAAAGTATCAACCACTGAGAAAACTAAATGTTTTCCATCTTCTATGTATTTTCAGTGATTTTTACCTGGCAGATTTGTCTTGGTAGCTAGATAGATAGATATGAGATACAACTGATTAGATAACATAGCATTAGAGAACATTGATCCAAGCTTTTAGCAGATCAGAGGAAAGCACACAATACTTACAATACATACCAACAATTTATTATCCTTCTGCATTTTTATTATGTCTTTGAACTTTGATCTCCAGTTATAGAGTAACATCCTTGGCAGACAAAGACAGGAGGAGTATTTATAACTTAAATCTTGAATTCTTCCAAGAAAATACCCTTTCAATGGGAGCAGCACTGCCGTGACAAGCACTGTCCACTACAATATTGACAGTGCTGTGCAGCTCTGGCCCGACTGGAGATGGAGCTATACTCAAGCAACTAAGGGCTCGTTCACATCACCGTTTGTCTTTTCCGTTCTCCAGCTCCGTTAAGGAGCAGGAGAACAGAAAGGATGGATGCTGTACATAACTGACACCTAACTGACACCAACGGAGCCTAAAGACCCCATAGACTTTAATGGGGTCCGTTTGGTGTCCGCTCAGATCATGATTTTTAAGCGGATACGAAAGTACTGCATGCAGTACTGTCGTGTCTGCTCAAAAATATATTAATGTTCCACTTGCTTTCTGAAATATTCCTCTGTCAGTTTCTGAGAGGCTGCCTCAAGACTCATAAGGGACTTCGAGAGATTTATTACTCCCTGTTCCTTCAAAATATTGTACACAAAATATTGCAACACTTCCCTTACAATGAATTTACATTATATTTGTCTAAGAGGTTAGATTCACATAAGCATTTTTGGGCACGCCTTATGGGTTCTCTGGAAAACGCAGAAATAAGGCAAGTGGAGGCCTGTAAATTCTTTGTAACAACTCTAATAAACAATGTATTGCATACGGACACTCCACAGAAGGGCTGGGTATTTTAAATTGCTTTAGAACATATTTACATAGTCCATACGATTGACAGCTGCAGATAACATATACACAGATGTCTGCCCTTTATGGTCACAGGCCTCTCAAAGGGCACATGAAGCATATCAGTAATCTATTGAGGTACAGTATGCAACTATTTACAATCTGTATCATGGTTATTATTGACACTGGCACTAGTTCCAAGTGGGACCTTCCTTATCCACGAGCAAAGTTATGGTCTTCAGGCCTCAGGTGCCTTAGATTGGGGTTTCCTCCCTATCTTTCAGCTGTAACTCTTGCCCAGGACATTACACCTTCCAGAGTTGGAAGTTCGCTTCTCTGGTGACACTAACCCTACTGTCTTTTGTCAGGGACCCATTTTCTCTCTTGGCTCCATTCACTTCTATGGGGATTACAGAAACAGCCAGTGCTATTTTTGGCAGTCTCATAGAAATAAATGGGGGGTGGCCGTGCATGCGCGGTGCGCCCTCTGGCACTTTGTGGGCTCCGTTATAAGGATAGGTGGGGGTACCATAGTTGGGACCCACAACTAGCGACATTGGGGGAATATCCTAGCAATATGCCTCCTATGTCCAAGATGGGACAAACCCTTTAATACTGATGCCCTATTTTTAATCCCCTTAAGGACACTTTCACATGATCGTGATGGATTAGGTCCGGATGCGTTCAGGGTGCGTTCAGTGAAACTCGCACCATTTTGCAAGCGAGTTCAGTCAGTTTTGTCTGCGATTGTGTTCAGTTGTTCATTTTTTTCTGCGTGATAAAAAACTGAAGGTTTAAAAACAACATCTCTTTGCAACCATCAGAAAAAAATGTGCACTGCATCCGCACTTGCTTGCGGATGCAATGGTATTTTAACTGAAGCCTCATTCACTTCTATGGGGCCAGGGCTGCGTGAAAAACGCAGAATTTAGAACATTCTGCATTTTTCACGCAATGCAGAACAGATGCGTGAAAAAAAATGCTCATGTACACAGACCAATTGAAATGAATGGGTCAGGATTCAGTGCGGGTGCTATGAGTTCACATCACGCATTGCACCCGCACAGAAAACTCGCTCGTGTGAAAGGGGCCTAAGACATCTAATATTATAGGATATAAATTTAAAGGGATCGGCCACTTTCTGGTTACTATTAATCAGTGTGTTTATCAGCAGATTATGTGGCCTTTGTTGATACTCAGCACTGTTTTCTATATTTCATAAAGTATGTTCCCATTTTGGCCAAGTTTTTTGTGCTGTCCACATGGAGGTCCTGTCGATAAAATAGCAGCTGATGGAAGGTCATGTAATGAGGCAAAAATAAATCCAGGCAAATCACTCATCCTTCTCAATTCAAATACACTGCACCTGCCATCTGGACTTGTGGTGTGGGCATTTAGTGCAGGTGCAGTGTGTGTGAATGGAGGTCGCCTGAGTGATGTGTCTGGTGACCCTCCATCGATGGCAGTCTTATGGACAAGACCTCTACGTAGATAGCATGGAATATTTGCCCAACAAGGGGCCATGGCTTATAAAATACAGCAAATGGCACAAAATATCAACAAAGGCTATATTAGCAAGTGTCATATAGAAAGTGGACAAATGCTTTAATATCAGTCATAGTAATTATAGGAGGAAGTGACCTAATTCGAGTGTGAGCTGCAGACCAGTCACAGCATGGAAGCAGTGCCAAGCCAGGGAATCCTTTACCCTGTGGTTCCCCCAGTGTCGGACTGGGAACCCTAGGGCCCACCAGTAGAAGTGACTTTGGGGCCCACCCAACAGTTGCATGTAAATATTGCTAGTTCTTTGTTAAGCCTCATTCACACATCAGTGTTTGGTCAGTGATTTCCATCAGTGATTGTGAGCCAAAACCAGAATTAGAGCCTCCACAGACATAGGTTATAAGGGAAAGATCTGCTCCTATTCTGTGTTTAGAGCCGCACCTGGTTTAAGCTCAAAAATCACTGACGTGTGAATGAGGCTTTAGGCATTTATCACACAGCTATTTTACACAGAATTCCAGGACACATAACTTTTTAAATAGTAAAACCACAATCATTATATGGCTTTTTTATTGCATGTGCGGTGCAGATAACCTTATTTGTAAAAAATTGTGTTGTTTATTTCATATTTTACCAATTTTGGACTGTAAAAGAGTGTTTTATATTCCAAGAGCCATAACTTTATTTTTCTGGCAGTGCTAGTTGAATGAGGTTTTTTTTTTTTTGCATCATGAGTTACTGTTTTTGTTACCACCATTTTGAGGTACATATAAATTATTGTCTTTGATTGGGGTAATATTTCTAAAAGGAGTACATTTTAGTCAAGTTAATGCCATGCTACATATCCATATAATATTTACACTACATTATCTATATTATCTCAAGCTGCTACTTAGATACGCTAATAGAACTAAGCTCAGCAATAAGATATGCTAAGATATGGTAACACAAATAAGCTTTAAACATGATATGGCCGAAGAGCCAAGTACTTAGACCCAGTAATAGAACCAAGCTCAGTACTAACATACAATATCTGTACCAAGCTGAGCACTAAGAAATGCTAACAGAACCATGCTCAGAACTATCAAACACTAACAGATGGCATCATAACTAAGCTCTGTACTTGGATAAGTCAAAAGAACCAAGCTCTGTGCATAGATACAGTAACAGAACCAATCTCTGTACATAGATACTGTAACAGAACCAGGCTCTGTGCATACATACTATAACAGAACCTAGCTCTGTGCATAGAGACGGTAAAATAACCTAGCTCTGTACATAGATACAGTAACAGAACCAAGCTCTATACATAGAAACTATAACAGAACCTAGCTCTGTGCATAGAGACGGTAACAGAACCAAGCTGTGTGCTAGAAATGGTAACAGAACCAAGCTCTGTACATAGATGCAGTAACAGAACCAGGCTCTGTGCATAGATACTATAACAGAACCTACCTCCGTGCATAGATACTATAACAGAACCTAGCTCTGTGCATAGAGACGGTAACAGAACCTAGCTCTGTACATAGATACAGTAACAGAACCAGGCTCTGTGCATAGATACTATAACAGAACCTAGCTCTGTGCATAGATACAGTAACAGAACCAAGCTCTGTACATAGATACAGTAACAGAACCAGGCTCTATACATAGATACTATAACAGAACCTAGCTCTGTGCATAGAGACGGTAACAGAACCTAGCTCTGTGCATAGAGACGGTAACAGAACCTAGCTCAGTGCATAGATACAGTAACAGAACCAAGCTCTGTACTTAGATACAGTAACAGAAACAAGCTCTGTACATAGATACTATAACAGAACCTAGCTCTGTACATAGATACTATAACAGAACCTAGCTCTGTACATAGATACAGTAACAGAACCAGGCTCTGTGCATAGATACTATAACAGAACCTAGCTATGTGCATGTATACAGTAACAGAACAAAGCACATTTATATAAAGCAACAGAAGTTAGTCTGAAATATGTGCAAAATCGCACCAACCAGCACATAAAAATTAGTGATACTGCTGTGATTACATGTGTTCTATTCAACTGTATGCAACTGCCACAGAAATGTCTCATTTTGATGGGAAATTTGTAGAGATGAGCGAACACCTGGAAGTTCGGGTTCGGGAAGTTTGGCCGAACTTCCCGAAAATGTTCGGGTTCGGGATCCGAACTCGACTAGAACTTTATCCCGAACCTGAACCCCATTGAAGTCAATGGGGACCTGAACTTTTAGGCACTAAAAAGGCTGTAAAATAGTCCAGGAATGGGCTAGAGGGCTGCCAAAGGCAGCAAAATGTAGGTAAATCCCCTGCAAACAAATGTGGATAGATAAATGAATTAAAATAAAATAAAATATATAAAAATTAACCAATATCAAGTGGAGAGAGGTCCCACAGCAAGGAATCATGCGTCATATCACCCACCACTGGAGAAGGCCACTTTCAGTTATTTCGGCCCAGCACCCAGAACGAGGATACAGGTCCCACTGCAAGGAATCATGCGTCATATCACCCACCACTGGAGAAGGCCACTTTCAGTTATTTCGGCCCAGCACCCAGACAGAGGAGAGAGGTCCCACAGCAAGGAATAATGCGTCATATCACCCACCACTGGAGAAGGCCACTTTCAGTTATTTCGGCCCAGCACCCAGACAGAGGAGAGAGGTCCAACAGCAAGGAATCATGCGTCATATCACCCACCACTGGAGAAGGCCACTTTCAGTTATTTCGGCCCAGCACCCAGACCGAGGAGAGAGGTCCCACAGCAAGGAATCATGCGTCATATCACCCCCCACTGGAGAAGGCCACTTTCAGTTATTTAGGCCCAGCACCCAGACAGAGGAGAGAGGTCAAACAGCAAGGAATAAGGCGTCATATCACCCACCACTGGAGAAGGCCACTTTCAGTTATTTAGGCCCAGCACCCAGACAGAGGAGAGAGGTCCAACAGCAAGGAATCATGCGTCATATCACCCACCACTGGAGAAGGCCACTTTCAGTTATTTCGGCCCAGCACCCAGACCGAGGATACAGGTCCCACAGCAAGGAATCATGCGTCATATCACCCACCACTGGAGAAGGCCACTTTCAGTTATTTCGGCCCCAGCACCCAGACAGAGGAGAGAGGTCCCACAGCAAGGAATAAGGCGTCATATCACCCACCACTGGAGAAGGCCACTTTAAGTTATTTAGGCCCAGCACCCAGATAGAGGAGAGAGGTACCACAGCAAGGAATCATGCGTCATATCACCCACCACAGGAGAAGGCCACTTTCAGTTATTTAGGCCCAGCACCCAGACAGAGGAGAGAGGTCCCACAGCAAGGAATCATGCGTCATTTCACCCACCACTAGAGAAGGCCACTTTCAGTTATTTCAGCCCCAGCACCCAGATAGAGGTCCCACAGCAAGGAATCATGCGTCATATCACCCCCCACTGGAGAAGGCCACTTTCAGTTATTTAGGCCCAGCACCCAGACAGAGGAGAGAGGTCCCACAGCAAGGAATCATGCGTCATTTCACCCACCACTAGAGAAGGCCACTTTCAGTTATTTCGGACCCAGCACCCAGATAGAGGAGAGAGGTCCCACAGCAAGGAATCATGCGTCATATCACCCACCACTGGAGAAGGCCACTTTCAGTTATTTAGGCCCAGCACCCAGACAGAGGAGAGAGGTCCCACATCAAGGAATAAGGCGTCATATCACGCACCACTGGAGAAGGCCACTTTCAGTTATTTCGGCCCCAGCACCCAGACAGAGGAGAGGTTCATTCAACTTTGGGTTGCACCGCAAGATCATGGTAAAGTTAAAAAAATGAGGATTCAATAAAGAAGTGCCCCGGAGTACAAGAATACATGTTTGAGGGGGAAGCAGTTATAAATGTCTATTCTGCACAAGGGAGGCACTGGTCCTGTGGGATCCATACCTGTTTCATTTTTATGAATGTCATCTTGTCCACGTTGGCTGTGGACAGGCGGCTGGATTTGTCAGTAATGACGCCCCTTGCCGTGCTGAATACACGTTCAGACAAAACGCTGGCCACCGGGCAGGCCAGCACCTCCAAGGCATAAAATGCTAACTCTGGCCACGTGGACAATTTGGAGACCCAGAAGTTGAATGGGGCCGAACCATCAGTCAGTACGTGGAGGGGTGTGCAGACGTACTGTTCAACCATGTTAGTGAAATGCTGCCTCCTGCTAACACGTTCCGTATCAGGTCGTGGTGCAGTTAGCTGTGGCGTGGAGACAAAACTTTTCCACATTTCAGCCATGCTAACCCTGCCCTCAGAGGAGCTGGCCGTGACACACCTGCGTTGGCGACCTCTTGCTCCTCCTCTGCCTTCGCATTGGGCTTCCACCTGTTCCCCTGTGACATTTGGGAATGCTCTTAGGAGCGCCTCTACAAGCGTGCGCTTGTACTCGTGCATCTTCCTAGCACGCTCCAGTGCAGGAAGTAAGGTGGGCACATTGTCTTTGTACCGGGGTTCCAGCAGGGTGGCAACCCAGTAGTCCGCACACCTTAAAATGTGGGCAACTCTGCTGTCGTTGCGCAGGCACTGCAGCATGTAGTCGCTCATGTGTTCCAGGCTCCCCAGAGGTAAGGACAAGCTGTCCTCTGTGGGAGGCGAATCATTATCGTCCTCCGTATCCCCCCAGCCACGCACCAGTGATGGGTCTGAGCTGTGTCGGGTGCCACCCCGCTGTAAACCTGCTTCATCCTCATCCTCCTCCACCTCCTCCTCATCCTCCTCGTCCTCCAGTAGTGGGCCCTGGCTGGCCACATTTGTACCTGGCCTCTGCTGTTGCAAAAAACCTCCCTCTGAGCCACTTCTAACAGACTGGCCTGAAAGTGCTAAAAATGACCCCTCATCCTCCTCCTCCTCCTGGGCCACCTCCTCTTCCATCATCGCCCTAAGCGTTTTCTCAAGGAGACATAGAAGTGGTATTGTAACGCTGATAACGGTGTCATCGCCACTGGCCATGTTGGTGGAGTACTCAAAACAGCGCAACAGGGCACACAGGTCTCGCATGGAGGCCCAATCATTGGTGGTGAAGTGGTGCTGTTCCGCAGTGCGACTGACGCGTGCGTGCTGCAGCTGAAACTCCACTATGGCCTGCTGCTGCTTGCACAGTCTCTCCAGCATGTGCAAGGTGGAGTTCCACCTGGTGGGCACGTCGCATATGAGGCGGTGAGCGGGAAGGCCGAAGTTCCGCTGTAGCGCAGACAGGCGAGCAGCTGCAGGATGTGAACGCCGGAAGCACGCACAGACGGCCCTCACTGTATGCAGCAGCTCTGACATGTCGGGGTAGTTGTGAATGAACTTCTGCACCACCAAATTCAGCACATGCGCCATGCAAGGGATGTGCGTCAAACCAGCTAGGCCCAGAACTGCTATGAGAGTTCGCCCATTATCTCACACTACCAGGCCGGGCTTGAGGCTCAGTGGCACCAACCACTCATCGTTCTGTTGTTCCATGCCCCTCCAAATTCAGCACATGCGCCAGGCAAGGGATGTGCGTCAAACCTGCTAGTCCCAGAGATGCGACGAGATTTCGCACATTATCGCACACCACCAGGCCGGGCTCGTCGGTCTGTTGTTCAATACCCCGCCACAACTCCTGCGCGGTGTGTGGCCTGTCCCCCAAACATATGAGTTTCAGAATGGCCTGCTGACGTTTACCCCGGGCTGTGCTGAAGTTGGTGGTGAAGGTATGTGGCTGACTGGATGAGCTGGTGGAAGCAAAGGAGGAGGAAGCGAGTAGAAGGAGGAGGCTACAGGAGGCAAAGAATGATGCCCTGCGATCCTTGGTGGCGGAAGGACGTGGGCCAAGGAACTCTCCACCTGGGGCCCAGCCGCCACTACATTTACCCAGTGTGCAGTTAGGGAGATATAGCGTCCCTGGCCGTGCTTACTGGTCTATGTATCTGTGGTTGATTTTATCGGATACTTGGTTGTGCAGGGAAGGCACGGCTGTCTTGGAGAAGAAGTGGCGGCTGGGAACAACATACTGTGGGACAGTCTCGGACATCAGCTGTTTGAAGCTGTCTGTGTCCACCAGCCTGAATGACAGCATTTCGAAGGCCAGTAGTTTAGAAATGCTGGCATTCAGGCCCAGGGTGGCTAGGTGAGAATTTACGCTTTCTTTCCTCTGTTTGGTGGGCGGCAGGTGCCAACATTCCTCCCGAGGCGGAGGAAGAGGCCGAAGCAGCAGCAGAAGAGGGAGGAGGGGGAGCCAGAGTGAGTTCCTTGCTTTTAAGGTGTTTACTCCACTGCAGTTCATGCTTTGCATGTAGATGCCTGGTCATGCAGGTTGTGCTAAGGTTCAGAACGTTAATGCCTCGCTTCAGGCTCTGATGGCACAGCGTACAAACCACTCGGGTCTTGTCGTCAGCACATTGTTTAAAGAAGTGCCATGCCAGGGAACTCCTTAAAGCTGCCTTTGGGGTGCTCGGTCCCTGGTGGCAGTGGCCAGTAGCAGGCGAACTCTCTTGGAGGCGGCTGTTCTGCTTTTGTCCCCTGCTCTCTCTTATGCTACGCTGTTGGCTCGGTCTCACCACTGCCTCTTCCTCTGAACTATAAAAGTCAGTGGCACGACCGTCATACCATGTGGGGTCTAGGACCTCATCATCCCCTGCATCGTCTTCCACACAGTCTTCCTCCCTGACCTCCTGTTCGGTCTGCACACTGCAGAAAGACGCAGCAGTTGGCACCTGTGTTTCGTCATCATCAGAGACGTGCGGACTCCGATGAGGTGGTATTCCCATGTCCTCATCATCAGGAAACATCAGTGGTTGTGCATCAGTGTATTCTATGTCTTCCACCACTGGGAAAGGGCTAGGTGGATTCCCTTGGGAAACCCTGCCAGCAGAGTCTTCAAACAGCATAAGAGACTGCTGCATAACTTGAGGCTCAGACAGTTTCCATGATATGCATGGGGGTGATGTGACAGACTGATGGGCTTGGTTTTCAGGTGCCACTTGTGCGCTTTCTGCAGAAGACTGGGTGGGAGATAATGTTGTGAACATGCTGGATCCACTGTCGGCCACCCAATTGACTAGCGCCTGTACCTGCTCAGGCCTTACCATCCTTAGAACGGCATTGGGCCCCACCAAATATCGCTGTAAATTCTGGCGGGTACTGGAACCTGAGGTAGTTGGTTCACTAGGACGTGTGGCTGTGGCAGAATAACCACATCCTCTCCCAGCACAAGAGGGTACACTAACACCACCACAACCGCGTCCGCGTCCCTTACTAGATGTTTTCCTCATTGTTACCGTTCACCAAGCACCACAATAAGAAAAAAAATATTTGGCCCAATGTATTGAGTTCAATTTCAGGCCTTTTTTTTACAGGCACCTAACACCATCTGCCTATTTATTTATGTAATGTATTACACTAATCCAGGCACCAACACCAGATTCAGGGTATTGCTATTTTGGCAATTGAATTTCACCCCAGAACAAAATATACCCTTTTACGGACAGATTATCACTTGGCCTGCAACAGCTGGGACACCAGATTAAGGGTATTGCTATTTTGGCAATTGAATTTCACCCCACAACAAAATATATGTTTTTGCAGACACTATGAAACTTGGCCAGCCAAAGCTGAAACCACTGATTTATGGTATTGCTATTTTGGAAATTGAATTTCACCGCAGAACAAAATATACCCTTTTACGGACAGATTAACACTTGGCCTGCAACAGCTGGGATACCAGATTCAGGGTATTGCTATTTTGGCAATTTAATTTCACCCCACAACAAAATATATGTTTTTGCGGACACTATGAAACTTGGCCAGCCACAGCAGAAACCACTGATTTATGGTATTGCTATTTTGGCAATTGAATTTCACCCCAGAACAAAATATACCCTTTTACGGACAGATTAACACTTGGCCTGCAACAGCTGGGACACCAGATTCAGGGTATTGCTATTTTGGCAATTGAATTTCACCCCACAACAAAATATATGTTTTTGCGGACACTATGAAACTTGGCCAGCCACAGCTGAAACCAATGATTTATGGTATTGCTATTTGGGAAATTGAATTTCACCGCAGAACAAAATATACCCTTTTACGGACAGATTAACACTTGGCCTGCAACAGCTGGGACACCAGATTCAGGGTATTACTATTTTGGCAATTGAATTTCACCCCACAACAAAATATATGTTTTTGCGGACACTATGAAACTTGGCCAGCCAAAGCTGAAACCACTGATTTATGGTATTGCTATTTTGGCAATTGAATTTCACCGCAGAACAAAATATACCCTTTTACAGACAGATTAACACTTGGCCTGCAACAGCTGGGACACCAGATTCAGGGTATTGCTATTTTGGCAATTGAATTTCACCCCACAACAAAATATATGTTTTTGCGGACACTATGAAACTTGGCCAGCCACAGCTGAAACCACTGATTTATGGTATTGCTATTTTGGCAATTGAATTTCACCGCAGAACAAAATATACCCTTTTACGGACAGATTAACACTTGGCCTGCAACAGCTGGGACACCAGATTCAGGGTATTGCTATTTTGGCAATTTAATTTCACCCCACAACAAAATATATGTTTTTGCGGACACTATGAAACTTGGCCAGCCACAGCTGAAACCACTGATTTATGGTATTGCTATTTTGGCAATTGAATTTCACCGCAGAACAAAATATACCCTTTTACGGACAGATTAACACTTGGCCTGCAACAGCTGGGACACCAGATTCAAGGTATTGCTATTTTGGCAATTGAATTTCACCCCACAACCAAATATATGTTTTTGCGGACACTATGAAACTTGGCCAGCCACAGCTGAAACCAATGATTTATGGTATTGCTATTTTGGCAATTGAATTTCACCGCAGAACAAAATATACCCTTTTACGGACAGATTAACACTTGGCCTGCAAAAGCTGGGACACCAGATTCAGGGTATTGCTATTTTGGCAATTTAATTTCACCCCACAACAAAATATATGTTTTTGCGGACACTATGAAACTTGGCCAGCCACAGCTGAAACCACTGATTTATGGTATTGCTATTTTGGCAATTGAATTCCCTCACCTGCAGAACAAAATATACCCTTTACGGACAGATTACCACTCTGAAACCACTGATTTATGGTATTGCTATTTTGGCAATTGAATTTCACCGCAGAACAAAATATACCCTTTTACGGACAGATTAACACTTGGCCTGCATATGATGACATGGTCTTATACACATTTTTACATATGAAGACATGGTCTTATACACACTTTTACATATGAAGGCATCCTTTAACACCACATTACATGAGAACATCAGTCTAATATAAGAGAGCCCGACACAATGGGAATGAACAATAAGACCGCCCAGATAGCTCCAAATGACTACCGCCCAGCCATACATAGTGGGATAATACCAGAGAAGGGGGAAGATCAGGGAGAGGGAATTAATGTACATACGGAAAATTTTCCCCATCAAATGATGAAAGGGAAGATCCATCAAGCAGATATACATCAAGGGGAAACACCCAAAAAGAAAAAGAGAAGTATAGGGGAAAGAGAGGAGGTAGAAGACACCATAAGTCCGGAAGCAAAAAAGGGCAGGGGGAACCTATAGGCATTTTTAATCTTAGCACATATGTACTATCGGAAGAAGAGATCTCTGTTTTGAATAAGGGGCTGAAATTTGCACCGACCTATAGGGGCAATAAATTTAATCTGTACTTGGACGTACATCGATTCATCCGCAAACTCAATCTATGTAAATATGTACAAAAAAACCCTATGGAAATGTCCCAGATGGGTAATACCGGAATAAATCCACCTTCTATCCGGAACATCAACAAAATGAATGTATTGAGGCCTTCAAAAGGGGGGTGCTAAAAGACTTGGATCGTCTAAAAGGTGGGACTAATAAAAAAACCAATTTAAATAAAAAGGAAAAGAAGCACTTGAAAAAATGGAAAATAATAAAGAAAATCGTCATTAAACCCGCTGACAAGGGGGGCGGGGTAGTTATCCTTAATAAGGAGGACTACGACAAGGAGATGCGAAGATTGTTGAGTGATGCTGTCACCTATAAAAAACTTAAAAGCGATCCTGTCACGCAATATAAAAATGATCTAAAAGCCCTTTTAGACAGAGGTCTAGCTCAAGGTGTGCTAAATAAAAAGGAGTATCAATATTTAAATAATGCCCATCCGAGGACCCCAGTTATTTACTACCTGCCAAAGGTCCACAAAAATATGGAAAAACCGCCAGGAAGACCCATCGTATCGGGGATAGACTCCATAACCAGCCGTGTTTCTAAATATGTAGACCTATTCCTACAAAAAATTGTGCCTACCACCCCCTCATATTTGAAAGACACGGGTCATGTTTTAAGGTTATTAAAAGAGTTCGGACAGATATCGGAGGGGACACTATTGTGCACCCTAGATGTATCCTCCCTGTACACGATAATACCTAACCAGATAGGAATAGAAGCCGTACGATTCTATATGGACCAAGACCCCCAAATGACAAGGGAAAGGAAGGAATTCATCGTCGATTGCATTCTCTTTTGTCTTCAACATAATTATTTTTGGTACGACGATGATTTCTTCCTTCAGACCTCAGGAGTGGCAATGAGTGCAAATTCGCACCCAGTTTTGCGAATTTATTTATGTCCTATTGGGAATATTACAATATCGATCCCCTGCTGCAAGAAAAAGAGAAAGGGGGCCATCTTTTAGCTTGGAAAAGATATATAGATGATTGCTTGTGTATTTGGTCAGGAACTGCGATTGAACTGGACCACTTTATTTCCAGGTTAAATGCTAATACTTGGGGTATTGTTCTGTCAGCGGATATCAGTGACAGTGAGATTCATTTTCTAGATCTGGTGATCAGGATTGTAGATGGCAGGGTGCAAACCAGCACATACTTCAAACCATCCGATAGAAACGGATATATTGAAAGAAACAGCTGCCATTACGAACCCTGGATTCGAAATATCCCAAAGGGTCAGCTGCAGCGCATAAAACGCAATTGTACAGAGGAGAAGGATTTTGAGGTCCAAAGTGAGGTCATCATCGGTCGTTTCTTGGAGAAGGGTTATACTGCTGACACACTATATAAGCAGAAGGAGGAGGTGCTTCTAAAAGATAAGGCTATTAAGACCATCCCCGATACAAATGATAGGAATTCGGAAAGGAAGGGGAATGCAGAGAAGTTCAGATTTGCTTTCTCCACCACTTTCTCAACCTTCTGCCCCCAGATAAAACAGATTATTAGGAGTAATTGGAAAGTTCTAAAGGGTGATAACATAATAGGTGACATTATACCCGATAAGCCCCTTTTGTCTTTAAGAAAGCACCTACGATCAGGAACCGTGTGGTCCATGGATGTTTGAAAGAGGTGACATCTACATCAAAAGTCAGAAGCGGGTTCACATGGTGCGGTTTCTGTATTGCGTGCAAGAATAGGGGAAGGGAGGATAGGAAGAAGAACAAGGTGGATATAGTTACTGCCACATCGAATAGAACAGTATTGAAGATCATAGGGAATTCTTCCTGTGAAACTGCAAGTGTCATCTATTTATTGGAGTGCCCTTGCGGGCTCCAATATATAGGCAGGACTTTGAGGAAGTTAAAAGTAAGAGTGGCCGAACATGTCCGAAATATAAAAGGGATTGGAAACACACAGTGTTTCTGCGCATTTTAAACGACATCACCAAAAATCCCGCGGGCTTGAAGTTCTGTGCGGTTGAAACAGTCACAAATCATTGGAGGGGGAATCCTGTCACCTATATAAACAAAAAAGAGGCGGAGTGGATTTTTAAGATGGGCACGCTGCAACCGAGGGGCCTTAATATTGAGTGGGATATAAAGAATGTGTGTATGGCATAGGGCGAGGTACTATCTGGTGTTCTATTGAGTGGCTCGGTAAAGTTAAATGGAGCCTCTAGGTGCGGCCCGATTCTGTGTGAGCTGTTAGGATTTTAATTTGATTATTTATGAATTTTGCTGGTTTTATGTGCTTTTATTAATGTACTTATTAACGAAATATTTATATACTATTAATGAAATTCTTATATAGCAGTTATTGCCTATGATAATGTTATGCATTGGGGATCAATACTGACCCTACTGGGTGTATACTCCGGGTCACACCAATTACTGACATGTATTTCACCAACTACGGACCAAGTTTGGTCAGATGTAAGCCCCTGATGAAGCCTTCACGGTGAAACCCGGGTCGGGCCTTTTTATATGTTCATTTCATTGTGGATTTTGTAAGTAAAATAAACTTGCGCTTCTATATTCTATCAAAGATACCGCACCAGTGGTTTTGTTTTTTTCCCTGATCTAAGGTCCAGCACTCCTACCCGGAACCGGATGTGGTTGGCTGAATCGGGACGCCGTACAATCTGCACGGTGTGTGAGATCTCCCATGCGGTCCATGTCGGGATAAGAAGTCGTGTCCATGATCACTCTGAGACCAGAGACTGAATGTGGACTTCGCCTCTAGGACCACTCTGAGATAAGGAATTTGATTGCTGTGGATTGTTGTCCCTTTCTAGCGCGGTACCATCTCTCTTATCTTTTATAGAATTCCCTTACCTGCTTCACCCTGAGTATTGTGGCTGCAGCATCCTGTTGTGTCCTCCCACATGTAGCAGCAGTGCTTGAATAGGAAGGCAGATAAATCGGAGGACAGCCTCTGAGTACTTTTAGCTTATAGGGGGCATCCAGCCAGCACTTCCTGTCAGTGAGCTTATATCCCCATGTTCTGATTTTCACAAAAAGTCGCATTTTGCCAGAACATGGCGATATAAGCTCATATATTCTCATAGGCTGTCCTCTGACAGCCTTCCTATTCAGCAAGGAAGGACTGCCTTTTCTACCTACTTGGGGCAGCATAGGGGGCCCCCAAGTGATCATCTTTGTAGATTGTGGCTGGGGATCATGGATATGTTCAGGTGGCAGGGCCCATGAAGACAGGAGGCGGGCCCCACATGCAGCTCATGAGCATCTCCATCTGGGTACGCAGTGCCTGCAGCTCAAGGAAAGTGACAGTGAGCTTTCAAACGTGAAGGCTCACTTACAGTGCCGGGGCCCACCAAGGAATTCCCCGCCTCCCCGGTGGGTCAGTCTGAGCCTGGGTTCCCCAGTGCAAAAAGTAACAATTCATGTGCCAGCTCCTGGAAGTAAAATGATCTCATGTAATAACAATTCTGGAGCATCTATTCTTATGTCTCTATGTTGTACCATTACTTTATTATTTCTACTAGAGGTTATAAATGAATTGCTAGTAATCTGCAGTAAGGGTACAGAGGGGAGGTAACCAGTTAGAGGTGTGTACCTGCACAGACTGACTCTATCCAATCAGTGCTGCCATTACCAGAGTGTGCAGGGACACATCCACAACTGGTTAACACCCCTCTGTGCCGTTAATGCAGACTGTTATCATTTCATTCATAACTTCAACATTCATAACTTTCTAGTAGAAATAATAAAGGAATGGCACAACATAGAACCATAAGAATAGATGCTCCAGAATTGTTATTACATGGGGAATGCATGTAGCTATATAAAATAGGCATGTCAGGAGCGCTGACAGGTCCTCTTTAAGCTGAGAAAGGAAAGTCTGTGCAGAGTATAATTAAAGGAGCCCAGGCCTCCATCTTCTACATAGCCTTGTAAAGACTGCATTGGATGTATACGGTGCATGCGTAAACATTCTCCTGAATAGCCTCAGTAAAGTACTGTACAGTGGATTTGTCGAATCAAGATCTGACCTCATCATTATTCCACTGCACAGCTTTAGGCTCCTATCTGCATTACCAGTCCTACTCTCTCTGGCTCTCCACCAGATCACTGAACATTCATTAGGGAATTGGTCTTAGTGTCCCAGGGAAAGACTTTAAAAAGGAATAGCAAGTTGCATTAAAGAAATAAAACCATTAACAAGAATATACAACATATTACATACACAAAATTATAGTGTGCAATAAATTGAAGTTGTGTTCGGTCCGACTATCAGAATGTACCGAGCCTATCTAAACAGCAGTTGAGGAGTGGCGAAACTGCAAACGTAGGGTAGTCTAAAGGGGGCCACCCTTATGGGAGAACTTAGAAAAAAGGGGACGGGTGGGAGGTTTAGCTGACGAGGACGAGCGTCAGAGGAATAACCCCAGACCTGCCCCCCTATTTATATGCAGAATAGGAGCCTCCCCTCACACAAATACAGCAACTGACGTTGCTTAAACTTGTGTTCGGTCCGACTATCAGAATGTACCGAGCCTATCTAAACAGCAGTTGAGGAGTGGCGAAACTGCAAACGTAGGGTAGCCTAAAGGGGCCAAAAAGACAAGACCAGGTAGCAGATGCCAAAGTAAGTTTATTACAGCAGAAGATTCTGGAATGGATCTGACAATTCTTTACATGGATCGGGCACGTAGGTAACATAACAAAACGAACGCCACCGTCCTAACTTCTTAATAATATGAGACGGCACGTTATTTTGAGAGGCAGCAGAGGCCGCACCAATCCTGAAAGAATGTCCGGTAATGCATAACGGTTCTACCCCTATCCTAGGCAATAAGCACCGAATGTATTTAAGGAAAACCTGAATGTTAAAAGGGTTACGGTTAATACAAAGTAAAGGAGAGTCCTCTGGCTCCGCAGCAATTTCTCGCAACCAATCACTGAGAACGCGCACTGGACACCACCTATTCTGAGTTGGGAAATACTTGACGTGCACGGATTCCCCAGGACGTGAAGTTTTCGTGTGCGGGAGGGTTAGTCTGAAAAGCGAACCATGCCACACGAGATGTTTCTTCCGGAGGAAATTCCTCGCGGACCGTGAAACAGTAAACTCCCCCGGCCTGAGGAACCCGTAGAAACACAGGTATAAGGCCGTTCTGATAACCTTGCTAATAGCAACACCGAAAGGTTGAGTCAACAACATATCAGAAAGAGACTTGAACATATCACCTGAAAATGGCTTGCGCTTAATTTTCGGCTTCGCTGTTGTATTATGAATACCCTTGAGTACAGCCTGAATAGGGTAAGCTTTAAACAAAGAAGAACAACCCGGGCTTTGTATATACAGAAAGTGTTGGATTCCTGCGAGGTATGTTTTGATAGTGCCGTACGACAAATTGAGTGTAGAGTGGCAAAAAGCTACAAAAGCCACTAGGTAAGAAATATTATCAACCTTATTTTGCGGATGGTTACGGCGGAACCTGTCGAAATGCGCCCACGCTGTCTCGTAAATCTTGAGCGTATTAAAAGACAGTGATTTGTTCATAAGGCGTCTAGCATTCTGTAAAAGACAACTTAATCCATGGTCAGTAGATGGTGTGGAGGTGAGGGAGTAGGTACCGGGTTGGCTTCTGGCGAGATCTGAAAGAAAAACCTAAAATTTAGTCTGGACAGAGCGTCAGCAGCTGCATTATCCGTCCCCGGGATATGAACACATTCGTAGTGGAAATTAAACTTCAAAGCCAACCATATAAATCTACGAAGGAAGGACATAATTTCCAGACTAGCCGATCTGCCTTTATTCAATAAGTCAGCCAGGGCAGCGTTGTCAGTAAGAAAGAGCACCGACTGGTTGACCCACTCGTGACCCCACACCTGGGCAGACGCCACCACAGGATATATTTCGAACAGTGGAGAAGTTTGTTTGAAACTCCTGATGCTGGAGACTTCGGGAGGCCAGCTGCTAGCCATCCAATTATTATTGTAGATAGCAGCAAACCCGGTTGACTAAGCAGCGTCAGTATGGACCACCGGGGAGTTGCAAGCAACGGGAGGAACAAACAAAGAGACCCCGTTCCAGTGGGTTAGAAATTGATCCCACATGAGCAGATCCGCTCTTCCTGCCTGATCCAAAGTAATACTGCCGTCTTGACCCTTAGCTGACGGAAGCAGTTGCAGTAATCTGGAAATAAAGGTTCTCCCTTGGGGGATAATTCGCATGGCGAAATTAGGCATGCCTAACAAGCTTTGCAACTCAGTTTTGGAAAAGATGCCTCTGGCCGTAAATTTGCGCACTGTCTCGCGGATCCTCTCTAACTTGTCTGACGGAAGACTAGCCTGGAGAGACACAGAATCTAACTGGATGCCTAAGAAAGTGATTTTAGTGAGAGGACCCTCTGTTTTCTTACCTGCCACGGGACGCCTAAATTATTAAAGACCGAAACCAGTGTATTTAAGTCACCTGGCACAAGTGTAGAAGGTTCTATTAACAAAAGTCATCCAGGTAGTGAATCACATGGAATGCACCATAGACGTGTTCCAAAATCCAGTGCAGGCTAGTTGCAAACTGGTCAAACAGCCAAGGACTGGATTTGGTGCCGAACGTAAGTCGGGTAGCGAAATAATATGCTCCATCCCATCTGATGCCATACCATTGCCAAAGGTTGGGGTGTATCGGAAGCAATTTAAAGGCGTCCGAAATATCAGCTTTTGAGAGCCAAGCTCCTTGTCCTAAAGAGAGGATGACTTGAATGGCCTGGTCAATAGAAGCATAATGCATACTGAATTCATCCGATGGAATCAAAGAATTCATGCTGGGGATCTGTAAAGAATGTGGAGCTGAGAGATCATAGATCAGACTTTTTTATTAGAGATTTTGCCAGTAGCTACACCAATGGGGCTGACCCGCCACAAAGGAAACGGAGGCCCTGCTAAAGGGCCAATTAAGAATCCCTTTATGCAATTCGTCCTGAATCAAACCTGAAACAACGCCTGGTTCCCTCAAAGCTGACTGGGAGTTCCTACACTCGTAAGACACCTGAGGCAGAGAAACTTGTCCAGTGTGAAAGCCCTCGGAGAACCCGTTGAGTAAAAACTGTACCCAATCCCTGTCAGGATGATCAATCAGTAACTCTGCCAGAGTGTTGACGTTGACTGGGCCTAGTCACGCTGCTTCTTCTGGGGGCAAGCCGACTTAGGGTGAGCCCGGTAACAACCCGAGCACAAGTGCAAAAGCCTGCACTGACTATAATAACAACCAGAAGTATTAAAGTTATTACATATCTGGGTTTTGCCAAGATATTTGATTGGCCGCCCTAACTTTTCGGTAGCTGCAGCTGGTTTGGACGGACCTGAGCAGCGGGGAGTCTGGTAGGGGCACTAGGACCAGGATTATTACTGGAAGAGCACCAGTCAGCTGTGTGAGCGTAGGATCCACACATGGTGCAGGCAGGGGTCTTGAGGCCAGCAAAATGCCGGCAGAACAATTCCGTGTCGATAATAGACCAATCAGTAACGTGTTGACATTGAGAAAGCAAAGCCGCCGCTTTCGCAGAAAACGACCTATGGTATTCAAAGAACGCAAAACCCCCATATTTGTGTCCTAACTCCACTACCTTGTAGAGGTACGTATCAAATTCTTCTCTACGGCCTGGGGTTGCTGAGCAAATAACGTCACGGTACATACTAAAAGCGAGAACGAACTCAGGGATACTGTCTCGTAAATCTTGAGCGTATTAAAAGACAGTGATTTGTTCATAAGGCGTCTAGCATTCTGTAAAAGACAACTTAATCCATGGTCAGTAGATGGTGTGGAGGTGAGGGAGTAGGTACCGGGTTGGCTTCTGGCGAGATCTGAAAGAAAAACCTAAAATTTAGTCTGGACAGAGCGTCAGCAGCTGCATTATCCGTCCCCGGGATATGAACACATTCGTAGTGGAAATTAAACTTCAAAGCCAACCATATAAATCTACGAAGGAAGGACATAATTTCCAGACTAGCCGATCTGCCTTTATTCAATAAGTCAGCCAGGGCAGCGTTGTCAGTAAGAAAGAGCACCGACTGGTTGACCCACTCGTGACCCCACACCTGGGCAGACGCCACCACAGGATATATTTCTGAACAGTGGAGAAGTTTGTTTGAAACTCCTGATGCTGGAGACTTCGGGAGGCCAGCTGCTAGCCATCCAATTATTATTGTAGATAGCAGCAAACCCGGTTGACTAAGCAGCGTCAGTATGGACCACCGGGGAGTTGCAAGCAACGGGAGGAACAAACAAAGAGACCCCGTTCCAGTGGGTTAGAAATTGATCCCACATGAGCAGATCCGCTCTTCCTGCCTGATCCAAAGTAATACTGCCGTCTTGACCCTTAGCTGACGGAAGCAGTTGCAGTAATCTGGAAATAAAGGTTCTCCCTTGGGGGATAATTCGCATGGCGAAATTAGGCATGCCTAACAAGCTTTGCAACTCAGTTTTGGAAAAGATGCCTCTGGCCGTAAATTTGCGCACCGTCTCGCGGATCCTCTCTAACTTGTCTGACGGAAGACTAGCCTGGAGAGACACAGAATCTAACTGGATGCCTAAGAAAGTGATTTTAGTGAGAGGACCCTCTGTTTTCTTACCTGCCACGGGGACGCCTAAATTATTAAAGACCGAAACCAGTGTATTTAAGTCACCTGGCACAAGTGTAGAAGGTTCTATTAACAAAAAGTCATCCAGGTAGTGAATCACATGGAATGCACCATAGACGTGTTCCAAAATCCAGTGCAGGCTAGTTGCAAACTGGTCAAACAGCCAAGGACTGGATTTGGCGCCGAACGTAAGTCGGGTAGCGAAATAATATGCTCCATCCCATCTGATGCCATACCATTGCCAAAGGTTGGGGTGTATCGGAAGCAATTTAAAGGCGTCCGAAATATCAGCTTTTGAGAGCCAAGCTCCTTGTCCTAAAGAGAGGATGACTTGAATGGCCTGGTCAATAGAAGCATAATGCATACTGAATTCATCCGATGGAATCAAAGAATTCATGCTGGGGATCTGTAAAGAATGTGGAGCTGAGAGATCATAGATCAGACTTTTTTATTAGAGATTTTGCCAGTAGCTACACCAATGGGGCTGACCCGCCACAAAGGAAACGGAGGCCCTGCTAAAGGGCCAATTAAGAATCCCTTATGCAATTCGTCCTGAATCAAACCTGAAACAACGTCTGGTTCCCTCAAAGCTGACTGGGAGTTCCTACACTCGTAAGACACCTGAGGCAGAGAAACTTGTCCAGTGTGAAAGCCCTCGGAGAACCCGTTGAGTAAAAACTGTACCCAATCCCTGTCAGGATGATCAATCAGTAACTCTGCCAGAGTGTTGACGTTGACTGGGCCTAGTCACGCGTTCTTCTGGGGGCAAGCCGACTTAGGGTGAGCCCGGTAACAACCCGAGCACAAGTGCAAAAGCCTGCACTGACTATAATAACAACCAGAAGTATTAAAGTTATTACATATCTGGGTTTTGCCAAGATATTTGATTGGCCGCCCTAACTTTTCGGTAGCTGCAGCTGGTTTGGACGGACCTGAGCAGCGGGGAGTCTGGTAGGGGCACTAGGACCAGGATTATTACTGGAAGAGCACCAGTCAGCTGTGTGAGCGTAGGATCCACACATGGTGCAGGCAGGGGTCTTGAGGCCAGCAAAATGCCGGCAGAACAATTCCGTGTCGATAATAGACCAATCAGTAACGTGTTGACATTGAGAAAGCAAAGCCGCCGCTTTCGCAGAAAACGACCTATGGTATTCAAAGAACGCAAAACCCCCATATTTGTGTCCTAACTCCACTACCTTGTAGAGGTACGTATCAAATTCTTCTCTACGGCCTGGGGTTGCTGAGCAAATAACGTCACGGTACATACTAAAAGCGAGAACGAACTCAGGGATACTGAGTTTCCGATTCAACCTAATGTCCGTAGACATTAGGTTGAATCACAGAAACCTCGCCACACGCAATAGTTTTGTTGTCAGGTACTTTGTGATTGGCGATGAGTAAAGAAGCCAGATTGACGTCCTTCCCCTGTAAAATGTCTTGCCTGACATTAGCTGGAACAAAATAAGATGGGGCGACGTTGGGAAAATTACCAGGTAATGAAACAGGGGAATGGACCGAACCTGAAGGAGACGGGGGTTGTAGACTGCTGGCGCAGGGCGTCGGGAACCTGCTATCCAAGACTTCTAAACGACTCTGGAAACCAGAGATAGAAGAAGCCAAACTGTTAATCGTAGCGTGAAGTTGAGTGAGTGAGGTATTTAACGTAGAAATGGAGACAACATCATGGCCAGGATCGGGATCAGATTGCAAGAGTCTGAACAACTCCGCTTTCCTGGCGGACGCGGAAAAAGGGATGCCCCTTCTAGTTAATTCAGTAGTGATCCTAGCCACAGTCCAATTCCGCATAGTGGGTGTAGCCTCCCTGTCTGACCGACGATCACCGCTGCTAGTAGATGAGCCGGACCCCTGATTATCCATCTCTTGACTGGGATCCATCTACAAACAAAAGGTAAAGTAAAACACCAACTAATCCTGATGCTAAGTGTAGTGCCTGAACACCCACGGTGAGAGAAAACACCCATAGTGCTCACACAGAAAAAAGGGGGAGCAATGCACGATGGAAAGGAAGAAAGTAAAGGCTAAGTGTACCTAACACAAAGCCGGTGTAACCTGAACAACCTATCAGACTGAAACCAACGACCCTAAAACGTGAGTGACTAAACCGGCACAAAGCGAAGTGTTGACCTGAAAAACAACCTTAGCAGCTACGAAGTGGTCGAGAGGGGGACGCTAACGCCCCTGTAAGCGTGAGTCAGAGACGTGACAGACTTGTAGACTACAAAACCGTGACAGGACATGTACCGAAACTGAAATGGTCACCTAGCTGGACCAACCTGTCCGGCTAGGTGACCGGTTAGTCACAGGCTAGGTGACTAAGTCGTGACAGGATTTAAACCGAGTCTGAAGACGTGACAGACAAAGAACTCCCGCGAGCATGGCAGGACTTAAACGAGTCGGAAGACGTGACAGACTTAGCGTGCCTGAAAGCGTGACAGGACTTATACCGAGTCTGAAGACGTGCCAGACTTAGCGAGCCTGAAAGCGAGCCAGGACTTATACCGAGTCTGAAGACGTGACAGACTTAGCGAGCCTGAAAACGTGCCAGGACTTATACCGAGTCTGAAAACGTGACAGACTTATCGTGCCTGAAAACGTGCCAGGACTTATACCGAGTCTGAAGACGTGACAGACTTAGCGAGCCTGAAAATGTGCCAGGACTTATACCGAGTCTGAAGACGTGACAGACTTAGCGATCCTGAAAGCGAACCAGGACTAAACCGAGTCTGAAGACGTGACAGACTTAACGTGTCTAACAGCGTGATGGGACTAAGACAAATCTGACCACGTGGCAGGCATTAGAGTGCCTGAAGGGTGACAAATCTGACAACATGACAGACCACGAAGAACCTGTGGACGGTAACAGCAATAGAACCAAACAAACACAACTTGACAACCGGACCTCAGACACGACGACTGACGATGACAACCCCGCTGAAGCAACTTATCCTGCTTCCTAACCATGGTGCATTGAACCGCCTACCATCACCAGCCCTAACCAAAACACCGCCAGTGTTACACTCACTCTAATACAAAAAAACTAGAGACCCTATTAAGGGAGGGTTCCATAGCAACAAAAAAACTTTGCTCAATTGAGCTCAATTCACCACTTTTACCCTTAATATTTAAATCAGTAAAACTTCACTTTTATTAGTAGTTCTCTAAAAATGTTTGTGAGTTTTGACACACTTGTTAAAACTACTGCTCGAATTTGCACACTGCTATCGCACAGGTTGCTAGTGGTAACGGAGGGTGTGCACTACCCTCCTAACCTTCCCACAAGTTTGCAATCAGTGTATAACTACCTGCCTGACTAATCCTGCAGGGTACTCGGTGCTGTGAACATACACCTAAAGTAAATAACTGTTTCCTACTGTTTCCTACTCAGTGTTTAGCAACTCGAGCAGAGCTAAAACCAACAGATTCTGTCCCCAACATGTTTCACCAGATAAACTGGCGTCTTCAGGAAAGGACAGACTGAAGACTGAAGTCCCTGAAGACGCCAGTTTATCTGGTGAAACATGTTGGGGACAGAATCTGTTGGTTTTAGCTCTGCTCGAGTTGCTAAACACTGAGTAGGAAACAGTAGGAAAACAGTTATTTACTTTAGGGTGTATGTTCACAGCACCGAGTACCCTGCAGGATTAGTCAGGCAGGTAGTTATACACTGATTGCAAACTCGTGGGAAGGTTAGGAGGGTAGTGCACACCCTCCGTTACCACTAGCAACCTGTGCGATAGCAGTGTGCAAATTCGAGCAGTAGTTTTAACAAGTGTGTCAAAACTCACAAACATTTTTAGAGAACTACTAATAAAAGTGAAGTTTTACTGATTTAAATATTAAGGGTAAAAGTGGTGAATTGAGCTCAATTGAGCAAAGTTTTTTAGTGTTACACTCACCTAACACCTCGCTTGAAAGCGTCGTAAAACACTGGACGAGACCAACTGACAAGCTGCGTAAAGACACAAACCAACCGTGACCTAACTACTGACCCGCCTTGACCCTATATAATCTCTTTGTTCCTTATGAATCCCCACCAGACGTGAAAGAAGTAAAGGCCCAAAACTCACCAACCTTGCGGAGAGGAGGTTTAAGTCAGGCTGACCAGGAAATAGACACACGACCAAGCAAATATGGTAACCTATGGCAACAACCAAGATTACATATATATATATATATATTTTTTTTTTTTTTTTTATTTTTTTTTTTACCTTGAAGCCAACTGTGAACCGGCTGAAAATGACAAAACCTTGAATGGAAGGGGATCAAGCACCGGACAAGACTGAAAACAAAATGATAAGATCAAGCCCCGATAGAACTTCACACAATGATACAGGCGCGTACAAAACCTGACCCCAGAGCCGCGTGGAGGAGCAAAGCCTCAGGCAATAAGGCCAGGAACCGCACCGCACAACAACAAAGACATATGGCTATATATGTAGTTACAAGCGTGTACAATGCGCAGCCCTATAGAGCACCCAGAGAGAAACCCCCCCCCCTAACCACAACAACCACCTGAACCCATGAACACGCCCCCTTGCAGAGTGACAGATACCTCGCCGCAACCCCGGGCAATACACGGCGGTCCATGAGGTTCCCGACCCCGTCACACCTAGCCGCGGCCGGAAGGAGGGCGTCAGTGCAAGTAAATAAACACCGGCAGTACGTGCACCGCCGACTAAGCACAGACGCCGCTCCTGCTAACCGCGACCCACGGGCGCAGGGACCCGAGAGCGTGCACCGGAGGCAACAAGGGTAAGAATGAATACCGGGAAGAAGAGGGAGGGGGGACCGGGAGATGGAGGGGGAAGTCGACGACAAGTTACCGTGCGATGCTCAGCGCACAGCCGGGCTCAACCAGCAAGCAGGAGCCGCGCGGCGCAACAGCTGAGTGGCGGACCGGAACCCCTCGTGACGTAGCAAGCTGACGAAGACGAGCGTCAGAGGAATAACCCCAGACCTGCCCCCCTATTTATATGCAGAACAGGAGCCTCCCCTCACACAAATACAGCAACTGACGTTGCTTAAACTTATACAGACAGAGGTAAATATTTGACATGCGGGATACATCTCCAACATATCAATATAGAACATTTTATAGCCAAAACGTTTTAAAGTGTAACTATCATTCTTTTTTTTTTATGAGTGTAATGTGTAGGAGCAGAGATACTGACCATTTCTGTAATAAACTTTAATTACTAAAATCATACATTACTATTAGAAAAATAACTCTAAAGTGGCCCACTTTGAGACTCGACAACACTCCTCTGTCTTGTGTTTGCATAACTGTGAGACTAGCTAACACTGACTGTGTTATGTAACCAGAAGACAGAGGAGCGTTGCTAAGGCCCAAAATGAGCCACGTTAAAGCTATTTTTCTGATAGAAATGTACAAAGTTCCCTTTCTTTCTTCCCAGATGATGGAGTGTGGTGGCTGGCAATGCTGCAAAGATGACACTCAGAAATTTGCTAACTGATGCTGTCTCTTTCTATCTGGATTTCTTTCCCTATGGCTTTACTCTGGTATGTGTGACTGTAGCTTTCCACTGAATGATGAAATATTCTAGCTATGCCTGTCCTGAACTCTCCTGATGGTTTCTTAACATTAGAGATGAGCGAACACCTGGAAGTTCGGGTTCGGGATGTTCGGCCGAACTTCCCGAAAATGTTCGGGTTCGGGATCCGAACTGGACCCAAACTTTATCCCGAACCCGAACCCCATTGAAGTCAATGGGGACCCGAACTTTTAGGCACTAAAAAGGCTGTAAAATAGTCCAGGAATGGGCTAGAGGGCTGCCAAAGGCAGCAAAATATAGGTAAATCCCCTACAAACAAATGTGGATAGGGAAATTAATTAAAATAAAATAAAATAAATAAAATTTAACCAATATCAATTGGAGAGAGGTCCCACTGCAAGGAATCATGCGTCATATCACCCAACACTGGAGAAGGCCACTTTCAGTTATTTTGGCCCCAGCACCCAGACAGAGGAGAGAGGTCCCACAGCAAGGAATCATGCGTCATATCACCCACCACTGGAGAAGGCCACTTTCAGTTATTTCGGCCCCAGCACCCAGACAGAGGAGAGAGGTCCCACAGCAAGGAATCATGCGTCATATCACCCACCACTGGAGAAGGCCACTTTCAGTTATTTCTGACCCAGCACCCAGACAGAGGAGAGAGGTCCCACAGCAAGGAATCATGCGTCATATCACCCACCACTGGAGAAGGCCACTTTCAGTTATTTCTGACCCAGCACCCAGACAGAGGAGAGAGGTCCCACAGCAAGGAATCATGCGTCATATCACCCACCACTGGAGAAGGCCACTTTCAGTTATTTCGGCCCAGCACCCAGAACGAGGATACAGGTCCCACAGCAAGGAATCATGCGTCATATCACCCACCACTGGAGAAGGCCACTTTCAGTTATTTAGGCCAGCTACCCAGACCGAGGAGAGAGGTCCCACAGCAAGGAATCATGCGTCATATCACCCACCACTGGAGAAGGCCACTTTCAGTTATTTCGGACCCAGCACCCAGACAGAGGAGAGAGGTCCCACAGCAAGGAATCATGCGTCATATCACCCACCACTGGAGAAGGCCACTTTCAGTTATTTCGGCCCAGCACCCAGAACGAGGATACAGGTCCCACAGCAAGGAATCATGCGTCATATCACCCACCACTGGAGAAGGCCACTTTCAGTTATTTCGGCCCCAGCACCCAGACAGAGGAGAGAGGTTCCATAGCAAGTAATAATGCGTCATATCACCCACCACTGGAGAAGGCCACTTTCAGTTATTTCGGCCCAGCACCAAGACAGAGGAGAGAGGTCCCACAGCAAGGAATCATGCGTCATATAACCCACCACTGGAGAAGGTCACTTTCAGTTATTTAGGCCAGGCACCCAGACCGAGGAGAGAGGTCCCACAGCAAGGAATTATGCATCATATCACCCACCACTGGAGAAGGCCACTTTCAGTTATTTCGGCCCAGCACCCAGATAGAGGAGAGAGGTCCCACAGCCAGGAATCATGCGTCATTTCACCCACCACTAGAGAAGGCCACTTTCAGTTATTTCGGCCCAGCACCCAGACAGAGGAGAGAGGTCCCACAGCAAGGAATCATGCGTCATATCACCCACCACTGGAGAAGGCCACTTTCAGTTATTTAGGCCAGGCACCCAGACCGAAGAGAGAGGTCCCACAGCAAGGAATCATGCGTCATATCACCCACCACCGGAGAAGGCCACTTTCAGTTATTTCGGCCCCACCACCCAGACAGAGGAGAGGTTCATTCAACTTTGGGTTGCACCGCAAGATCATGGTAAAGTTAAAAAAATGAGGATTCAATAAAGAAGTGCCCCGGAGTACAGGAATACATGGTTGAGGTGTAGGCAGTTATAAATGTCTATTCTGCACAAGGGAGGCAGAGGTCCTGTGACTCCTGTGGGATCCATGCCTGTTTCATTTTTATGAATGTCAGCTTGTCCACGTTGGCTGTGGACAGGCGGCTGCGTTTGTCAGTAATGGCGCCCCCTGCCATGCTGAATACACGTTCAGACAAAACGCTGGCCGCCGGGCAGGCCAGCACCTCCAAGGCATAAAATGCTAACTCTGGCCACGTGGACAATTTGGAGACCCAGAAGTTGAATGGGGCCGAACCATCAGTCAGTACGTGGAGGGGTGTGCAGACGTACTGTTCAACCATGTTAGTGAAATGCTGCCTCCTGCTAACACGTTCCGTATCAGGTGGTGGTGCAGTTAGCTGTGGCGTGGAGACAAAACTTTTCCACATTTCTGCCATGCTAACCCTGCCCTCAGAGGAGCTGGCCGTGACACACCTGCGTTGGCGACCTCATGCTCCTCCTCTGCCTTCGCCTTGGGCTTCCACCTGTTCCCCTGTGACATTTGGGAATGCTCTTAGGAGCGCCTCTACAAGCGTGCGCTTGTACTCGCGCATCTTCCTATCATGCTCCAGTGCAGGAAGTAAGGTGGGCACATTGTCTTTGTACCGGGGATCCAGCAGGGTGGCAACCCAGTAGTCCGCACACCTTATAATGTGGGCAACTCTGCTGTCGTTGCACAGGCACTGCAGAATGTAGTCGCTCATGTGTGCCAGGCTCCCCAGAGGTAAGGACAAGCTGTCCTCTGTGGGAGGCGTATCGTCATCGTCCTCCGTATCCCCCCAGCCACGCGCCAGTGATGGGCCTGAGCTGTGTCGGATGCCACCCTGCTGTGAACCTGCTTCATCCTCCTCCACCTCCTCCTCATCCTCCTCCTCCTCCAGTAGTGGGCCATGGCTGGCCACATTTGTATCTGGCCTCTGCTGTTGCAAAAAACCTCCCTCTGAGCCACTTCTAACAAACTGGCCTGAAAGTGCTAAAAATGACCCCTCATCCTCCTCCTCCTAGTCTTCCTGGGCCACCTCCTCTTCCATTATCGCCCTAAGCGTTTTCTCAAGGAGACATAGAAGTGGTATTGTAACGCTGATAACGGTGTCATCGCCACTGGCCATGTTGGTGGAGTACTCAAAACAGCACAACAGGGCACACAGGTCTCGCATGGAGGCCCAATCATTGGTGGTGAAGTGGTGCTGTTCCGCAGTGCGACTGACGCGTGCGTGCTGCAGCTGAAACTCCACTATGGCCTGCTGCTGATCGCACAGTCACTCCAGCATGTGCAAGGTGGAGTTCCAGCTGGTGGGCACGTCACATATGAGGCGGTGAGCGGGAAGGCCGAAGTTCCGCTGTAGCGCAGACAGGCGAGCAGCGGCAGGATGTGAACGCCGGAGCGCGCACAGACGGCCCTCACTTTATGCAGCAGCTCTGACATGTCGGGGTAGTTGCGAATGAACTTCTGCACCACCAAATTCAGCACATGCGCCAGGCAAGGGATGTGCGTCAAATCGGCTAGTCCCAGAGCTGCGACGAGATTTCGCCCATTATCGCACACCATCAGGCCGGGCTTGAGGCCCACCGGCAGCAACCACTGGTCGGTCTGTTATTCAATACCCCGCCACAACTTCTGCGCGGTGTGGGGCCTGTCCCCCAAACATATGAGTTTCAGAATGGCCTGCTGACGTTTACCCCGGGCTGTGCTGAAGTTGGTGGTGAAGGTGTGTGGCTGACTGGATGAGCTGGTGGAAGCAGAGGAGGAGGAAGCTGAGTAGGAGGAGGAGGCTACAGGAGGCAAAGAATGATGGCCTGCGATCCTTGGTGGCGGAAGGACGTGCGCCAAGGAACTCTCCGCCTGGGGCCCAGCCGCCACTACATTTACCCAGTGTGCAGTTAGGGAGATATAGCGTCCCTGGCCGTGCTTACTGGTCCACGTATCTGTGGTTAGGTGGACCTTGCCACAGATGGCGTTGGGCAGTGCACACTTGATTTTATCGGATACTTGGTTGTGCAGGGAAGGCACGGCTGTCTTGGAGAAGTAGTGGCGGCTGGGAACAACATACTGTGGGACAGCCATGAACATCAGCTGTTTGAAGCTGTCTGTGTCCACCAGCCTGAATCACAGCATTTCAAAGGCCAGTAGTTTAGAAATGCTTGCATTCAGGCCCAGGGCTCGAGGGTGCCTAGGTGGGAATTTATGCTTTCTCTCCAAGGTTTGTGAGATGGAGAGCTGAACGCTGCCGTGTGACATGGTGGAGATGCTTGGTGACGCAGGTGGTGGTATCGGTGGCACATCCTCTGTTTGGTGGGCGGCAGGTGCCAACGTTCCTCCAGAGACGGAGGAAGTGGCCGAGGCAGCAGCAGAAGAGGGAGCAGGGGGAGCCTGAGTGAGTTCCTTGCTTTTAAGGTGTTTACTCCACTGCAGTTCATGCTTTGCATGTAGATGCCTGGTCATGCAGGTTGTGCTAAGGTTCAGAACGTTAATGCCTTCCTTCAGGATCTGATGGCACAGCGTGCAAACCACTCGGGTCTTGTCGTCAGCACATTGTTTAAAGAAGTGCCATGCCAGGGAACCCCTTGAAGCTGCCTTTGGGGTGCTCGGTTCCTTGTGGTGGTGGCCAGTAGCAGGTGAACTCTCTTGGCGGCGGCTGGTCTGCTTTTGCCCCCTGCTCCCTCTTTTGCTACGCTGTTGGCTCGGTTTCACCACTGCCTCTTCCTCTGAACTATGAAAGTCAGTGGCACGACCTTCATTCCATGTGGGGTCTAGGACCTCATCATCCCCTGCATCGTCTTCCACACAGTCTTCCTCCCTGACCTCCTGTTCGGTCTGCACACTGCAGAAAGACGCAGCAGTTGGCACCTGTGTTTCGTCATCATCAGAGACGTGCGGACTCCGATGAGGTGGTATTCCCATGTCCTCATCATCAGGAAACATCAGTGGTTGTGCATCAGTGCATTCTATGTCTTCCACCACTGGGGAAGGGCTAGGTTGATTCCCTTGGGAAACCCTGCCAGCAGAGTCTTCAAACAGCATAAGAGACTACTGCATAACTTGAGGCTCAGATAGTTTCCATGATATGCTTGGGGGTGATGTGACAGACTGATAGGCTTGGATTTCAGGCACAACCCGTGCGCTTTCTGCAGAAGACTGGGTGGGAGATAATGTTGTGAACGTGCTGGATCCACTGTCGGCCACCCAATTGACTAGCGCCTGTACCTGCTCAGGCCTTACCATCCTTAGAACGGCATTGGGCCCCACCAAATATTGCTGTAAATTCTGAAACCACTGATTTATGGTATTGCTATTTTGGCAATTGAATTTCACCCCAGGACAAAATATATGTTTTTGCGGACACTATGAAACTTGGCCAGCCACAGCTGAAACCACTGATTTATGGTATTGCTATTTTGGCAATTGAATTTCACCCCAGAACAAAATATATGTTTTTGTGGACACTATGAAACCTGGCCTGCAACAGCTGGGACACCAGATTCATGGTATTGCTATTTTGGCAATTGAATTTCACCCCAGAACAAAATATATGTTTTTGCGGACACTATGAAACTTGGCCTGCAACAGCTGGGAACCCAGATTCAGGGTATTGCTATTTTGGCAATTGAATTTCACCCCAGAACAAAATATATGTTTTTGCGGAAACTATGAAACTTGGCCTGCAACAGCTGGGACACCAGATTCAGGGTATTGCTATTTTGGCAATTGAATTTCACCCCACAACAAAATATATGTTTTTGCGGACACTATGAAACTTGGCCAGCCACAGCTGAAACCACTGATTTATGGTATTGCTATTTTGGCAATTGAATTTCACCCCAGAACAAAATATATGTTTTTGCGGACACTATGAAACTTGGCCTGCAACAGCTGGGACACCAGATTCAGGGTATTGCTATTTTGGCAATTAAATTTCACCCCAGAACAAAATATATGTTTTTGCGGACACTATGAATCTTGGACAGCCACAGCTGAAACCACGGATTTATGGTATTGCTATTTTGGCAATTGAATTTCACCCCTGGACAAAATATATGTTTTTGCGGACACTATGAAACTTGGCCTGCAACAGCTGGGACACCAGATTCAGGGTATTGCTATTTTGGCAATTGAATTTCACCCCAGAACAAAATATATGTTTTTGCGGACACTATGAAACTTGGCCAGCCACAGCTGAAACCACTGATTTATGGTATTGCTATTTTGGAAATTGAATTTCACCCCAGGACAAAATATATGTTTTTGCGGACACTATGAAACTTGGCCAGCCACAGCTGAAACCACTGATTAATAGTATTGCTATTTTGGCAATTGAATTTCACCCCAGAACAAAATATATGTTTTTGCGAACACTATGAAACTTGGCCTGCAACACCTGGGACACCAGATTCAGGGTATTGCTATTTTGGCAATTGAATTTCACCCCAGAACAAAATATATCCTTTGCAGGACACTATAAAACTTGGCCAGCCACAGCTCAAACCACTGATTTATGGTATTGCTTTTTTGTCAATTGAATTTCACCACAGAAAATAATCTATCCTTTGCCAGACAGCAGACAGTATTATACTTGGCTAGCCAAAGCTGGAACACCAGATTTAGGGGATTGGTATTTGGGCAATTGTATTTAACCCCTTAATAAAATATGGAAATTGCTATCCTGAGTTTCTAGGGGTGACAATTAGCACAGCCAAGCCCCTGATGTAGGATATAGCAAAAAAAAAAAACTAGTATTGATGGACTTGGAGGCATCTTTTGCTGGTGCACCACAAGTCACAAAATGGCCGCCGATCACCCCAGAAAATAAGTGACAGAAAAACGCTCTGTGCAGCCTAAAAACCAGTGAGCAAGTAACTAGCAGAAGTTCAATCATTCACAGCTGTAGATCGATCAGTTTATTAGGTGCTGTTGCTGACTTTTCCCTGCCTAATCTCCCCCTCACAGAAGCTGCGTCCTCTCCCTACACTAATCAGAGCAGTGTGACGTGTGGCGCTACGTGACTCCAGCTTAAATAGAGTCTGGGTCACATGCTGCACTTGGCCAATCACAGCCATGCCATTAGTAGGAATGACTGTGATGGGCTCTTAGGGCATGAAGTAAAACGCTAGCTGATTGGCTGCTGTGCAGCCCTTCAGAAAGCGGGAAGTAATCACCGAACAACGAACCCGAACTTTTTTGAAAAAGTTCGGGTTCGGGTCCGTGTCCCAGACACCCCAAAATTCGTTACAAACCCGAACTATGCTCGAACTGTTCGCTCAACACTACTTAACATTTTTCCAGTGGAGTATTGATAGTTCAGGTGCTTGATCACTCTGCTGACTAATGTGCCATATCTTGAAAATCTTCTATGGCCTAGGTCCCTGCAGGCTGCCTGAAGTAGTGGTCCTCACAAATGAGTTGCCTCTGGGGTTCTCATGGCCTAGAGGAGCAGGATATGGATCACATTCTCCCTCACTCCTCATTTTCCTCTCTCTGACTCTAGACTGACTATCTCAAGCTCAGCCCCACCCTTGGCAGGAAGTCGATGAGCTCAATCCTTCCAAACGGGGAGGAATAGAATATTAATTTCCATTCCTATTGCCAAACATTGCCAACCATACTCCATCTGCTGGTGTACAATGTGCATTACGTGATGTTGCATTCACATTGCATATAAAACAGTAAAGAATTGCAAATACCATAGTAGTATCCCCAGGTCTGGGGTACTACACATGTGCTTCCTCACTACTCACAGGTCTACCTAAGACTCTCTCCTGGCAGGAATTAGGACCAGCCCACTCCTAACAAAGGGGGAGTAATAGGATGGTTAATCCCATTCCTAATATCAACCATACCTCACCTGCTGGTGTACAGGAACATGGTAAAACATACAGTAACAAACCAAACAATTGCAGATACCCACAGATCTGGGGTGCTGCACGGATTAATCTTGCTTTTGTACTTGCTGCAAGTTCAGCTTGTCTTTGGAGTGTGGAAGGAAACCAGAGTACCCAGAGGAAACCCACACAAATACAAGGAGAACATACAAACTCCATACAGATGTTGTCCTTGGTCAGATTTAAAAAACTTGGACCCCAGCAGTGTAGGACACCAGTGCTAACCAGTGAGCCACTGTGCTGATCTTTATTAGAAGGTGAAGATAATGAATAGTGTTGAGCGAACAGTTCGAGCATAGTTCGGGTTCGTACCGAATTTTGGGGTGTTCGGGACCCGGACATTTTCAAAAAAGTTCGGGTTCAGGTCCGTTGTTCGGCGATTACTTCCCGCTTTCTGAAGGGCTGCACAGCAGCCAATCAGCTAGTGTTTTACTTCTTGCCCTAAGAAGCCATCAAAGCCATGCCTACTAATGGCATGGCTGTGATTGGCCAAGTGCAGCATGTGACCCAGCCTCTATTTAAGCTGGAGTCACGTAGCGCCGCACGTCACACTGCTCTAATTAGTGTAAGGAGAGGACGCAGCTTCTGTGAGGGCGAGATTAGGCAGGGAAAAGTCTGCAAAAGCACCTAATGAAGTGATCGATCAACAGCTGTGAATGATTCAACTTCTGCTAGTTAATTGCTCACTGGTTTTTAGGCTGCACAGAGCGTTTTCTGTCACTTTTTTCTGGGGTGATCGGCGGCCATTTTGTGACTTGTGGTGCACCAGCACAAGCTGCCACCAAGTCCATCAATCCATCAATACTAGGTTTTTTTTTGCGATATCCTACATCAGGGGCTTGGCTGTGCTTATTGTCACCCCTAGAAACTCAGGATAGCAATTTCTATATTTTATTAAGGGGTTAAATTTAATTGCCAAAATACCAATCCCCTAAATCTGGTGTTCCAGCTTTGGCTAGCCAAGTGTAATACTGTCTGCTGTCTGGCCAAGGATAGATTATTTTCTGTGGTGAAATTCAATTGCCAAAATAGCAATCCCCTAAATCTGGCGTCCCAGCAGTGGCTGGCAAAGTATAATAGTGTCCGTCAAAGGATATATTTTGTTCTGGGGTGAAATTCAATAGCCAAAATAGCAATACTCTGAATCTGGTGTTCCAGCTGTGACTGGACAATTTCCCTAGTGTCCTTCAAAGGATATATTATTTTCTGGGGTGACAGTCAGTAGCAAAAATGGAAATACAGTAAATCTGGTGTCCCAGCAGTGGCTGGCCAAGTTTAATAGTGTCCGGCAAAGGATATATTTTGTTCTGGGGTGAAATTCAATTGCCAAAATAGCAATCCCCTAAATCTGGTGTCCCAGCAGTGGCTGGCAAAGTTTAATACTGTCCGGCAAAGGATATATTTTGTTTTGGGGTGAAATTCAATTGCCAAAATAGCAATCCCCTAAATCTGGTGTTCCAGCAGTGGCTGGCAAAGTATAATACTGTCCGGCAAAGGATATATTTTGTTCTGGGGTGAAATTCAATTGCTAAAATAGTAATACCATAAATCAGTGGTTTTAGCTGTGGCTGGCCAAGTTTCATAGTGTCCTGCAAAAGATATTCTTTTTTCTGGGGTGAAATTCAATTGCCAAAATAGCAATACCATAAATCAGTGGTTTCAGCTGTGGCTGGCCAAGTTTAATGGTATCCGTCAAAGGATAGATTTTGTTCTGGGGTTCAATTCACTTGCCAATATAGCAATACCCTGAATCTGGTGTTCCAGCTGTTGCAGGCCAAGTATTAATCTGTCCGTAAAAGGGTATATTACACTCAAGGTGTATATAAGTGCTGAGAAGGTCATCCTCAATAACTTCACACGCTACCGTGCATATCCCATTGTATTTCTGCCCGTTAAAGGGTATATTACACAAAGTGTTAAAATACAATTGCTGAAGGCATAATCCTACATATTTTTTCACACGCTACTGTGCATCTCCAAGTGTAAATCTGTCCATAAAAGGATACCGTTCATCCAGGGCTTAAATACTAGCCCTAAAAGAGATATTCCCCTAAATCATTGGTTACAGCTGTGCCTGGATTAGTGTAATACAGTACATAAATAAATAGGCAGATAGTGTTAGGTGCCAGTAAAAAATGGCCTGAATTTGAAATCAATACATTGGGCCAAATATTTTTTTTCTTATTGTGGTGCTTGGTGAACGGTAGCAGTGAGGAAAACATCTAGTAAGGGACACGGTCTTGGTCGCGGTCGCGAGCGTGGTGGCGTTAGTGGACCTTCTAGTGCTGGGAGAGGACATGGCCATTCTGCCACAGCCACACGTCCTAGTGAACCAACTACCTCAGGTTCCAGTACCCGCCAGAATTTACAGCGATATTTGGTGGGACCCAATGCCGTTCTAAGGATGGTAAGGCCTGAGCAGATACAGGCGCTAGTCAATTGGGTGGCCGACAGTGGATCCAGCACGTTCACAACATTATCTCCCACCCAGTCTTCTACAGAAAGCGCACGGGTTGCGCCTGAAAACCAAGCCCATTAGTCTGTCTCATCACCCCCATGCATATCAGGGAAACTGTCTGAGCCTCAAGGTATGCAGCAGTCTCTTATGCTGTTTGAAGCCTCTGCTGGCAGGGTTTTCCAAGTGAATCCACCTAGCCCTTCCCCAGTGGTGGAAGACATAGAATGCACTGATGCACAACCACTAATGATGATGAGGACATGGGAATACCACCTCATCGGAGTCCGCACGTCTCTGATGATGACGAAACACAGGTGCCAACTGCTGCGTCTTTCTGCAGTGTGCAGACCGAACAGGAGGTCAGGGAGGAAGACTGTGTGGAAGACGATGCAGGGGACGATGAGGTCCTAGACCCCACATGGAATGAAGGTCGTGCCACTGACTTTAATAGTTCAGAGGAAGAGGCAGTGGTGAGACCAAGCCAACAGCATACCAAAAGAGGGAGCAGGGGGCAAAAGCAGAACAGCCGCCGCCAAGAGCGTTCGCCTGCTACTGGCAACCGCCACCAGGGACCGAGCACCCGAAAGGCAGCTTCAAAGAGTTCCCTGGCATGGCACTTCTTTAAACAATGTGCTGATGACAAGACCTGAGTGGTTTGCATGCTGTGCCATCAGATCCTGAAGCGAGCGAGGCATTAACGTTCTGAACCTTAGCACAACCTGCATGACCAGGCATTTACAGGCAAAGCATGAACAGCAGTGGAGTAAACACCTTAAAAACAAGGAACTCACTTAGGCTTCCACTGCTCCCTCTTCTGCTGCTGCCTCTGCCACTTCCTCCGCCTCGGGAGGAAGGTTGGCACCTGCCGCCCACCAAACAGAGGATGTGCCACCGACACCACCACCTGCGTCACCAAGCATCCCCACCATGTCACATGGCAGCGTTCAGCTCTCCATCTCACAAACCTTGGAGAGAAAGCGTAAATTCCCACCTAGCCAACCTCGAGCTCTGGGCCTGAATGCCAGCATTTCTAAACTACTGGCCTTTAAAATGCTGTCATTCAGGCTGGTGGACACAGACAGCTTCAAACAGCTGATGGCCATGGCTGTCCCACAGTATGTTGTTCCCAGCTGCCACTACTTCTCCAAGACAGCCATGCCTTCCCTGTCCAACCAAGTATCCGATAAAATCAAGTGTGCACTGCGCAACGCCATCTGTGGCAAGGTCCACCTAACCACAGATACGTGGACCAGTAAGCACGGCCAGGGAAGCTATATCTCCCTAACTGCACACTGGGTGAATGTAGTGGCGGCTGGGCCCCAGGTGGAGAGTTCCTTGGTGCATGTCCTTCCGCCGCCAAGGATCGCAGGGCATCATTGTTTGCCTCCTGTAGCCTGCTCTTCCTACTCGGCTTCCTCCTCCTCTGCTTCCACCAGCTCATCCAGTCAGCCACACACCTTCACCACCAACTTCAGCACAGCCCGGGGTAAACGTCAGCAGGCCATTCTGAAACTCATATGTTTGGGGGACAGGCCCCACACTGCACAGGAGTTGTGGCGGGGTATTGAACAACAGACCGACGAGTGGTTTCTGCCGGTGGGCCTCAAGCCCGGCCTGATGGTGTGCGATAATGGGCGAAATCTCGTTGCAGCTCTGGGACTAGCCGGTTTGATGCATATCCCTTGCCTGGTGCATGTGCTGAATTTGGTGGTGCAGAAGTTCATTCACAACTACCCCGACATGTCAGAGCTGCTGCATAAAGTGCGGGCCGTCTGTGCGCACTTCAGACGTTCACATCCTGCCGCTGCTCACCTTGCACATGCTGGAGCGACTGTGCGATCAGCTTAGGGCGATGATGGAAGAGGAGGTGGCCCAGGAGGAGAAGGAGGAGGATGAGGGGTCATTTTTAGCACTTTCAGGCCAGTCTGTTAAAAGTGGCTCAGAGGGAGGTTTTTTGCAACAGCAGAGACCAGGTACAAATGTGGCCAGCCAGGGCCAACTACTGGAGAATGAGGAGGATGAGGTGGAGGAGGATGAGGATGAAGCAGGTTCACAGCGGGGTGGCACCCAACACAGCTCAGGCCCATCACTGGTGCATGGTTGGGGGGGGGTATGGAGGACGGTGACGATACGCCTCCCACAGAGGACAGCCTGTCCTTACCTCTGGGGAGCCTGGCACACATGAGCGACTACATGCTGCAGTGCCAGCGCAACGGCAGCAGAGTTGCCCACATTTTAATGTGTGCGGACTACTGGGTTGCCACCCTGCTGGATCCCCGGTACAAAGACAATGTGCCCACCTTACTTCCTGCACTGGAGCGTGATAGGAAGATGCGCGAGTACAAGCGGACACTGGTAGACGCGCTCCTGAGAGCATTCCCAAATGTCACAGGGGAACAGGTGGAAGTCCAAGGCGAAGGCAGAGGAAGAGCAAGAGGTCGCCAACGCAGCTGTGTCACGGCCAGCTCCTCTGAGGGCAGGGTTAGCATGGCAGAAATGTGGAAAAGTTTTGTCTCCACGCCACAGCTAACTGTACCACCACCTAATGCGGAACGTGTTAGCAGGAGGCAGCATTTCACTAACATGGTTGAACAGTACATCTGCACACCCCTCCACGTACTGACTGATGGTTCGGCCCCATTCAACTTCTGGGTCTCCAAATTGTCCACGTGGCCAGAGTTAGCATTTTATGCCTCGGAGGTGCTGGCCTGCGCGGCGGCCAGCGTTTTGTCTGAACGTGCATTCAGCATGGAAGGGGGCGTCATTACTGACAAACGCAGCCGCCTGTCCACAGCCAACGTGGACAAGCGGACGTTCATAAAAATGAACCAGGCATGGATCCCATAGGACCTGTCCCTTCCTTGTGCAGAATAGACATTTATAACTGCCTCCCCCTCAACCATGTATTCTTGTACTCGGGGGCACTTGCTTATTGAATCCTCCTTTTTTTAACTTTACCATGATCTTGCGGTGCAACCCGAAGTTGAATGAACCTCTCCTCAATATGGGCGCCGGGGCCTAAATAACTGAAAGTGGCCTGTTACAATGGTGGGTGACATGAAGCCTGAACCTCTGCCATGCGACCTCTCTCCTCTGTCTGGGTGCCTGGCCTAATTAAACTGAAAGTGGCCTTCTCCGGTGGTGGGTGATATAACTCCTTATTCCTTGCTGTGGGACCTCTCTCCTCTGTCAGGGTGCTGGGGCGTAAATAACTGAAAGTGGCCTTCTTCAGTGGTGGGTGATATGACGCCTTATTCCTTGCTGTGGGACCTCTGTCCTCTGTCTGGGTGCTGGGGCCTAAATAACTGAAAGTGGCCTTCTCCAGTGGTGGGTGATATGACGCATGATTCCTTGCTGTGAGACCTCTCTCCTCTGTCTGGGTGCTGGGGCCTAAATAACTGAAAGTGGCCTTCTCCAGTGGTGGGTGATATGACGCATGATTCTCTGCTATGGGACCTCTCTCCAATTGATATCGGTTAATTTTTATTTATTTTATTTTATTTTAATTCATTTCCCTATCCACATTTGTTTGCAGGGCATTTACCTACATTTTGCTGCCTTTTGCAGCCCTCTAGCCCTTTCCTGGACTATTATACAGCCTTTTTAGTGCCCAAAAGTTCGGGTCCCCATTGGCTTTAATGGGGTTCGGGTTTGGGATAAAGTTCGGGTCGAGTACGGATCCCGAACCCGAAAATTTTCGGGAAGTTCGGCCAAACTTCTCAAACCCGAACATCCAGGTTTTCGCTCATCTCTGGCTAGTACTAAAGCTGATAAGAGGTTTGTCCTGATTCTTGTAAACGAGACGTGCCTCAATAGTGGTGCTCTGGCGACACCTACTATCAGACTTAGGTAGTGTCCGGGTTGTTACACTTTTCATGGCAGTCGCAACCTTCTATTTGAGGGGTCCGGAACCTCCTGCCAGGCAAAGTGGATCCAGGACCTCCGGCTGTAGAGGTGCTAGTTAGTAATCCTCCTAACATGGAGGTGAGTCTTGGACAGCTCTCTCTCTTGCTGCTGCTACTTTCCACAGTAGTTGATAGAGAACTTTCAGGCTGAAGGATAAGGTGGAAGTGGACACACAGCCCATTAGACAAACTGGTGGCATAGGCAATACTGGGATGAGTGGCTCCGGCTCTGGCTAAGGCCTCTCGTGGAAGCATAGGACTCCATCTGCTGATTCCTGCAGACAGGGCACTCTCCCGTCCGCTTCTGCTATGTCTCTGGTGCCGTCAGCGGTACCAGGGGTTTTTACAACAGGATCACAGCCGTGGCAAAGAGCCCCTGGAGGGACTCCATAGGGGTATACTCCACTCTATCTCCTTGGTATCTCCTTGTGCATTGCCTGGGGAAAAAACAGAATGTAAGGCTTCATTCTATGCACCTGTAGCTCTGCCATGTTTGCAGCCATCTGCTGGTGAACCAGGCCCATTACACGTGAACATCAAAAGTTTCATAGAAATAGATATGCACATTATACAGGACCTGGAAATAAATACACAGTATGACATTAGGTTAACCATAGGAGACAGTTGCAGGGTGCAGAAGTGGTAATGCCACTCTGGGGCATTACAGATGTGATCGTTCCTAATATCTGGCCAGTATAATCGTGCCACTGATCAGCAAATAAACAAGGAATCACTGGTTTGTCATCTGATTTACATATTTTATCAGGATGAAAGACATACAATTATCATCAGCACATCTCCCTGTGTAATCAGTAATGCATTAACGATAATCAATAGAACTAAATGAGGAAGCAATGACGAACACTGATTAACCATTTTTTTTTTGCAGCCCCTTGAAATAGAGTGACAATGCGGCCCCCAGACCAAAAAAAGGTTGTGAGCCCCTGCTCTAGACCCACCACACACTCAGGGTCTATGGTAAGGTTTGCATCACTAATGGATTCTATCACCACCTGTACCTTACATAGGTGCATTTTCATCATCACACATCAAGGTAGCCTCAAGATTAGGTTAATCAACCTCTGAAACATAGCAGGGGCTCTATGTAACCCAAATGGCATCACAATATATTGGAACAGCCCCTCTGGAGTGGAGAACACAGTTTTCTCCTTGGCCCCAACTGCCAAAGGTACCTGGGATATACCCTGCCTACTGAGCCTCTCAATCAGTTTGTCTATACTGGGCATGGGATAAGCATCACATTTTGAAACCTCATTTGATTTCCTGAAGTCATTACAGAACTTCCATGTACTTTGGGATTAGTACAATGGGGCTAGACTAGAGTTGAGAGAACACCTGGAAGTTCTGGTTCGCCGGGTTCGCCGAACTTCGTCACAAAGTTTTGGACCCGAACTTGACCCCGAACCCCCTTGAAGTCAATGGGGACCCGAACTTTGGGGCACTAAAAGAGTCATGGAAAGGGCCCGAGGGCTGCAAAAGGCAGCAAATCGTGGGAAAGAACATGACAAGTGCCATGCAAACAAATGTGGATAGGGAAATTACATAAAATAAAATAAATAGAAATTAATTAATAAATAAATATTAATCTTGTATTAGGAGGAGGTCCATATGGAGTGGGAGGTTGAGGAGGCAGTGGACGTGGCTGTGTAGGTGGAAACGGTGGTGGTGGAGGAGGTAGCCAACACATTTTTTTTAATTTTTTTTATTTCATTTGGGTAGACCACAAAACATTGTGGAATATATAAAATAAAACAAAGAGAAAGTGTGCTGGAGTATAACAATGGCTGTGTGAGGCCGGTATACATGTCTATTCTGCACAAGGTACGGACAAGTCCTGTGGGATCCATGCCTGGTTCATTTTAATGACCTTGAGCTTGTCCACATTGGCTGTGGACAGGTGGCTGTGCTTGTCTGTGATAACACCCCCTGCCATGCTAAACGCACGTTCAGACAATACACTGGCTGCAGGGCAGGCCAGCACCTCCAAGGCGTAAAGGGCAAGCTCAGGCCATGTGCCCAATTTGGAGACCCAGACGTTGAATGGGGGAGACTCATCAGTAAGTACGTGTAGGCGTGTGCACACATACTGCTCCACCATGTTGCTGAAATGCTGCCTCCTGTTAAGACGTTCCATATCAGCTGGTTGTTCTGGTTCTTGTGGCGTGCTGACAAAGCTTTTCCACATTTCAGCCATGCTAACCCTGCTTTCTGAGGTGCTGGCGGTGTCCCAGCTGCGTTAGCGACTTCTTCCTCCTCCTCTGCCTTCGCCTTGTGCTTCCACTGAGGCCCCGGTGTCAGGTGGGGATGCCATCAGCAGCGCTTCTACCAGTGTGCAGAATATATTTCCCAGTCAGGTATGTAGTGCAAGGGTAGTGTGAAAGAAAAAAGGGGTACAGATCACCCAATAATCTAAATGCCGCCGAATTTTCAGCATATATTTCCCAGTCAGGTATGCGGTGCAGAGGTAGTGTGAAAGAAAAAAGGGGTCATGGAGCATTCCCATCATGTATTCGCCCCGCTGAAGGATTATTTTGAAAGTGTGTAAGCCACACGGGGCCCCCATGCTGCAGATTTATCATGGAGACATCATGGAGATTTCACAGCATGTAACTACAGCACCCAACAATGTAAACGCCGCCGAATTTACAGAATATATTTCCCAGTCAGGTATTGTCACGCCGGGAAGGGTACAAGATACAATAGACACACAAGAAACAACAAACAAGTGTCTAGGCAAAAGCTGGGCATAATGGTCACTTCCTGACAAGATCCTATCAGCTGACCCTAGACTGCTGTGCACACGTTTAGACCCCAAAGGTGGGAATAAACGTGCCCCGTGCCTAAGACTGAACTAACCCTATAGTCCCTGAGATAGTGGACAAGGGGGAAAAGGCAGCCTGCTTCCTCTACTCCTGGAGGAAGCAGGTGTCTAATTAACAGCCTAGACAGTACTCAAATGGAAACCAAAAACACACTTATCTTTGAAGCAGAGCAGAAACAACCATCCACCTTTCCTCACTGGGTAGGCGTGTGATTTAAACTCACACAAACGACCCCACCCAGTGCACCTGAAGGGAAGCAGGTACAGCTCACTTCAAGTAAAATGAAAACACTATACAGGGGGAGATCTAATAACTATGTATGGAGGGGAGATCTAATAACTATGTATGAGGGGAGATCTAATAACTATGTATAAATATATCAGGGGTCAGTACAAAGATCTCTCCCATCATCTATTTATCCCCAGGACTGTGACTTTGACGAGGGGACATCCTCTGCGTCTGGAGGAAAGAAGGTTTGTACACAAACATAGAAAAGGGTTCTTCACGGTAAGAGCAGTAAGACTATGGAACTCTCTGCCTGAGGAGGTGGTGATGGTGAGTACAATAAAGGAATTTAAGAGGGGCCTGGATGTATTTCTGGAGCGTAATAATATTTCAGGCTATAGCTACTAGAGAGGGGTCGTTGATCCAGGGAGTTATTCTGACTGCCTGATTGGAGTCGGGAAGGAATTTTTTCCCCTTAAGTGGGGAAAATTGGCTTCTGCCTCACAGGGGTTTTTTGCCTTCCTCTGGATCAACTTGCAGGAAACAGGTCGAACTGGATGGACAAATGTATTTTTTCGGCCTTATATACTATGTTACTATGTTACTATGTGCTGCCAACCTGACAGACCTCCGCACCTCACCAAAGCAGGGCATGACAGGTATGCAGTGTAGGGGTAATGTGAAAGAAAAAAGGGGTACAGATCACCCAACAATCTAAACGCTGCCAAATTTACAGAATATATTTCCCAGTTAGGTATGCAGTGCAGGGGGAGTTTGAAAGAAAAAGGGGTCAGGGAGTGTCCCGGTCATCCGGCATCTATTCGCCCGCTGAAGGATAATTTTGAAAGTGTGTAGAAGTCACACGGTGCCCCCACACTGCAGATTTATCATGGAGACATCATGGAGATTTTACAGCATATAACTACAGCACTCAATAATGTAAACGCCGCAGAATTTACAGAATATATTTCCCAGTCAGGTATGCAGTGCAGGGGTAGTGTGAAAGAAAAAAGGGGTACAGATCACTCAATAATCTAAACACCGTAAAATTTACAGAATATATTTCCCAGTCAGGTATGCAGTGCAGGCGTAGTGTGAAAGAAAAAAGGGGTACAGCTCACCCAACTATCTAAACGCCGCCGAATTTACAGAATATATTTCCCTGTCAGGTATGCAGTGCAATTAGGAGAGAAAAGAAAAATACGGATTAAGTAGTGGGGTTCAATGGACTGTTCCAATTTCACACCCACCCAGAGGCGCCAACAGGGAGGGAGCAAAGAATGGATAAAAAAGTAAAGATATATTTGTATAGTATAGAGGGGCAGCTGTAGCGTTAGTAACCACTAAACGCTTCTGATATCAATGGTCACAGGAAAAAAGAGAAAAAATGTAATAAAAACAGGTATATGTGGTCCTGGCTAAAGTGTCCAGGTGTCCCTGTAAGGATTTATTAAAAAGCGCCAACCTCTTTTTGTTAGTAAAATGTAGACTACAGATATTACTTTACCATAGAAACATACGAGTCTATAGACGAATAGATAATAATTGATGTTTAAAAACAGTTGTGACTTAGAGTCTACTCACTTCACTGGGGGGCTGTCTAACAGGTTAAGCTCAAGACGCCTGAGACAGTACCCCCCCGGCCAGGATCGCATAAAGAATCTTAGAAGTTGAAGTCAGCACACAAGCAGGGCTTCTGTTCAAATTCTTTAATAAGGTGATACAAGCTCAACTCGTTTTGGGGTAAAATAGACCCCTTCCTCAGGAGCAGAAAATATTTCTCACATACATCATACATCCTTTTATACATATAGGATCCAGTCAAGAATTCCCGCCAAAACGGGTCAAAAGATGTGGGGAGTGTCCTGGTGACATCACTTCCTTTCCGGCGAAACGTGATCAAAAATAGAACATAGAAATAGAATAGGGCTCTTCCTAATTGCCCTGCAGTACTTATAGGTGCTTTTGCGCCTGAGATTGTTGTTTAATTAGTATTCACACATGGCCGGTGTCCCTTCATGGAACGCACGTGGAGGAAGTGACATCACTTCCGGTTTCCCATGCGTCCCAGTGTGGAACGCACCGGCCTCTAGAATCACAAAAAGGCGATTGTTACAGATTTTTTTCACCCCCCATAGTAGAATCGGGGTTGTGACTTCTAATACTCGTTGGCGCGTTTGCGTCTAACAGTACATGGTGCAGACGCGGCCAGGTGTCGCGTTCCATTGTGGAACGCACGCGGGGGGAAGTGAGATCACTTCCGGTTTCGCATGCGTCCCAGCGTGGAACGCAGCGGCCGCTGAGAAGCGCACCGATCTGTTTCAAGTGAGGAGGGGCGGGATTTAAATTGAGCCCGCATAGGAAAGGGTGGGGTTTTATACAGAAACCACATTTGTCTGTCCCATGATTAAGAAATAAAAGGTTGGTGGGTAAGGGAAAAGAATATATATATATATACATATATCTGTTACATTGAAAATAAATACATAGAAAAAATATATATATAAAAATAGGAAAAAAAGGAATATATATATATATATATAGTTAAAATGATAATAAAAAATGTTAATGATAGTAAATGGGTACATGAAGAACCATTATAAAATGATGGTAAATATATATAAATATAAATATAAAAAAGATATATATATAGGAAATATCTGTAAAAATTGATAAATATATAAACATATACATCAAAAGGTTGATAAAATTAATAGTTAGATGGTTGTCAGGCACCAAGACGACAATATTCTAGGAAAGGTATCTGCAGGCTTTTCCAAACAAAGCTAGATGGAATATAATGCTTCCTATGGGGGAATTCTATATGGATCTTGGGTTGACCTCTATGTTGGTAATCCAAAGAACATATATGAGAGATATACAATGTCAGTATAAGACCAGTATAGGTGTAAGATCCAAACTTATTTGAAAGTAAGTCAGTTATACTGCGTTCAGACAACCCCGAGATGACAAATATGGCATTAAATAGCCAGATGGTCACTGATCAGTGTTTAGTAGTTTGCATACTCTAATGCTTCGTTCAAGCCAAAAGGTGTAAGCGTATTCAGCTTAAAAATCCAGAACATTTCTTTGCGTGATAATGTTTGGTAAGAATCAGGCACCCATTCTAAAGGAGTAACTTTCAAGCCTTTTGGGTCTCCATCATGATGCATAAAGAAATGTTTGGACACACTATGGGTCAGAATTTTCCTATTTATATTTGAACGATGCTCGTTCATACGTTCTCTCAAGGTCTGGGTTGTCCGACCTACATAGAGTGAGTTGCACGGGCATTCTAACAGATACACCACATTTGAGGTACCACAATTCATCATGTGTTTCAAGGGAACGGGGTTCCTAGGTGGAGGGACACGTGCTGATGTTCCGCATTGCATCATTATACAGCACTTGCATTTTTTAGAATTGCATTTAGATGCACCCGGTTTGGTGTTGCTTTTTTTAGGAAGAAGGGTATTGGTCCCAGATAGAATTTTGGGACATGATGGTGCTAGCAGGTTTTTTAGAGTTTTGGCTCTGCGGAAAACCAATTTAGGGTTTTTTGGGATGTTTTTTTCAAGTATGGGATCTTTTAAAAGAATGTTCCAGTGCTTGTTCACTATTTGTCTAATTCTATTGTGATGAATATTAAAATTTGTGATTAAATTAAGGTTTTGTTGTATTGGTTCTGACTTCTTATTTTTCTCTCTGAGGCATTCTAGTTGATTCTCTTTCAAGACTCTCTTTTCTGATTCAGTTATTAACTTATTCGGATACCCCTTTTCTTTGAATCGCTTTTTTAAGATCTCTAGTTGTTCTTTCATGACATCGTCACTAGTACAGTTCCTACGTATTCTCCTCATTTGACTAAATGGGATGTTTGTCTTCCATTTTGAGTGATGGCAACTGTTAAAATCCAAATAACTATTGGTGTCGACTTTTTTAAAATGGTTTTGGTGGTAATTGTATTGTTAATGGTCTGTATATGAAGATCTAAGAATATTGCTTCAGTTTGATGATGTTCAAACGTGAATTCTAATTTCCAATTGTTTTTGTTAATTGTTGTCATAAATGCTTCTAAGTTCTTATAATCCCCTTCCCATATAAAAATTACATCGTCTATATACCGTCGATAAAATCGAATATTGGGATGTGTTAGGAGTCCATGTTCCTGTTCGAAGCCCCCCATAAACAGATTTGCATATGCCGGTGCAAATTTCGTCCCCATGGCTGTTCCCCTTTTCTGCTGGTATATTTTGTCAAAAAAGGAGAAATAGTTGTGTTTGAGAATAAAATCGATTGACTTCAAGATAAAGGTTTTTTGAACCGTAGGCATCATAGAGTCTGATGAAAGGATTTTCTCAATTTCTATGAGTCCTAGATCGTGAGTGATGTTACTGTAGAGTGAACAGACATCCATCGTTACCCAATGGTAGTCTGTTCCCCATTCCAATGTCTTCAAGATGTTTATTAGATGGGAGGTGTCTCTTAGATAGGAGGGTAGTTTTACTACATATCGCTGCAGGATTCCGTCTATGTACTCTGAGAGGTTCGTGGTTAGAGAGCCTATACCGGAGATTATCGGTCTTCCTGGGGGGTCTACTAGGGATTTGTGTATCTTTGGTAGAAAATAGAATTTGGCCATAGAGGGAAAGTTCACTTTCAGATAGTTCTTCTCTTTTTTGCTTAGAACACCTGTTAGGTAACCTTCTTCCACTAATTGGGTCAATACTTTCTTATATTCAGATGTCGGGTCTTGGGGTAATACTTTATAGTATTCGTGATCGGAGAGAATGCGACGGGCTTCGGATAAATAATAATCTGAATTCATGATAACAACCCCCCTTTATCTGCATTTTTTATGACTATATCTTTATTCCCCATTAAGGATTTTAATGCTTCTAATGCTTCTTTACTTAAATTATTACTATGGTCCCCTAGTCTGGATTCAGAGAATGTCTCTCTGAGTTCGGACATAACAAGGCCCCTACTCTCTAATGGATAAAAATTAGATTTAATCCGAACATTAGAGATGATTGGGTTTGGTGGTGGTAGGGGAGCGTCCCTAGTATGAGACATTAGTTGTTCACTAGCATTCGGGGGAATGGGTGGTGGGGGCGCGTCCCTAATAGGAGACATTAATTGCTCGCTAGCATTCAGGGGCATTGGATGTGTATTAATCTGTTGGAGATTTCTAGTCGTGAAATGCCTGTGGAGCGTAAGTTTTCTAACAAACTGATTTAAATCCACAAACAGCTCAAATAAGTCAGGTCTGCTAGTGGGGCAGAATGACAAACCTTTCACTAGCAATTTGATTTCATTTTGCGCTAAGATGTGTTTGGAAAGGTTAAAAATGCCAATTTCCTTCTCTTTCCCTACTAGGTTATCATTTAGTGTTTTGGTTTGGATTTTTTGTGTGAAGGTTCGTTTTCTTCTCCCCCTCTGCATCCTCTATATCTTTTTTTAATCTCTTTTTCAGGGACGAGACTGGAGTGTAAAATTGGGTAATCTTCAGATTTCTGGGTTGGATTGGTGTACTTAAATGGGGGGTTTCCACCGTGTGGGTTGCTGGGTTTAGAGCCAGGAAACTGGTAAGAATTTGTCGGACTGGGGGAACTAGGGGACCCTTGTGGGGGGTTGGGGAGACCTGGTCTAAAAAAGAGCTCTCAGAGAGATTAGAGGGTAGTGTCAAGAAATTGTTTTCTGGACTATGTGGAGATAAAGAGTATATAGATATATTACTAAGCTCACTGTGTACAATCTGATCAGTTGGATAAGGTTGGACTTCTATTGCTGTATTGTGATGGTTGCTAGTGGACGGGTGGTCAGGAGTGATGGGGAGAGATGCCTCTGTGGAGATCCCTTTCGAAAGATCCACATTCTGTCTGGTTGCCTTTTCTACAGATGTATTACATAGGGAAAGTGCAGCCTTTCAACAAGCTTTAATAAACGGCGGAACACCGAACTCAAACCCGAACTTTTATGAAAATGTTCGGGTTCGGGTCCAGGCACGAAAATTCCTAAAATCCGGTATGAACCTGAACTTTACAGTTTGGGTTCAATCAACTCTAGTGACAAGTCCTCTTTGACATCTGTCAGCAGTTTTGTATCTATGAAACTCGCTGACCTGTTGCACATGCACTTGGCATCTGAAGGCATCTGTGTTGGTCCCATGTTCATACGTGCCCGCATTACTGAGAAAAATTATGCATTAACCGCTTTAGTTTTTCACCTTAAGGACAAGGGAATGTTTTGCAAATCTGACATGTGTCAGTTTATGTGGTGATAACTTTAAAACACTTTTACTTATCCAAGCCATTCTGAGATTGTTTTCTCGTCACATATTGCACTTCATGACAGTGGTAAATTTGGTAAAACAATTCATTTTTATTTATAAAAAAAAAATACTAAATTTACCCAAAATTTAGAAAAATTTTCAACTTTCAAAATTTCTATTTCTCTCTTTTTAAAACAGATAGTGATACCTCCTAAAATAGTTATTACTTTACACTCCTCATATGTCTATTTATTGTTTGGATCATTTTAAAAGTGACATTTTCTTTTTTTGGGACGTTAGAAGGCTTAGAAGTTTAGAAGCAAATCTTGAAATGTTTCAGAAAATTTTCAAAACCCCTTTTTAATAGAGATGTCCCGAACTATTCGCCGGTGAACATAGCTTGTTCGCGTCTGCCGCGGCGGGCGAACATATGCGATGTTCACGTTCGCCTGTATACTTTATCATTGAGCAAACTTTGACCCTGTACCTCACAGTCAGCAGACACATTCCAGCCAATCAGCATACCCTCCCTCCCAGACCCTCCCACCTCCTATCTAAACGCAAGGACAGCATCCATCTTAGATTCATTCTGAAGCTGCAGTGTTAGTAATTGCAAATCGCAATGCGATTAATATAACCTGTATAATTTGCATTGCGATTACAACTTAGATCTGAGTTCCTAATGGTTGTATTGCTAGAATATAACGAAGATAACAAATATAGCGCTATATTCTCAATCTTCGTTATATTCTAGCAATACAACAACCATTAGGAACTCAGATCTAAGTTTAATTCGCAATGCGATTAATATAACCTGCATTAATCGCATTGCGAATTCAACTTAGAGCTGAGTTCCTAATGAATGTTGTATTGCTAGAATATACTTTATATTCTAGCAATACAACCATTAGGAACTCAGCTCTAAGTTGTAATCGCAATGCGAATAATACTTACAATTATTAATCACTTTGCGAATCCATTTGATGCCTCTATTTGATTGTATATGACGGTTGACTATGACTACCACCAACGTTCTGCTGCCTCTGAGGCAAGATATCTGAACCCTACAGGGGCCATTGTAAGTATTATTCGCATTGCGATAACAACTTACAGCTGAGTTCCTAATGGTTGTATTGCTAGAATATAACGAAGATTGAGAATATAGCACTATATTCTCAATATTCGTTATATTCTAGCAATACAACCATTAGGAACTCAGCTCTAAGTTGAATTCGCAATGCGATTAATGCAGGTTATATTAATTGCATTGCGAATTAAACTTGCCACACTCTGCGTCAACTACGTAATTTTCCTCCGGCATGCCACAATCCAGGTGTTAGTCCCCTTGAAACAACTTTTCCATCACTATTGTGGCCAGAAGGAGTCCCTGTGGGTTTTAAAATTCGCCTGTCTATTGAAGTTTATGGCGGTTCGCGAACATTTGCGGAAATTCGCGTTCGCCGTTCGCAAACAGAAAATTTTATGTTCGCGACATCTCTACTTTTTAACGACCATTTCAGGCCTGAAGTCACTTTGTGAGGCTTACATAATAGAAACCACCCATAAATGGCCAAATTTCTGGAAGGCAGATTTCACTGGGATAATTTTATTTCAAATGTGACATTTTGCCATGTTACATTTAAAGTCCCCCTGATGCACCCCTAGAGTAGAAACGCCAAAAAAGACCCCATTTTGGAAACTACGGGATAAGTTGGCAGTTTTGTTGGTACTATTTTAGGGTACATGATTTTTGGTTGCTTTATATTACACTTTTTGTGAGGCAAGGTAACAAAAATAGCTGTTTTGGCACCGTATTTATTTTTTTATTATTTACAATGTTCATCTGATAGGTTAGATTATGTGCTATCTGACATGTGAAACCTTTTTTTTTTTTTTTTTAAAGAAACACTTTATTTTTTTCATTTAACACTTTGTGTCCCCCATAAGGTCATTCAAGACCTCTGGGGGACATTTGACATATTTTTTTTTTTCACTATTGATTTCTCCTGCAACTGGGGCTGACATAGTAGCCCCAGTTACAGTGGAAATACAGCCCCCAGAGAGGATGTACAGCAGAATACAGTGCTGTACAGCCTCAGAGCAGGGCTGTTTGAGGTCTTAGAAGACCCGACAGCTCCTGCACTTGCTCGGGCGGTCACATCGCGCTTCCTGCTCTATATACACAGCGCTCTGAGAGATCTAGAAGGCAGGGACACCTGGGAACTGTCCCTGCCTTTTCTCTGGGTTGCCATGCTGTCACTGACAGCAGGCAACCCGCTCTGCAGCGGCACGATTAGCGTGCAGCTGCGATCTCTGTACGGACATTCCAGAACGTCCATTCAGAGTTAAACACCCACCCATAGGACGTTTATATCCTATGGGCGGATGAGAGGTGGTTACATTTCTAGATTTTACCTTTTTTAGCAGATTTTCCATTTTAATCCATTTTTCCTGCAACACATCAAGGGTTAACAGCCAAACAAAACTCAATGTTTATTACCCTGATTCTGTACTTTACAGAGACAGCCCATATGTGGTCAGAAACTGATGTATGGACGCACAGCAGGGTTCAGAGTGGAAGGAGCTCCATATGGCTTTTAGAGAGCGGATTTAGCTGGAATGGTAATTGGGAGCTATGTCGCATATGAAGACACCTTGAGGTGGCCCTGCAGTAGACCCCCCCCAAAAAAGTGACCCCATTTTGGAAACTACACACTACAGGAATCTTTCAAGGTGTGTAGTGAGCACTTTGACCCCAAATGTGTTTCCTAGATTTAGGAAATACTTGGCAGTGAAAATAAAAAATTGAAATTTTTTTCAAGAAAAAGTTGCTTTACACCCACATTTTTCACTTTCCCAAAGGATAACAGGTCAAAATGCACTACACATTTTGTTTCCCATTTCCCCCCGAATACGGCAAAACCCTGTATGTGCACAAAAACTGATGTATGGGCGCACAGCAGGCAAACTGCAAAATATGGATTTTGCTGGCAGGCCTGAATTGGCAGACATGAATTTTAGGTGCCATGTTGCATTCCAAAAATTCCTGTACAGGGTACATCATGGATGAAATTACATTATTACTCCATGGATGAGTGGTAGATTTTGAAACAATCCTGCATGCACAGACTACATCTTTCAGGGCAGGGTTCGCAGTGGTAAATGATGTCTCCCCCTTTTGGAACACACCCTGCATCTTTTTTGGGTCCATCCCTTCCTTGCTGTCTGGGGTACTTTACCTGGAAAATGTTGCCCTGGTACAACATGGGCACCATGACTTCCTGAAGTACTGAGACCCTGCCTGGCATAGCTTTGAAAAATTAGGGCCTTGATAACCATCTCTTGAAACTGAAGTAAAGTTCCTGTGTGGCCTGCAGACTGAAATAGCATGTATGCATTGTACATTTCTGTCTGTACGAGGTGCACGGTCAGCTTTTTGTACTGCACTTTTGTTTTTCGTGTGGCACTGTAGGGCTTCAAAACTTGATATGAAAGATCAACCCCTCCATGTGCCTGTTGTAATCAAGGATGCAAACTGGTTTGGGGACAGTGGTAGTGGTACCTCGTACAGCGGCAGGGGAGCTGGTATTACTATGAATGGTGGTCAGTAAAAGGACATCCCTCTTGTCCTTGTACTTAACCGCCAGCATGTTCTCATGGAGGAGAGTCCTGCTTTCACCCATTCTCAGTGGTTTCCCTACCAGGGATCTCTGATTTTTGTGCACTGTGCCGCAAGCCACAGTACCTCTGGCAGTTAGGAACATAAATCGGGGTATGCTGGTACAATAGTTATCCACATAGAGGGGATAACATAGATAACCCTTATCCAGCAGTGGGTGTAGTAAGTCCCAAACTATCTTCCCACTAACTCCTAAGATGGGGGGGGGGGGCATTCTGGGGGTTCTATCCAGGAATCTTCTCCTTCATAAATGTTTGAACTTGTGGGTTTACACAGAGCTACTCTCACAAAGTTTGTAAATCTTAATGCCATACCTTGCCCATTTGCTAGGCAGGTACTGGCGGAATCTAATCCTCCCTTTGAAAAGTCATAGGGACTCATCTACACAGACATTTTTATCAGGGGTTTACACCTCAGCAAACCTGGTGTTAAAATAGTCGAGGATGGGCCTAACCTTGAACCTTAAAACGTTGGGTCGTTATGGGGTGGGCACTGTGCATTGTTGTTGTAGTGTGGGAATTTCCGAATTGACTCAAATCGCTTCCGCGTCATGGTATTACTGTAAATTGGAGTCTGGTAGAAAAAGTCCAAACTTCAATATTGTCTAACGTTTGGCTTCTTAACAAGGCCCATATGCAGCACGAGTCCCCAAAACTTCATCATCTCTGCTGCATTTACTGGGGTCCAACCTAGGGGTCTAGTGTATGGCGATGTAGGGTTCTGAGCAATGAATTGTTGGGCGTATAAGTTGGTTTGGGCCACCATAAAATTTACAAAAATCTTCAGAGAAGAAGATTTTGAAAAAAATCTAGTTTAGTGAAGCCCACACAATCTGTCTGTATTCCGGAGCTTCCCCTTAAAATCCGGAATTTGGGGCTGATAATACTCTGGGGGTAGGGTCCATAAGGGTTCACTCTGGGCGGGCTGCCTCTGCTGCTACCCTGAGGCACCTTCTAGAGCAGCGATGGGCAAACTCGGCCCTCCATCTGTTGTAAAACTACAACTTCCAGCATGCAAAGACTGCTTACAGCTATCAGCCTACAGCAGGGCATGGTGGGAAGTGTAGTTTTAAAACAGCTGGAGGGCCGAGTTTGCCCATCCTTGTTCTAGAGCAGGCATCCTCAAACTGCGGCCCTCCAGCTGTTGTAAAACTACAACTCCCACAATGCCTTGCTGTAGGCTGATATCTGTAGGCTGTTCGGGCATGCTGGGAGTTGCCTGTTCTAGAGGGTCCCTCATCCGCGGATGATGATGATGGGGTAGAGGAATGTGGCATCCTCTTCTCCCTCACTAGCAGGCTCAGTATCAGAGCCAAGGATAGCGTATGCCTCTTCAGCTGAGTATACTCGTTGGGACAAATAGGACATTTTTATTTTATTGGGGTGTGCCATGTGAAATGTGTAAACCTTTATTTATTGTCAGGGGTGTGTATGTTGTGTTTTCACACGTGAAGGGGCTTCTAATGAATTTGAAATACAGAGAAAAGGAGTAGAAAAAAAAGTTCATTTTTATGAACGTCAGCTTGTCCACGTTGACTGTGGACAGGCAGCTGCGTTTGTCAGTAATGACGCCCCGTTCCATGCTGAATGCACGTTCAGACAAAACGCTGGCCGCCGGGCAGGCCAGCACCTCCGAGGCATACAATGCTAACTCTGGCCACGTGGACAATTTGGAGACCCAGAAGTTGAATGGGGCCGAACCATCAGTCAGTAAGTGGAGGGGTGTGCAGATGTACTGTTCAACCATGTTAGTGAAATGCTGCCTCCTGCTAACACGTTCCGTATCAGGTGGTGGTACAGTTAGCTGTGGCGTGGAGACAAAACTTTTCCACATTTCTGCCATGCTAACCCTGCCCTCAGAGGAGCTGGCCGTGACACAGCTGCGTTGGCGACCTCTTGCTCATCCTCTGCCTTCGCCTTGGACTTACACATGTTCCCCTGTGACATTTGAGAATGCTCTCAGGAGCGCGTCTACCAGCGTGCGCTTGTACTCGCGCATCTTCCTATCACGCTCCAGTGCAGGAAGTAAGGTGTGCACATTGTCTTTGTACCGGGGATCCAGCAGGGTGGCAACCCAGTAGTCCGCACACGTTAAAATGTGGGCAACTCTGCTGTCGTTGCGCTGGCACTGCAGCATGTAGTCGCAGAGGTAAGGACAGGCTGTCCTCTGTGGGAGGCGTATCGTCACCGTCCTCCATACCCCCCCCCCCAACCATGCACCAGTGATGGGCCTGAGCTGTGTTGGGTGCCACCCCGCTGTGAACCTGCTTCATCCTCATCCTCCTCCACCTCATCCTCCTCATTCTCCAGTAGTTGGCCCTGGCTGGCCACATTTGTACCTGGTCTCTGCTGTTGCAAAAAACCTCCCTCTGAGCCACTTCTAACAGACTGGCCTGAAAGTGCTAAAAATGACCCCTCATCCTCCTCCTCCTCCTATGCCACCTCCTCTTCGATCATCGCCCTAAGCATTTTCTCAAGGAGACATAGAAGTAGTATTGTAACGCTGGTAACGGTGTCATCGCCACTGGCCATGTTGGTGAAGTACTCGAAACAGCGCAACAGGGCACACAGGTCTCGCATGGAGGCCCAATCATTGGTGGTGAAGTACTGCTATTCCGCTGTGCGACTGACGCGTGTGTGCTGCAGCTGAGACTCCACTATGGCCTACTGCTGCTCGCACAGTCTCTCCAGCATGTGCAAGGTGGAGTTCCACCTGGTGGGCACGTCGCATATGAGGCAGTGAGCGGGAAGGCTGAAGTTACACTGTAGCGCAGACAGGCGAGCAGCGGCAGGATGTGAACGCCGGAAGCGCGCACAGACGGTCCGCACTTTATGCAGCAGCTCTGACATGTCGGGGTAGTTGTGAATGAATTTCTGCACCACCAAATTTAGCACATGCGCCAGGCAAGGGATGTGCGTCAAAACGGCTAGTCCCACAGCTGCGACAAGATTTCGCCCATTATCGTACACCACCAGGCCGGGCTTGAGGCCCACCGGCAGAAACCACTCGTCGGTCTGTTGTTCAATACCCCGCCACAACTCCTGCACGGTGTGGGGCCTGTCCCCCAAACATATGAGTTTCAGAATGGCCTGCTGACATTTACCCCGGGCTGTGCTGAATTTGGTGGTGAAGGTGTGTGGCTGACTGGATGAGCTGGTGGAAGCAGAGGAGGAGGAAGCCGAGTAGGAGGAGGAGGCTACAGGAGGCAAAGAATGATGCTCTGCGATCCTTGGCGGCGGAAGGACGTGCGCCAAGGAACTCTCCGCCTAGGGCCCAGCTGCCACTACATATACCCAGTGTGCAGTTAGGGAGATATAGCGTCCCTGGCCGTGCTTACTGGTCCACGTATCTGTGGTTAGGTGGACCTTGCCACAGATGGCGTTGCGCAGTGCACACTTGATTTTATCGGATACTTGGTTGTGCAGGGAAGGCACGGCTGTCTTGGAGAAGTAGTGGCGGCTGGGAACAACATACTGTGGGACAGCCATGGACATCAGCTGTTTGAAGCTGTCTGTGTCCACCAGCCTGAATGACAGCATTTCAAAGGCCAGTAGTTTAGAAATGCTGGCATTCAGGCCCAGGGCTCGAGTGTGGCTAGATGGGAATTTACGCTTTCTCTCCAAGGTTTGTGAGATGGAGAGCTGAACGCTGCCGTGTGACATGGTGGAGATGCTTGGTGACGTAGGTGGTGGTGTTGGTGGCACATCCTCTGTTTGGTGGGCGGCAGGTGCCAACGTTCCTCCCGAGGCGGAGGAAGAGGCCGAGGCAGCAGCAAAAGAGGGAGCAGGGGGAGCCAGAGTGAGTTCCTTGCTTTTAAGGTGTTTACTCCACTGCAGTTCATTCTTTGCATGTAGATGCCTGGTCATGCAGGTTATGCTAAGGTTCAGAACGTTAATGCCTCGCTTCAGGCTCTGATGGCACAGCGTGCAAACCACTCAGTTCTTGTCGTCAGCACATTGTTTAAAGAAGTGCCATGCCAGGGAACTCCTTTAAGCTGCCTTTCGGGTGCTCGGTCCCTGTGGTGGTGGCCAGAAGCAGGCGAACTCTCTTGGCGGCGGCTGTTCTGCTTTTGCCCCCTGCTCCCTCTTTTGGTATGCTGTTGGCTTGGTCTTACCACTGCCTCTTCCTCTGAACTATGAAAGTGAGTGGCACGACCTTCATTCCATGTGGGGTCTAGGACCTCATCGTCCCCTGCATCGTCTTCCACACAGTCTTCCTCCCTGACCTCCTGTTCGGTCTGCACACTGCAGAAAGACGCAGCAGTTGGCACCTGTGTTTCGTCATCATCAGAGACGTGCGGACTCCGATTAGTTGGTATTCCCATTTCTTCATTATCAGGAAACATCAGTGGTTGTGCATCAGTGCATTCTATGTCTTCCACCACTGGGGAAGGGCTAGATGGATTCCCTTGGGAAACCCTACCAGCAGAGTCTTCAAACAGCATAAGAGACTGCTGCATAACTTGAGGCTCAGACAGTTTCCCTGATATGCATGGGGGTGATGTGACAGACTGATTTTTGCAGAAGACTGGGTGGGAGATAATGTTGTGAAAGTACTGGATCCACTGTCGGCCACCCAATTGACTAGCGCCTGTACCTGCTCAGGCCTTGCCATCCTTAGAACGGCATTGGGCCCCACCAAATATCGCTGTAAATTCTGGCGGGTACTGGAACCTGAGGTAGTTGGTTCACTAGGACGCGTGGCTGTGGCAGAATGGCCACGTCCTCTCCCAGCACTGGAGGGTACACTAACACGACCGCGTCCCTTACTAGATGTTTTCCTCATTGTTACCGTTCACCAAACACCAGAATAAGAAAAAAAATATTTGGCCCAATGTATTGATTTCAAATTCAGGCCATTTTTTTTTACAGGCACCTAACACTATCTGCCTATTTATTTATGT
>CM065598.1:64438067-64455589 GCA_033119425.1 Bufotes viridis
GCCGCACCATCACCAAACTTATTATAGTATATGGGCACTCTTTTTGCATAGTTAGCCTTGTCTCATGGGCACATAACAATTTGGATCCAGTACCCTCTGGCCTGTAGTAATTGCCTGCTGCTGTGTGTCACCTGTTTTATAGGTGTAATTATGTTAGCAAACGGCACAAACTGTGGGGGCTTTCAGAATGGTTAGTTTCTCCTCCTACATGTTATGTCTCCCTTCTAGTGAGGTCTGAGTAGGAGTTGTATGTGGGATGTGTCAGTTGTTATGTGGCCAGTTGGTAGTTGCCCCTGCGCACATTATGGGTCAGTGCAATGGGCCAGTACTATCAATCACGTGGAAATGGTTCAGCTGAATAGTGTTTGTATGCGCTGTGTATGAAAGCTAATGTTGTCCAATGCAGAGAAGTTGCTCTATTTGTGGCCTTGTTATGCGGAATAGTAACTTGCTAGTGAGGTGACGTATGTAAAACAATATGACTGATAGTGGCCTATGTATTTACGGACACATTTCAGTGGTGTATACGTCAGGGCAGTCGAATATCGGCCCTCCAGCCGTTTCATACATGCTACTGTGATCATGCTCTACCATAGCTTCACACACAGTTAGCATGGTATTTGTTGTGAGTTATATTCAGCTGGAGGGCCGCGATTTTGTAGAGAAAATTTTTTCGTACATTCGCATTTATAGGCACATGAATGGCCACATTAATTGCTCCCTCATTAGGAATGAATCTAATGGCGGAGTCTTTACCCCGAAATGGTGTGACCTCATTTCGGCCACCATTTGCTTATGACCACACGTAATTGGAATATTGCCTCCTAAAGGCCACTCTCCATGGCCCATCATATCTTGAAAAACTTGATGAGACAAAATGGCTCAAACAGAATTTATAATTGCGAAAATTATCAGCAAACAATAAAGAAAATGTAACTTATGACGCTAATTAACAGAAAATAACTAAGGCAAATATATTTAAATAGCGTCTAACTGCCATGGTAACGCCCCATGTGGCGACATAAAGTAAGCAGTAAACTGCTCCCGCACTGCTGCACCTTGTCTGTGGCCACGCACAACGCTAGGACGATGACTGTGCAGGGAATGGGTGAGGGAATCTTCAAAATTATACCCGTCTCTTGCCCGGACGAAATTATGCAGGACGCAGGCTGCTTTAACGGCCGATATGGCAGTCTCCAATTTGAGGTGGATGGGGGTGTGGAGAAATCGCCATTTGTTGGCGAGTATGCCAAAAGCGCACTCCACAACCCTGCGCGCTCTAGTCAGCCGATAATTGAAGACTCGCCTGGCTAGAGAGAGTCCCCTGCTGGAATAGGGCCTCATCAGGTTTTCGCCCAGTGCAAAGGCCTCGTCGCCCACAAAGACAAAGGGCATCGCTGGTGAAGTGGTGCCAGGCAGTGCGGTGTGCTCAGGGAGATCCAGAGCCTTGTCATGTAGCAGTTTGCCAAAATCGGAATGGGCAAAGACCGCAGAGTCGGACCTACTGCCATATGAGCCCACGTCAATGTACCGGAAGCTATAGTTGGCATCACACATCGCAAATAAGACGAACGAAAAATATTTTTTATAATTGTAATATTGGCTCCCACTTCGAACCGGCTTCTTTATGCGGATATGTTTGCCATCTATAGCTCCGGCACAGTTGGGGAATTGGCAGGTTTGCTGGAAGACATCCGCTATTTCCTTCCACTGCTCCTTATGCGGTTGGGCCATCACTGCTGCATGGAGCGCATCCCAGATTGCCACGCAGGTCTCACGGATGATCACACTTGCAGTGGATTTCCCAACCAAAAAGCGAAATGTAGACTGGCCAAAGACTGGCCTGTACCTAGGTACCTGAAAAGAGAAAATACAATAATTATAATTAACGTTTTTTTTATATTTTTAGTCAACACCATATAAAAAAATGGAAAAGTATCAAGGACGCTTTCATACGACATCGCCGCCTAGAGAGGGAGCAGAGGAGCGGATCATCACCCACACGCTCTTGTTATGTGCATGCGGAGCAAATGGCCTTCTTGATTCCCTGCACTGAAATGAGGAGGTGAGACATTGTAGTCCTCATTGGGGAGAGGATGTGGCATTACATAATGTCACATATATTCACATTGATATGGGGAAGATATTTAACTATATATTTCTCTTTAACAGCACAGAGAGTAGCTGGGAACAGAGTCAGGCTGCAGATGAGGCGGAAGATGACTCTGGCCACACTCGGGACAGCGAGCCAGGACCATCTTCTGCGGCAACCAGTCCACCAGGGACAGAGGGCCCTCCGACGCTTACAAGCCCCACACAGCCAGGCCCATCTGTGCCAGAAGCCACTCGCCAGCTAAGGGCCAAAAGGAGGAGAGGTGAACGGCAGGAGGACCGACTGATAGCCAGCCTGGATGCCCTGGCACATCCGGTACCAAAATGTCCAGTAACGGGTATTTCCTTCTCAGTCTGGAGGACAGAATGCAAAATGTGCCCAGACCGCAACTCACCACAGTCCAAGAGATGCTGACCCGAACGCTGGACACTTTTGCGTTACTGCTCCAGGAAACCCAGCTGGGACCCCAGCAGGCCACACAACTGGCCTCACAACTGGCCACACAACTGGCCACACAACTGGCCACACAACTGGTCATACAGCTTGAACCTGTAATGGCCCAACATCAGGCCCCGCAGCTGTCCCCACACCAGGCCACAAAGATCGCTCAACAAGTGGCAACTGAAATGGCAACAGAAGTGGCCACTGAAATGACCACCAAAGTGGCCACAAAATTGCTTCATTGCATGGCACCATGCAGGCTCCTATGCAGCCTCCTCTCCCGGCTCCTAGGCAGCCTCCTATCCCCGCTCCTAGGCAGCCTCCTATCCCCGCTCCTAGGCAGCCTCCTAGGCAGCATCCACTCCGGATCATAGGCAGCATCCACCTCGGATCCAATGCAGCCTACTATGCAGGCCCCTAGACAGGACCCCCATTATGGGCAACAATATGGCCACCCACATGGTCCACAATTTAGCCAACATGGGCCAACAAATCCAACAACATATGGCCAAATATATCCACAGCAGTATGCTCCACAGGGATCACAATATGCTGAACAATATTCTCAACCTGCGGAACCGGTGCAACAATATAGCCAATACTATGGCCAACATTACGACCAACATGGCCCCCAAGAAGGTCCACATTATGGCCACCAGTATGGCCTGACCACATCCACAAGCACCACCACCAGCACACAGGCCAATGCCGAGCTTCAAACGCGGCAAAACAATCCAACAAGGCGGGATCCGGACCCAGAAACAACCGGGCAAGATTATGAGGACCTGTGAGAGATGGTACTGCGAATGAAAGTGCCGGTAGTTGAAGTGGCAACTACGTTAGTTATATTCTATTAAAAGGATTAACATATTTTGTTAGCATATTGCACAAAAGTTATGTGCAGTTTTGTGTACTCCGTATAAACATGTTGGGGAATGTACTGAGTTTCTTTATTGCACCAAACATAAAGAAATTACTAACTATATGTTTGGAGTCTTTTGTCCATGGGAAGGGTTACACCTTGCAAAGGTGGCTACATGATGCATGTGCTGAATATTTATAGTAACAAGCATACCACAGAAACAACACGACTACTAAAATGCAAAAACACTCATATACAGTCGCTACACAATAGACATGTTTTTGAAGGACACGAGGTATATAAAACTTACCACAAAGTTATGACCAGTCTTTCCACAGGTGGAATGCTGTCCCGCATGAAGGTGTCCTGGTGCATCAAACAACTCTCCAACAGCCCCAGGAGCTCGTCAAAGCTGGAGACGATAAAAATTCAGACAAATAAACATTACTACACTCTCTGTAAAACAAATAAAAACATAAAACATCACGTATACATACTAACCTGGAAATGGACATTCTCATGTAGCCAAAAAACTGGTCCTCATGGGCACGCAGGTTCTGGTAGAGAGCCCAGAACTGGCCCCTCTCCTGCCGCTGGGCAATCACCGGATGGACCCAGAACCGTCGCCTGCTGTCCCTCCTTCTCCTCAAACGCTCAAGTTGGATTGCAGTCACAACCACTGCAACATGTCGCCTCCTGTAGCAGTCCATTTTGGCCAAAACACACACTAGATCAGCCACCATGGAATTTCACACCTCAAAAGCACTCTGATTGGCCAAACTATATATAGCGAGGGCTGTTTGGTCATTGGCCCACTATGCAGTCAATCACATAAACGCGCGTTAAACGCGCCTACACTATTTACAAAAACGCTTGAAAAAAACGCGCCTAAACGCCTGTCTTGAACGCGCATAAAACGCTAGGCTTAAAAACGCTCAGGTCTGAACCCAGTGTCAGCCTCTCTCCAGGTTTGCAAAGCTCCTGCGTGTGGCAAACTGCACATTTAGATCCAAGATCTGGGCTTCTAAATATGCAACATGCTTGCATCCAGTGCAAATGTATTCACCTTCAAATGGATCTTCAAGGCATACAGTTTATAGTATTGGATAACCCTTCTAACTCTACTTATTCACAAGCCACTTAGTGCTGCAAGTCCAGTGAGATTGTGATTTTTATGACATTTACAATAAGCTTTAATAAAGTATATACAAAAGTTTTAGGTACACTTTAAACATGTTTTATCCAACTAGTAATAAGAAATGCAGCTGTGAGAGCTAAACCCAAGCTATGTAGTTTCTACCAAAATTAGGCATGGGTAGTGAAGCATGAGGCTGGTTGGAAGTCGGTGCTGCACTATTTGGATGATTTTTTGTTTGTTGGGCCGGAAGTTTCACAGGTTTGTTCCGTTTTATTGCATACAAAGGAGTGTGTTGCTTGTGCGTTTGGGGTTCCGTTATTTCCAGACAAGACGGAAGGTTCGGCTACGTCATTGAAGTTTTTGGGTATCGTCATTGACACGGAGCCATGGAGTGTCGCTTGCCAGAGGATAAGTTGGCGGATTTGGTTAAGGAAGTGTCTGGTTTGCGGGGACTTCGGAAATTGCAGTTGCGCAGGGTTCAGTCGTTCTTGGGTAAGCTGAACTTTGCTTGTCGGATCCTGCCTATGGGACGGGTTTTTTGCCGTCGGTTGGCAATGGCGACTGCCGGGGTGGTTGCTCCGTTTCATTTTGTGCGGTTGTCGGCGGAGGTTAGGGCGGATCTGGAGGATTGGAATTTTTTTTGTCTCTGTTTAATGGGCGATCTATGTGGATGGATGGGCCAGTTTCTAATGTCGATATGGAGCTCTTTACAGACGCGTCAGGGGCGTGTGGTTACGGGGCTTTTTAGCAAGGTCAATGGAGTGCGGGGTCGTGGCCAGATGACTGCCGTGGGGCTGGTTTTCTGACTAATCTGGTCTTATTGGAATTGTTTCCCATCGTGCTAGCGGTGTAACTATGGGGTGATTGTTTTCGGAACAAGAGAATTTGTTTTTGTTGTGACAACATGGGCGTGGTGTAGGCTATTAATGCCCAGTATGCTAGTTCGCCGACGGTGATTCATTTGTTGCGGCTTTTGGTGTTGAGAGGTTTGGAGTTTAATGCGTGTTTTGTGGCAATTCATGTTCCAGGTGTTGAGAATTCGGTGACGCTCTTTCTCGTTTCCAGTGGGATCGTTTTCATAGACTGGAGCCGTTGGCGGAGGAGCACGGCCGTCCTTGTCCTCAGTGGCTCTGGAGCATGGCCTTGGGGTCTCGGTTGCGTTGCTTCGACGACCTGTCAGCACAGGTACGTGGTCGGCTTATGCTTCGGTTTGGTCCCAGTGGGAGCGGTTGATTGAGCAGGTTGGGGGTTGTAGTACTGTTGAGGACGGTTTCTTTTGAAATATTGAATTTATTGTGGAGCCAGGTGTGGGTTACTTGTTTCAGGGTATGAGGTGTGTCTGTTTCGTGCTTTTTTTTTCGCTGGCATTTTTTGGGGCTTTTCAAATGTCTGAGATGAAATAGAAGCAGAGAAGGAGGTTTTGAATTGGATTGTTTTGTGCGTAGATCTAAAACGGATCCGGAGGGGCAGGGGAGGCATTTTGTGCTGTGCCCCTTGTGGGCTTCTGTGGTTTGCCCCATCAGATGTCTGGAGGAGTTCTGGGGGGTCCGGCCTGATGTTGAGGGGATATTGTTCGTGCACTTGGACGATTCGTCCTTATTGCGGTATCAGTTTGTGGTAGTTTTTAGGAAGTGTTTGGGGGCGGCGGGTTTCAGGGCTACAGACTTTGCATTGCACTCCTTTCGGCTTGGTCGAGGCTGCTCGTTGGGGCTTGGGGCACGATGTGATTTGGCGTATTGGTAGGTGGTAATCTGCTTGTTTCCGTTCTTATGTTCGGCCTCATTTATTGTGACATGGGGAGTTGTGGGTTAGCCGGTTGGTGAGTCTCCGTGGGGGTTTGGGTATAATAAGTTGCGCTTTGTTAACTGCTGTTTTGCTCATTGGTTGTTCTGTTATGTTTTGTAGTGCCCACTGCGTGCCTGGCTTGGATTTTTGGCCACTCGTATGTTTAAAAGGGAGCTCAGAGAGCGGATATGCGGAGGAACGGCAGGCAGTTGGGTTTTGAGTCTCATGAGCTTCAGGTCCGCTGGATTGGATTGCGAGGTTTGTTGTGGGGACGGGTGTTGCCGGAATTCAGTTTTTATGTCTCTCTTGCTCGCCCTCCGGATATAGTGGTCATACATGCTGCAGGGAATGATTTCGGTGTTTGTCGTTCCAGAGACGTCATTAGGGACATAAAATTGGACTTGCTGCTGTTGTGGGCTGATTACCCATCTTTATTGGTGGTGTGGTCGGATATAGTGGCGAGGAGAGCTTGGCGGATGGCACGGTCGGTAGAGAAGCTGAACAGGGCTAGGGCCAAGGTCATTAGGGAGGTGGGCCGATTTGTGAAGCGGCATCATGGGTTTGTGGTTCGACATAAGGACTTGGAGGAGGCTTCCTCTTTGTTTTTGAGATCTGATGGAGTACATCTTAATGACATTGGGATTGACATGTGGATGTTAGGCCTGCATGACGGTTTGGAAACTGCTTTGAAGGTGTGGGGGGACGAGCATAGGTGAGGTGACACCTATGTCGTCTGGTGGCAGTAAAGAAGGGGATCCTGCGAGGCAATATTTTGGTATAGGTGCATGGCTTTATCTTTACAGCGTGCATCTATGAGGTTTTGGTGGTAAATGGAAAACTGGGGACCCTGATGGGGCTAATAGCCTTGCAGGGGTATAGGTCGTGGATTTGGGGTCCTTGGGTCGGAGAGTGCGGCCGAGGGTAAAAGTGAGTTAAAACATGGACCGAATGCTCAGATTGCCTTCTAGGATCCCTCTGTGTTTTATGGTTACATATATATATATATATATATATATATATATATATAATGTTAAAAAGTATTAAGTTTAAAGTGGTTATAATATATGTTAAAGTATGGTATTTTATTTATGGTTGTTTAATAAATTGACGCTACGGCCTTTACACCAAGTATGGTTGTTGTGTTTTATTGATAGGGTGAGAGAAAAGGGTAGAGGGTAGGAGCCCGAATCTCTTCCATCCCATGAAGTCAGAAAAGCAATGGAGCGGGGCGCAGCTGTAGCGAAATGAGGCTTGACTTAGGGGGAAGAAAGTGGCGGATAGGGTTAATTTTGATGAGAGTGGAGTGTTCCGGTAGGAGAAAAGAAGGGGTGGAGCAGGTTATGGGCTGTAAGTTTAGAGGATAGCGGGGAGGGGCTTACTCAGTCAGAGGAAAGCGTGGGTAGAAGTGGCCCACCCGCCCTCCCTTATGTGTTGCTTCTTTGTCTTAGCGGGCAGTAAAGAAGGGGATCCTGGGAGGCAATACTTTGGTATAGGTGCATGGCTTTATCTTTACGGCGTGCATCTATGAGGATTTGGTGGTAAATGGAAAACTGGGGACCCTGATGGCGCTAATAGCCTTGCAGGGGTATACGTTGTGGATTTGGGGCCCTTGGGTAGGAGAGTGCGGCCGAGGGTAAAAGTGAGTTAAAACATGGACCGAATGCTCAGATTGCCTTCTAGGATCCCTCTGAGTTTTATGGTTATATATATATATGTTAAAAAGTATTAAGTTTAAAGTGGTTATAATATATGTTAAAGTATGGTATTTTAATTATGGTTGTTTAATAAATTGCCGCTACGGCCTTTATACCACGTATGGTTGTTGTGTTTTATTGATCAGGGTGAGAGAAAAGGGTAGAGGGTAGGAGCCCGAATCTCTTCCATCCCATGAAGTCAGAGAGCCTTTTCTCCCTTTGGCCATGCTGTTTTTTGAAGGGTCACTAAATTGAATGGTTATGTACCTGCAGACATACACATGGCAGATTGGCATTCACAATGTCCCTCCCAGCCACAGAGTTAACTCCCAGCCCCACATTGCCCCTTACACGGTTCACACTTCAAGCTGCAGCCAGCAGGCAGCACTGATGATCTGCAGGCTTGAAGCAGAACTGTGTCAGGGCAGGGTCTGACTGCTGAGGATGCCCAGCAAGTGCGGTGATCAGCGTTTTGGGCTGTGATGGGACCCATAGAGACACTAGGCCCGGGGCCGCCAACCCAAACGCCCCTTTTATAATCTACCACGACTGGAAACCACTTCCTTTCACCCGAATGGACCTAACAGAAATTGATGTGCTTGTCAAAACCTCTTTCAGAGGAAAGGAACTGATGCAGGAAATGTCTGCAACTAAATATTTCAGGTGTGGATTCCTTGTAACTGGTTTGCTAAATCACATTGAAGTGTCTTCCGTAGCATTTCTCTTTAAAGCTAAATCTATTGCAACATAAAAGAATGCTAAAAATGAAAGTAATGTTTACCATTTAATTGTTATATTTTTCTCATGTGCTATGCAGTAGTGGCTAGGTACATTACTTTTTTAGTACACATCTTTCTGATATCATATACAGCAGTACCTACAGTAGGTAGTTAAAGGGAATGTGTGGATAGCAGGCAAAGTTAAAGATTAGTTGCAATGAATGCCAAGTCAATAGCATAAAAACAATCTTTAATAAAAATTGAACAAGAGAGAGGTAGGTAACAATTCTGTTTCACACCTATGGCCAAAGTAAACTGATAAATGAAAGAAAGGATTCAGCTCACTGCCAAATAAGACCCCGGGAAATGGAACACAAGATGCACGGGTCTCTCCAGCATGCATGAATATAAATTCAGTCCATGTTTATTTAAAGAAGTTTTCTGAGATTGTAATACTAATTGCGAGGAGTGAGCGAGTCGTGCTTCGGATCCAAGATTTAAAGTCGATTCATTCCAAAACTTTGTTTTAATCCCTGCCAATCAGCTGTTTGAGAAGGCAGCACCACTCCTGTGATCGCTGTGGCTTTCCCGCAGCTTTTCCTAGGCCAGTGATGACACGTTCATCTGTTACGTGGCCTCTGAGCAGCTCAGCCCCATAGAAGTGAATGGGCCTGAGCCGCGATACCAAGCACAGCCGCTATACTATGTAGGGCACTGTGATTGATGAGCAGAGCGAATGCCGCAGCGCCTTTTCGGGTGCCATGCTTTAAGTAGCACCTGAAACTTATTATTTTGATATGACCATCTATATACAAGCCTTCACTTTATGATTTATTCAGTTTCTGGAAGAATCTGCATGATAAATCACATAGAGGTCTAAGTGGGATCGTGCTCCTTGTGTCTACCGTTAGTTTCTGGTAACCACACTTATATTTAAAGGGGATTTCAAAAAATTAAATACTAATGACCTATCCTCTGGATAAGTCATCAGTATCTGATCAGTGGGGGTCTGACATGCGGGACACCTGCCAATCAGCTGTTTGAGAAGGCACTGGCGCTCCTGAAATCACTTCAGCACTTCTCACAGCTTACCAAGCACAGCACTGTACATTGTATATGTGCTATGCTTGGTATCACAGCTCAGCCCTATTAACTCTGAGACTGAGCTGTATATAGGGCATGTGACCAATGAACATGATGTCACTTGGCCTAGGGGAAGCTGGAGAAGGTCACAGCACTACTGCGAGCACTGCTTCCTCCTCAAAAAACTGATTGGCAGTGGTCCTGGGTGTCGGACCCCCATTGATCAGATACAGAGGATAAGTCGTCAGTATTTAGGTCTCAGAAAACCCCTTTAATGATGAGATGACAGGTTAAAATATTACTATTAATGGTATGGTTGCCTTTTATTTATTTTATTAGGGATATTACTGTCACTATCATAAGGGCTAATTATATTATTTACACTGATGAGCAAAAGGGTAACAATGTTTTGAACTCTTGACTTTCAGGCTCCATATCTCACCATCCACTACAGTTTCGAACGTGAGACGACCATCATTTTATAGACAATCATCTTTGCTATCTCATACATAAATTGGACTTGCAACTATTTAGCATATGATTATGCCGATTACAATTATATTATATTAGAATTCATCTAAACCCTTTTTGAAATGATCCACTGTTCCTACTGTGACCACGTCCTGAGGAAGTCTATTCCCCAGATTCACAGTTCTTACAGTTAAGAAGCTTTGAACTTCTTCTTCTCCAGTCAGAGGCTGTGCCTTCTTTACATGGAACAGCTTTTACCATATTTTTTGCATGGACCATTTATATATTTGTATACGTTAATCATGTCCTCCCTTAGATGTCTGTCTTCTCAAGACAAAATAAATTAAATTCTTTTGATCTTTCTTCATAACTAAGACCCTCCATTTCCATTATCAGTTTAGTCGCTCTCCTCTGTACTTTTCCAGCTGCAGTGCGTCCTTTCTATGGACTGGTTGCCCAGAACTGAACTGCATATTCCAGATGAGGCCGCACCAAAGCTTCGTAAAGTGGTAATATTACATCCCTGCCCCGTGAGTCCATGCCTCGTTTAATGCATGACAATATCCTGGTGGCCTTAGAAGCAGCTGATTGACATTGTATGCTGTTATTTAATCTACCATCTACAAGGACACCCAAATCCTTCTCTATAAGTGACTCTCCCAGTGTTACATCCCATAGGACATATGAAGCACATAAATTATTACTACCAGGATGCATATGCATAACTTTACATTTATCCACATTGAATTTCATTTGCCAAGTTTGTTCAAGTCAGCTTGTATTTTATGGACATCTTCCATAAACTGCACAGTACTACATAGCTTAGTGTCATCTGCAAAAATAGAAATGGTGCTATTAATCCTTTCCTCGATATCATTAATAATTTAATTAAATAATAGAGGGCCCAGCACTGAACCTTGGGGTACACCACTTATAACCAGGGACCATTCTGAATAGGAATAATTGACCACAACTCTCTGGACATGGTCCTTTAGCCAGTTTTCAATCCAATTACAGACTATACTTTCCAAGCCTATAGGTCTATAATTACCTGTGGAGGACCTAGATCCTTGCCTTGCGCCAATCACTTGGCACTGTACCAGTACCTAGAGAATCTTTAAACATTATAAACAGGGGCAAAGCAATGACTGAACTGAGCTCTTTAAGCACTCTTGGGTGTAATTCACCTGGACCCGGATACCTTGTTCACATTTACCTTATTTAACATATCTTGGACCATATCTTCCTCAGGACGTGGTCACAGCAGGAGCAATGGACAGTCTTAAAAAGCGTTTAGATGAATTCTTAAAAGTAAACAACATTAATGCTTATGAAAACGTGTAGAAATCTGAGTATCACTTCCTACTGGGATTCGCATCCCCACTTATCCTTTGGTTGAACTTGATAGACTTATGTCTTTTTTCAACTGTATTAACTATGTAACTATGTAAATATCCTCTGTATTACTATCTGACAGTAGCTGCTCCCAGTCTATGCCCTGAAATGCTGCCCTCAACCTGGGGAAATTTGCCTTTTTAAAATTCAGTGTTTTTGGTCTACCAGCCAGAGTTTGCTTCTTACAGTTCAGGGGGAATATAATTTTATTGTGGTTACTATTACCTAGTGTTTCTTGAACAGTACCATTCCCACCAAACTCTGGTGATGCAGAAATTCCCAGATCCAGTAGAGCAGGCATGTCCAAACTGCAGCCCTCCAGCTTATTGCAAAAGTACAACTCCCAGCATGCCTTAATAGCTGTAAGCTATCCAGGCATGCTGGGAGTTGTAGCTTTGCAACAGCTGGAGGGCTACAGTTTGGACATGCCTGCAGAAGAGCAACGCCTTTAGTGTGATCTACTACAAACTGACCAATAAAAAGGTCCTTTAGCAAATTGAGGAATTATATCCCCTTTGCAGTTGTGGCTGAACCATTACCCTTGTCAATGTCTGGAAAGCTAAAATTTCCCATTATGACTACTATACCGGCCTGTGCAGCCTACCCTATTTGGTTATACAGTTAAACTTCTATCTCATCTGTGATGTTTGGGGGTCCATAGATTACACCAAGTATTATTTTTTTCAGCGTTCATCTCCCTTTGCAATTCTACCCATAAGGTTTCAACATCTTCACTATCCTCACCCAAATATACCTCTTTCACATTCGCCTTCATATCTCTCCTCACATACAGGCACATACTATGAATATTAACAGCCCAATCATGAGAAGCCATGTTTCAGCCACACCAACTACATCTATGTGTTCCTCTAGTACCATAGCCTCCAGCTCCCCATTTTGCTTGCTAGACTTCTGGCGTTTGTGAACATACATTTTAAATTACTATTTAATTTCTCACATTCAGTTTCCGTAAAGTGAATATCTGTTATTTTATTTGATGGCTTGGTTGATATTGTTGGTTTGTAACAGGTCCATGTTACCACCAGCTCTGTTTTTCATGGGTTAACCTTTTGGCCGAGTCACCTCCCTACTTTCCTTACTAACCCCAGCCCCCACTAAATACTGTATCTTTTCCGGCTGTCCTCATCTTTTCCGGCCCCATTGAAAATAAATGGGTCCGGATCCGTTCCGCAATGTTTCGGAACAGATCCGGATCCAATTTGTGGACGTGTCAATGGACCCTAGGGTACAGCCCATCCCTACTGTAGAGCCTATAGCTGACAGAGAAGTAGGCCCAAACCCTCCTTTCCTACACCAACTTCTGAGCCACTTATTCAACTTTCTAAGCTCTCGCTGTCTCTCTAGAGACACTTGTGGCACTAGTAGTATTTCTGAAAACACTACCTTGGAGGTTCTGGACTTGAGCTTCTCTCTTAGTTCCCTAAAATCATTTTTAAGGACCTTCCATCTCCCTCTAACTTTGTCATTGGCACCAATATGGACTATGACCGCCAGATCTTTCCCAGCCCCTCCCAGCAATCTATCTGATCTGCAATATGCCGAACCCGAGCACCCAGAAGACAACACACTGTTCAGCATTCAAGGTCTCTGTGACAGATGACCATGTCTGTCCGCCTAATAATAGAGTCCCCTTCCATCAGCATCTGTCTGACCTTTGCTGCACTCCTCTTCCCATCCTTCTTATAGCAGTCATCCTCTTGGTTGCTAGAAGAAGCGCCCTGCTGCAGTGTTGATGGCCCTGGGCTTTTGTCCCTAATATCAGCCAAACAGGCATATTTACTAGGGCGTTCCAGCTCAGGACTAGCCTCCCTGGCACTTTTCCCTCTACTCCTTCTTTTAACATCAACCCAACTAATGACCCCGTAGACCTGATCTTGCCTTCCTCTACCCACCTCCATTTCACTGACCCCAGCCAGTGCCTGCACAGTGAGGTCTAAGCCTCTCTCCAGGTTTGCAAAGCTCCTGCGTGTGGCAAGCTGCACATTTAGATCCAAGATCTGGGCTTCTAAATATGCAACATGCTTACATCCAGTGCAAATGTATTCACCTTCAAATGGATCTTCAAGGCATACATACATTGCACAAGACACACACTTAGTAGCTGTCATGTTCTAGCGAGGGTTCTACCGACTGCTAGAACATCTCAGGCAAACACAAGACAAGCAATCTGACAAGGCAAGGACCAACACGAATTCCATGTTTACAGAGAACAGACATGGCCAGAAACTGGATCAGTAGCAGTTTCTGGCTGCCTGTCATTGACTGCTCCCCCCAACTCCGGATGATTTCATCGAAAAATGGGAAGAAGCAGCAGCGGCAGTGTGGGGACCAGGAGTGCCGCAGGGAGCAGGAAGCAGGGTAAGTATATTCTCTGTGAGGAGCCTGGCACCGGGGAGGGGGGGAGGGGGGCAGTTTATAGTATTGGATAACCCCTTCAACTCTACTTATTCACAAGCCACTTAGTGCAGCAAGTCCAGTGAGATTGCAATTTTATGACATTTACAATAAGCTTTAATAAAGTATATACAAAAGTTTTAGGTACACTTTAAACATGTTTTATCCAACTAGTAACAAGGAATGCAGTTGTGAGAGCTACACCCAAGCTATCTAGTTTCTACCAAAATTAGGCATTATTTGAAATTGAAATTTGAGCCATTGAATGCTTAGGAAATGACTTGTGAAATAAGATTTCATGTGAATAAATGTAAATATGAGTCAGTAACACTGGAAAAGTCAATTGAAGAGAAGAATCTTAGTCAACTTGTAGATCATAGGCTAAATTTCATAGAACAATGTAAAACAACTGCATCCACAGTCAGTAAGATACTGTGGCATATGACCTATTTCTAACTGATGACCTATTCTTTGGATAGGTCATCAGCATATGATCGGTGAGGGTTCTGCTGCCTTCTCACTGGTTACCTTAGGCCAGTAATGTCGCAACCATCGATCATGGGACCTAGCCATAGCTCAAGTGAATGGGGCTGAGCTGTGATACCAAGCACAGCAATGCTTGGTGAGCTGAGAGAAGGCTGCAAAACTAGCAGGAGCGCTAGTGTCTTCTCAGCTGATCGTGGGAGTCCTGGTTGTCAGACCACCACTGATCAGATACTGATAGCCTATCCTTAGGATAGGTCATCAGTTAGAAATAGTAGGATAATACCTTTAAAAGAGGCATGGACTGAGAAGACAGAGGCATAATCTTACCATGTAACAGGAGGTGTTTGTGTGGTTCCACTTTTAAGAAACAGTTGCAGATGAAATATAACAGGACATTCACTTTTCCATTTTTCACAGTACAGAGGAACAATACATGCAAGGAATATAACACTCTGTGGGAGAAGTCTTATGCTGGCAGATCATCTAGGTCGCACCATTGCTTGAATTTTCACATGTGAAGCCAACACAACTAACCAACTGCTCAATGTTAACTCTTCAAGCTGCAGTTCATACACAGGGAAAGAGGTCTGTGCATTTTGCAGGCCCCATATCACATATTTAGGACTTTTAGTCCACTGTTTCCTCTGATTTCAACCTCTGAGTCCACCGACACCTATCAAGGACCAAGCCAATACTGATCTCCAGTTTAGCAATGCTGCTCAAAGGATGGTCTCCTGGCCTACATGATCTCATTAGCCAATATCAAGTCACATTAGCTCCACATATGACCTCTCCATACACAGTCTTATGTCACTAAACACACCTTTTCATCGGCTTCTTTCAGCTTCCCCCTCCAGCATTGTTGCGCTGTGTTCTGACTTCACAACATTTACACCCATGTCAGCATCAAGTTGTTTCTGGACCTACATCAAAGCAAGAACCTCCTTCCCTCACCATCTGACAGCTAAGAAACATATAATTCTCATTGCCAACCACTGAACATCGAAGTCCACCAGTACCCTGACATTACAAACATTTAAACAGCGCAAAAGGTACATGTACTGACATAGCATACAATTAGTTCACAATAAAGCAATAAACAGTTTTTATAAAAACAGAGCGCAGGCTTTAAGGAAACTAGTCAGTCTTTAAAGGGGTTCTCCAGTCCAATAATGATTCTTTTTTATCTGCGCAAAACTGCACAAAGGCCCCATTCACATGACTGTATTTTTGGTCCGTATCCAATCCGCATTTCTATGAGTCTGCAAAAAAAAAGGTGTGCACGTGGTGTGCTGTCCACATCCGTATGTCCGTCCCATAGTCCCATTTCGCGGACAAGAACAGGCATTCTTACAATGGTTCCCCAAAAAAACGGATGCAACATGGATGTCATCCGTATTCTTTGCAGATCTGTGTTTTGTGGACTGCAAAATACTTATGGCCTTGTGAATGTACCCTATATATTACTGTATATTACAGCCCCTGACCTTCTGAACTATGCTTTGCTTTGTTATGTTTCACAGGGCTTGCCTCACCTGCCACCTTTTCTCTTTGCAGTAATCACGCCCTTACACCTCCCTTCTCCATGTTAGTCGGGCAGAGCAAGCCGTGTGAAACATAGCAAACCCAGCAGGACGCTGATGAAACCAGGAAGTTTATTTGCAGAACTACGTTTGGAGCAAGTTTACTAAGAATCATCAGTCAGCATAAAATAGAGTGATTCTGACATGATTCATTTGTAGAGGTCCGGTTTTAGGCCGGACAGTCCGGTTTTCAGGCTCCCTGTCCTCCGTCCAGCACAGTGCGTGGACGGACACAGGGATGTCCTCCCTTTCAGTATCTTATGGTCAGAGAGCAGCAGTGCGCTGTCTGAACGTGAACTGCAGCAACTGACTGAGGCTTCTCCAGACATCCCAACCTGCGAAAACTCATTTCTGGGAGGTGCACTTCTCATTTCAGGGAGGTTTTATTTTTATTTTTTTTAACAAACTTTATATTACGTTTTCCAAACATATGCAGAACACAAGTATAACATGAACAAAGCATATATGGGAACATAGTGAAACAATATATAATGTATGACCAAAAATAACTTTCTACTATGCCTGGGTGATGGCGCAATGAGGGGAATCGAGGCTTCTGACAGTGGCATGTGATGCCGCGCAGCCGCAGTGGTGGTAGTTCGAGTAAGTCTGGCACATGCGTAGTAGCTGCAGGTGGGCTAAAGCTCCGACTGGCAAGTCATAGGACGTGACATCACCAGTCGGAGTTCTCGAGGAGTCAGAGGACTGGCCGAGAAGGCGATACTGCTACAGGTTGCCGAAAAGGTTTACTGAGAGTAAACCTTTCCAGGATATATTGTTTCACATGCGGGCGTCAGGGAGCCGCTATCTAATAGCGGGAGACTCCCTGAACGTCCGGGAGACTTGAGATCCCTGCTTCTCTCACCCCCAGTCAGTTACTAGAGCCGCAGACATTGCTCCCTGTGGCTGACGGAGGAGGGGGGGAGCGCATCGGGCTGCCCCCGCTCACCTTCTGGGCTGAAAAATCTTCCGTCTACTCCCCTGTGGTTTTTCAACCGGTGGTGGGGGTGGGGCTTCATTGAGCCAGGGGTGTGGCTTTACATGGATTTCGGTGTGGTGGGCATGGCTTGGGGAACAGTGGGCGTAGCTTAAGGCGTGGTCGGTGAAGTTATAGCAGTAACAAATGACAAAACAGGTGCACACTGTGGTCTTACTAAGCCCTCAAACTGATGTTAAAATTAAGAGGTTAGTCAACGTGTCCTACAGTGGAGGACATGTCTTAAGCCCGAGCACCACCCTGAATCTGGTGTCCCAGCACTGGCTGGCAAAGTATAATACTGTCCGCCAAAACATATATTTTGTTCTGGGGGGAAAATCACTTGCCAATATAGCAATAC
>CM065598.1:64456089-64471950 GCA_033119425.1 Bufotes viridis
GATGGGTACATCTTAATGACATTGGGATTGACATGTGGATGTTAGGCCTGCGTGACGGTTTGGAAACTGCTTTGAAGGTGTGGGGGGACGAGCATAGGTGAGGTGACACCTATGTCGCCTGGTGGCAGTAAAGAAGGGGATCCTGCGAGGCAATATTTTGGTATAGGTGCATGGCTTTATCTTTACGGCGTGCATCTATGAGGTTTCGGTGGTAAATGGAAAACTGGGGACCCTGATGGGGCTAATAGCCTTGCAGGGGTATAAGTCGTGGATTTGGGGCCCTTGGGTCGGAGACTGCGGTCAAGGATAAAAGTGAGTTAAAACATTGACCGGATGCTCAGATTGCCTTCTAGGATCCCTCTGTGTTTAATAGTTTTATATATATATATATATATATATATATATATATATATATATATATATAAAAAGTATTACAATTAAAGTGGTTATAATATATGTTAAAGTATGGTATTTTGTTTATGGTTGGTTAATAAATTGCCGCTACGGCCTTTACACCACGTATGGTTGTTGTGTTTTATTGATCAGGGTGAGGGAAAAGGGTAGAGGGTAGGAGCCCGAATCTCTTCCATCCCATGAAGTCAGAGAGCCTTTTCTCCCTTTGGCCATGCTGTTTTTTGAAGGGTCACTAAATTGAATGGTTATGTACCTGCAGACATACACATGGCAGATTGGCATTCACAATGTCCCTCCCAGCCACAGAATTAACTCCCAGCCCCACATTGCCCCTTACACGGTTCACACTTCAAGCTGCAGCCAGCAGGCAGCACTGATGATCTGCAGGCTTGAAGCAGAACTGTGTCAGGGCAGGGTCTGACTGCTGAGGATGCCCAGCAAGTGCGGTGATCAGCGTTTTGGGCTGTGATGGGCCCCATAGAGACACTGGGCCCGGGGCTGCCAACCCAAACGCCCCTTTTATAATCTACTGGAAACCACTTCCTTTCACCCAAATGGATCTAACAGAAATTGATGTGCTTGTCAAAACCTCTTTCAGAGGAAAGGAACTGATGGAGGAAATGCCTGCAACTAAATATTTCAGGTGTGGATTCCTTGTAACTGGTTTGCTAAATCACATTGAAGTGTCTTCCGTAGCATTTCTCTTTAAAGCTAAATCTATTGCAACATAAAAGAATGCTAAAAATGAAAGTAATGTTTACCATTCAATTGTTATATTTTCTCATGTGCTATGCAGTAGTGGCTAGGTACAGGGGCGTAACTACCGGGGAAGCAGGGGAAGCGGCTGCTTCGGGGCCCGGGCTGACAAGGGGCCCGGCGCCAGGCAGCACGTGTCCACTCTCCTCTGCTTCCCCGCCCCAGTAATCAGCTGTTTGGGCGCTGCGCAGCAGCAGGCTATCTGCCGAGAGTGCGCTCCATTAGACTGTCCACTGTGCCGGCGGGCCCGCCCCCTTTTAGTACAGTTTGGCCCGGGCCCCCCCCTTTCACCGTTCCCCCTCCCCTTCCCTCCCCTTTCACAGTTTGGCCCGGCCCCCTACCCTTTCACACTTCCCCCTCCTCTCCCCTCCTCTTTTGGGTACGTGCGTCATGACTCATCATGCCTGTGTCCTGCAGTGCGGCGCCGCTGATGCGATCCTCCTATCTTGCAGGGCAGGGAAGGAGGCGGTGCTGGCTGAGTTGTTAAACGTTATATGGCTGGCTACTGGCACGTTATAGGGGGGCTATATAGCTGGGTGGCTACTGGCACATTATAGGGTGGGTGTTATATGGCTGGGTGGCTACTGGCACATAATAGAGCGGGTGTTATATAATCTCAAGATCGTGACTTGCCAAAGGAGTGGGGTTTACACAGGAGTAAGGGAGAGCGAAACATGCGCGCGCGCGGGGGGGGGGGCGGGGGTCCATAACAAAATTTGCTGTGGGGCCCAGTCATTTCTAGCTACGCCCCTGGCTAGGTACATTACTTTTTTAGTACACATCTTTCTGATATCATATACAGCAGTACCTACAGTAAGAAGTTAAAGCGAATGTGTGGATAGCAGGCAAAGTTAATGATTAGTTGCCATGAATGCCAAGTCAATAATTTATTCAACAATCTTGAATAAAAATTGAAAAAGAGAGAGGTAGGTAACAATTCTGTTTCACACCTATGGCCAAAGTAAACTGATAAATGAAAGAAAGGATTCAGCTCACTGCCAAATAAGACCACGGGAAATGGAACACAAGATGCACGGGTCTCTCCAGCATGCATGAATATAAATTCAGTCCATGTTTATTTAAGGAAGTTTTCTGAGATTGTAATACTAATTGCGAGGGGTGAGCGAATCGTGCTTCGGATCCAAGATTTAAAGTCGATTCATTCCAAAACTTTGTTTTAATCCCTGCCAATCAGCTGTTTGAGAAGGCAGCACCACTCCTGTGATCGCTGTGGCTTTCCCGCAGCTTTTCCTAGGCCAGTGATGACACGTTCATCTGTCACGTGGCCTCTGAGCAGCTCAGCCCCATAGAAGTGAATGGGCCCAGGGCCGGACTGGCCATAGGGCAGATCGGGCATTTGCCCGGTGGGCCAGGCCGGGCCCAGGGCCGTTTTTATGGGCGGCAGCAGTGGGGGGGGCCGGCGGCAAGTGACAGGAGATGAACGCTTCCACTGTGGAAGCGTTCATCTCCATAGTGATCTGTATCGCCGTCCTCTGGACAGCGATACAGATAGCTGTGCTCTGCGGCAGGAGGGGGAGGCGTCTTCCCTCCCTGTTCCTCTGATAGGCTGCCGGCACAAGGCCCGCAGCCTATCAGAGCGGTGCAGCAGGCGGCGCGATGACGTCAGAGCAGTACAGAGCGGGACAAAGGCCGGAAGAGGCCTGCTTCACAGTGCTTCCAAGGAGGTAAGTATGGGGTGGGGGGGGGAGAAGAAGAAAAGGAGCCTGCACATGAATTTGGGGAAGGGGGGGGGGTGGAGAGAAGAAAAGGAGCCTGCACATGAATTTGGGGGGGGGGAAAAGGAGCCTGCACATGATTGGGGTGGGGGTGGGAAGAAAAGGAGCCTGCACATGATTGGGGTGGGCGTGGGAAGAAATGAAGCCTGCACATGAATTGGGGGAGAAAAAGGAGCCTGCACATGATTGGGGTGGGGGTGAGAAGAAAAGGAGCCTGCACATGATTGGGGTGGGCGTGGGAAGAAATGAAGCCTGCACATTAATTTGGGGAGGAAAGGAAAGGAGCCTGCACATGAGTTGTGGGGGAGAAGAAAAGGAGCCTGCACATGAATTTGGGGGAAAGAAAAGGAGCCTGCACATGAATTGGGGGGGAGAGAGAGAGAAAGGAGCCTGCACATGAATTTGGGGGAAAAGAAAAGGAGCCTGCACATGAATTGCACATGAATTTGGGGGATGGGGGGAGAGGAAAAGGAGCCTGCACATGAATTTGGGGGAGGGAACGGAGCCTGCACATGAATTGGGAGGGGGGCCTGCACATTTATTTGGGGGTGTGGAGAGAAGAAAAGGAGCCTGCACATGAATTTGGGGGAGAGAAAGAAACCCGCACATGAATTGGGGGAGAAAAGGAGCCTGCACATGAATTTGGGGGTTGGGGGAGAGGAAAAGGAGCCTGCACATGATTGGGGTGGGGGTGGGAAGAAATGGAGGCTGCACATGATTGGGGGAATGGAGCCTTCACATGATTGGGGGAGAAAAGGAGCCTGCACATGATTGGGGTGGGCGTGGGAAGAAATGAAGCCTGCACATGAATTTGGGGGGGAAAGGAAAGGAGCCTGCACATGAGTTGGGGGGGAGAAGAAAAGGAGCCTGCACATGAATTTGGGGGGGAGAGAAAAGAAACCTGCACATGAATTGGGGGGGGGGGGAGAAAAGGAGCCTGCACATGAATTTGGGGGTTGGGGGGGAGAGGAAAAGGAGCCTGCACATGATTGGGGTGGCGGTGGGAAGAAATGGAGGCTGCACATGATTGGGGGGGATGGAGCCTTCACATGATTGGGGGAAGAAAAGGAGCCTGCACATGATTGGGGTGGCGTGGGAAGAAATGAAGCCTGCACATGAATTTGGGGGGGAAAGGAAAGGAGCCTGCACATGAGTTGGGGGGGAGAAGAAAAGGAGCCTGCACATGAATTTGGGGGGGAAAGAAAAGGAGACTGCACATGAATTGGGGAAGGAGCCTGCACGTGAATTGGGGGTAGAGAAAGGAGCCTGCACGTGAATTGGGGGGAGAGAAGAAATGGAGCCTGCACATGAATTTGGGGGAAAAGAAAAGGAGCCTGCACATGAATTGCACATGAATTTGGGGGATGGGGGAGAGGAAAAGGAGCCTGCACATGAATTGGGGGGGACGGAGCCTGCACATGAATTGGGGGGGAGGAGCCTGCACATTTATTTTGGGGGGGGGTGTAGAGAGAACAAAAGGAGCCTGCACATGAATTTGGGGGGGAAAGGAAAGAAACCTGCACATGAATTGGATGGGGGGGGGGGGGGGAGAAAAGGAGCCTGCACATGAATTTGGGGGTTGGGGGGGGAGAGGAAAAGGAGCCTGCACATGATTGGGGTGGGGGTGGGAAGAAATGGAGGCTGCACATGATTGGGGGGAATGGAGCCTGCACATGATGGGGAGTGGCAGAGAGGAAATGGCTCTTATTACTGGCACATGATGGGGGAGAGAGGAGACTGGCACTTATTACTGGCACATCAGGGGGGAGATTGGAGAGGCACTTTTCACTAGCACATGATTGGGGGGCACTATGAGGACATTACTGAGGTATTTTTATATGGGGGGCTCTGTGTGGTACTAGTATTATCAGGGGTTTATCTGTTTCTGCAGTGTAGTATTGGGGAGCACAGCGGCACAGTATTGGGGGTAGTAGGATGATTTGTCCAGAATATGGGAGGATGATGGAAAAGTAGTAAACTAAGATTTATTTTGTTGTCAAACTGCAGAGACAAAAACTGTTGGTCTGGTCTGCAGGTCTGAAAAGAGAAGATGAGGACAGAGAACATCTACATCAAAGGAGACGTCACTGGATGTAAGAGGTAAGTGGGGCTGTATTCCTGTAGTGATCGGAGCAGGCGCGTATCGATTGCCGGAAATGTCCCTCCTGAGACCAGGCTCTGGATCCGCCACTGTGTCGGACTGGCCTGTGCCCAGTGGCGGGGCCAGTTGACATTAGGCAAGTTATCAAGATTAGACTAAGTGAGCGGGGCCCTTGAAATTCTACTACATGGGGCCCCGCTCACTTAGTCTAATCTTACCTAACCTGAATGTAGGCATAATAAAAATTATCTTTCATGCAGCCTGCATACACAGGTTGGTGAGCGGGCCTCATGTAGTAAAAAAAAATATATGGTGAGAGTGTTGCAAGTTCTCTTTTCTGCGGCGCGCTGCTGCCTGTGAAGATGTAGGAGGCTAGGAGGCGGAGCTGACTTACCTCACGCTCCAGCTTGCGGAGGGAGACGGCCGTGGAGGTGTTTTGCCGCCAGACTACCGCTGCACTGCCGTAAAGAGGAGAGTCAGGACGGGAGTGAAGCCGCGCAATTCGCTCTCAGGACAGGAGCAGGAGGTAAGTATAAAGTATAAAGGGGGAGGGGGGCCCTGGACTCTGGCACATTATAGGGGGGGGCCCTGGACTCTGGCACATTATAGGGGGGGCCCTGGACTCTGGCACATTATAGAGGGGGGGGCCTGGACTCTGGCACATTATAGGGGGGGCTCTGGACTGGTATATTATAGGGGGGGCTATGGTTACTGGCACAATATAGGGGGGCCTATGGCTACTGGCACAATATAGGGGGGCCTATGGCTACTGGCAGATTAAAGGGGGGCCTATTGGCTACTGGCAGATTATAGGGGGGCTATCATACTGGCACATTATAGGGGGGCCAATTGGCTACTGGCACATTATAGGGGGGCCTATCATACTGGCACATTATAGGGGGGACCTATGGCTACTGGCACAACATAGGGGGCCTATGGCTACTGGCAGATTATAGGGGGGCCCATTGGCTACTGGCATATTATAGGGGGGGCCTATTGGCTACTGGCACATTATAGTGGGGGCTATCATACTGGCACATTATAGGGGGGCCTATTGGCTACTAGCACATTATAGGGGGGCCTATCATACTGGCACATTATAGGGGGAACCTATGGCCACTGGCACAACATAGGGGGGCCTATGGCTACTGGCAGATTATAGGGGGCCCAGGGCTACTGGCAGATTATAAGGGGCCTATGGCTACTGGCAGATTATAGAGGGGCTTATTGGCTACTGGCACATTATAGGGGGGCTATTGGCTACTGGCACATTATAATGGGGGCTATCATACTGGCACATTATAGGGGGGCCTTTTGGCTACTGGCACATTATAGGGGGGCCTATCATACTGGCACATTATAGGGGGGACCTATGGCTACTGGCACAATATAGGGGGGCCTATTGGCTACGGGCAGATTATAGGGGGGCCAATTGGCTACTGGCAGATTATTGGGGGGGCTATTGGCTACTGGCACAATATAGGGGGGCCTATGGATACTGGCAGATTAAAGGGGGGCCTATTGGCTACTGGCAGATTATAGGGGGGCCTATAATACTGGCACATTATAGGGGGGACCTATGGCTACTGGCACAACATAGGGGGCCTCTGGCTACTGGCAGATTATAGGGGGGCCTATTGGCTACTGGCAAATTATAGGGGGGGCCTATTGGCTACTGGCACATTATAGTGGGGGCTATCATACTGGCACATTATAGGGGGGCCTATTGGCTACTAGCACATTATAGGGGGGCCTATCATACTGGCACATTATAGGGGGAACCTATGGCCACTGGCACAACATAGGGGGGCCTAAGGCTACTGGCAGATTATAGGGGGCCCAGGGCTACTGGCAGATTATAAGGGGCCTATGGCTACTGACTGATTATAGAGGGGCTTATTGGCTACTGGCACATTATAGGGGGGCTATTGGCTGCTGGCACATTATAGGGGGGGCTATTGGCTACTGGCACATTATAATGGGGGCTATCATACTGGCACATTATAGGGGGGCCTTTTGGCTACTGGCACATTATAGGGGGGCCTATCATACTGGCACATTATAGGGGGGACCTATGGCTACTGGCACAATATAGGGGGGCCTATTGGCTACTGGCAGATTATAGGGGGGCCAATTGGCTACTGGCAGATTATTGGGGGCCTATTGGCTACTGGCACATTATAGAGGGGCCTACAGGAAAAAGCTGTCAGTGAGGTGGTGTTGTGGTCCGCCTGTGTACGGAATTGGTGGTATTTGCAGAGTTGCTGGAGAACTGTGAGTGCTATTTCGGGGGCACTGACCTGTACAGGGTGTGGAGGATGGGGAGGTTAAGATCCACTGAGGATATTATAAGACTTTTCTGTAGCTTCCTATATTGTTGCAAGGTCTGTATGTTGGTTGTTGCAAAGCTTGTGTGTTGGCTGAAGCCTTCCTATCTTACTGGTGGCTGGCCCTGCCCCTCAATTGTGCTTCCGGTTTTGGCCCCGCCCCTAGACTGCAAGGGGTGGGGCCTGTTGGGCGTCATGTGATTGGGCTGCTCAGTCAAAAATGCCCGGGCCTATTTTTTGTCCCAGTCCAGCCCTGAATGGGCCTAAGCCGCGATACCAAGCACAGCCGCTATACTATGTAAGGCACTGTGATTGATGAGCAGAGCGAATGCCGCAGCGCCTTTTCGGGTGCCATGCTGTAAGTAGCACCTGAAACTTATTATTTTGATATGACCATCTATATTCAAGGCTTCACTTTATGATTTATTCAGTTTCTGGAAGAATCTACATGATAAATCACATAGAGGTCTGAGTGGGATCGTGCTCCTTGTGTCTACCGTTAGTTTCTGGTAACCACACTTATATTTAAAGGGGTTTTCCAAAACTTAAATACTGATGACCTATCCTCTGGATAAGTCATCAGTATCTGATCAGTGGGGGTCTGACATGTGGGACACCTGCCAATCAGCTGTTTGAGAAGGCACTGGCGCTCCTGAAATCACTGCAGCACTTCTCACAGCTTACCAAGCACAGCACTGTACATTGTATATGTGCTATGCTTGGTATCACAGCTCAGCCCTATTAACTCTGAGACTGAGCTGTATATAGGGCATGTGACCAATGAACATGGTGTCACTTGGCCTAGGGGAAGCTGGAGAAGGTCACAGCACTACTGCGAGCACTGCTTCCTCCTCAAAAAACTGATTGGCAGTGGTCCTGGGTGTCGGACCCCCATTGATCAGATACAGAGGATAGGTCATCAGTATTTAGGTCTCAGAAAACCCCTTTAATGATGAGATGACGGGTTAAAATATTACTATTAATGGTATGGTTGCCTTTTATTTATTTTATTTGGGATATTACAGTCACTATCATAAGGGCTAATTATATTATTTACACTGATGAGCAAAAGGGTAACAATGTTTTGAACTCTTGACTTTCAGGCTCCATATCTCACCATCCACTACAGTTTCGAACGTGAGACGACCATCATTTTATAGACAATCATCTTTGCTATCTCATACATAAATTGGACTTGGTGCCCAGAACTGAACTGCATATTCCAGATGAGGCCACACCAAAGCTTTGTAAAGTGGTAATATTACATCCCTGCCCCGTGAGTCCATGCCTCGTTTAATGCGTGACAATATCCTGGTGGCCTTAGAAGCAGCTGATTGACATTGTATTCTGTTATTTAATCTACCATCTACAAGGACACCCAAATCCTTCTCTATAAGTGACTCCCCCAGTGTTACATCCCATAGGACATATGAAGCACATAAATTATTACTACCAGGATGCATAACTTTACATTTATCCACATTGAATTTCATTTGCCAAGTTTGTTCAGGTCAGCTTGTATTTTATGGACATCTTCCACAGACTGCACAGTACTACATAGCTTAGTGTCATCTGCAAGAATAGAAATGGTGCTATTAATCCTTTCCTCGATATCATTAATAATTAAATTAAATAATAGAGGGCCCAGCACTGAACCTTGGGGTACACCACTTATAACCAGGGACCATTCTGAATAGGAATGAATAATTGACCACAACTCTCTGGACATGGTCCTTTAGCCATTTTTCAATCCAATTACAGACTATACTTTCCAAGTCTATAATTACCTGTGGAGGACCTAGATCCTTGCCTTGCGCCAATCACTTGGCACTGTACCAGTACCTAGAGAATCTTTAAACATTATAAACAGGGGCAAAGCAATGACTGAACTGAGCTCTTTAAGCACTCTTGGGTGTAATTCACCTGGACCCGGATACCTTGTTCACATTTACCTTATTTAACATATCTTGGACCATATCTTCCTCAGGACGTGGTCACAGCAGGAGCAATGGACAGTCTTAAAAAGCGTTTAGATGAATTCTTAAAAGTAAACAACATTAATGCTTATGAAAACGTGTAGAAATCTGAGTATCACTTCCTACTGGGATTCGCATCCCCACTTATCCTTTGGTTGAACTGTATAGACTTATGTCTTTTTTCAACCATATTAACTATGTAACTATGTAAATATCCTCTGTATTACTATCTGACAGTAGCTGCTCCCAGTCTATGCCCTGAAATGCTGCCCTCAACCTGGGGAAATTTGCCTTTTTAAAATTCAGTATTTTTGGTCTACCAGCCAGAGTTTGCTTCTTACAGTTCAGGGGGAATATAATTTTATTGTGGTTACTATTAGCTAGTGTTTCTTGAACAGTACCATTCCCACCAAACTCTGGTGAGATCCAGAAATTCCCAGATCCAGTAGAGCAGGCATGTCCAAACTGCAGCCCTCCAGCTTATTGCAAAAGTACAACTCCCAGCATGCCTTAATAGCTGTAAATGAGAAGGAAAGGGAGGGTGACCACAAATCAAAGGATCTGTGCAAGGTCACCGAAAAAAAAAAAAAAAATAACACCAATGGAGGCGCCTATTTTCAAAAGACGGAAATGGTCTATTCTGGGATGGATAGAAGAATATATAATAAACAAAAAGTGGTATAATAAACTCAAGGAAGAGAACAGTAAAGAGAGACCCAGGTGAGCGGTCAGTGATATAGAGATGGGGGTAAGATATCTCTTCAATGATGACTCGTACTCACTTCACGAGGGGGTGGACACAGGATAAAGCTCAAGACACCTGTGTCTAAACCCCCTGGCCAGGGTCGCATGTAGGAATTGTCCAAGTAACGGTAGCCCAGGCAGGCGTCTGGTCAAAAGGATTTTATTGGAAAGAACACTGGCCCAACGCGTTTCGGAGGTTAATAAGCCTCCTTCATCAGGGGTCTCATATAAAGAGAAGGAATGTGAAATTTAAAATAAAAATAAAAATAAATCTATTATAACATGATCTATACACTTGGATGGATCAATAAATGAGTAAATAATAAAACGTCAATAGTAGAACAATATGGTGGATTGGATGTTGGTAATATCACAAATCTGTCAGTTATAGGGCACATATAAAACATCCATTAAAAGACATACAAGGATAATATACAATGATGAGATAACACTGACAGTAATAATAAAATCAATAATACAATAAAATAAAATAATATAATAAAATTTAGATAATAGCAGAAATAAGTTCTGGTGAAAATCAACACGATGTAAAGTTATGTGTCTAGCATATAAGTGTGCTCATTATGTTATTATTTTCCATTCAATATACTTGTAAGAGTGGCTTGATGTGTTAAATACATACATCATATATTTATTTATTCGTTTGATAATGGGTTCGTTATTTTATTTCATTAATAGTGGTGATGGGGTTCATTAAGTGACTGTTACCCCCATCTAATAGAGCCCAAGGGAAAATGTAACAGCAATCAATTAAAGAAGGAAAAGGATATACACAATATCTGTCAGAAATGTAGTAGAGGCCGTATCTCTAAAATTGTTGGGGAAGTTAATAGGAAAGCCGTTTTCAGTGTCATACCTTCAGGGGTCTCTTGAAGTCTTCCAAAATTCTTTGGGAGGAGTTCCCTCTTGCTCATGGGCCTCACGCCGGTGTTTATTTATACCCGGAGGCGCACGTGGAAGAGGGGCGCGCGATGGAGAGCGGGAGGCCGGAAGTGCGGCAAGCGCAAAACCGGAAGTGCGCCATGCGTTCCAGAGTGGAGCGCATCATCAGAGGTCTGTTGAGTATGCGTTCCATAGTGGAACGCACTGATGATAGGGAGGGAAACGGCAGGAGGATGAAAAGCTCAAGTGAAAGAAGGATCTCAAACTTGAAGTGAGATCAAAGGGATGGTAGAAATGCCAATTAAGGTATGCATGGGTGAAATATAATGACATGGAAAAAGAGAGGATAGGTGCAAAAAGATTAAATATAAAATATAAAATACTAGATGAATACTGAATACTGCTAGTAAAGATAATAGCTGAAGGCAGTGACAATATGTAGATGGGTGTATAAGACTCTAAGTGATTGCACTCAAGCCCCGCAGCAGTGAGCACCAGCCCGGGTGTATTGAGTATATTCAAGTGAAATATAGAATGGATGGTGCAGAAAATGGAGTGTGTATCTATGTGTATGTGCCAATGTGCATACATATAATTGCGCACAAAGCGGATACATATTATTAAGATGACCCTGAGGGAAAAGAATTACTGGAAGTAAGTAGAAATAAAAATAATAATAATAAAAAATAGAAATAAAGAAAAAAATAAAAAAAAAAAATAAAAATAAAAAAATAAAAATAAAGATAAAGATAATAATAATGATAATAATGGTAATAAATATTAATGGTAATAATTAGTAAAAGCACAACTAATAATAATGAAATAAACTGGAGAGGTGTTAATAGTTGTTATGTTCCAGGGATTCGTTTAGGCCAAAGGGTATTAAAGTATGGAGGCTAAAAATCCAATACATCTCCCGTCTACAGAGTGATTGGTATGAGAGTGTGTCAGTTTCAATGGGGGTGACATGTAGGCACGTGGGGTCACCATCATGGAAGGTGGCAAAGTGTCTGGATACACTGTGGGTGAGCACTTTCCTGGTGATATTAGAACGATGCTCGTTCATCCTCTCACGGAGCGACTGTGTGGTACGTCCCACATATAGTAGTGGACAAGAACACCGTAGGAGGTAGACAACATTGGTGGTGCCACAAGTAAGTTGATGTTTGAGTGGGTAGATGTCCCCATTCGATGGGTTAACTAGTTCGGTGATCCCTTCGGTGATCATATTGCAACATTTGCATCTGTTTTTATTGCATTTTTTGATGCCAGGGCGTTCAATAGTATCTGTATTAATTTTTAAGGTTTTTTGGAAATTAATTTGGGGCAGGAGGGAGCTAGTATATTCTTTAGGGTTTTTGCTCTACGAAATATTAGAGTGGGAACAGGGCCAATGTGTTGTTTGAGTAAAGGGTCATTTAGAAGAATATTCCAGTTCTTAGTCAAGATTTTACGAATAGTGTTGTGTTGTGAGCTAAACCTAGTGATCATGCTAATTTGGTAAGGGGGAGCGGTAGAGCTGTTGGAATAAAGGGCTTCTTTGCAGACTGGTTTTAGGCTCTCCTCCTGGGATATTAGGGAGATGCGTTTGATAGATTGGTCCAGTAATCTCTTGGGATAACCTTTTTGCACAAATCTATCCTTCAAAGATTTTAATTGGGTTTTTAATGTATGGTTATTAGAACAATTTCTCCTAATCCTCTTGAACTGACTGTAAGGTATATTCCTAACCCATTTGGAATGGTGGCAGCTGGTATAGTTTAGATAACTGTTGGCATCGACTGTTTTAAAGTGGGTTTGGGTGACAATCTTATTGTTTTCAATGGTAAGCTGTTACTTGGACAATTCCTACATGCGACCCTGGCCAGGGGGGTTTAGACACAGGTGTCTTGAGCTTTATCCTGTGTCCACCCCCCTCGTGAAGTGAGTACGAGTCATCATTGAAGAGATATCTTACCCCCATCTCTATATCACTGACCGCTCACCTGGGTCTCTCTTTACTGTTCTCTTCCTTGAGTTTATTATACCACTTTTTGTTTATTATATATTCTTCTATCCATCCCAGAATAGACCATTTCCGTCTTTTGAAAATAGGCGCCTCCATTGGTGTTATTTTATTTTTTTTTCGGTGACCTTGCACAGATCCTTTGATTTGTGGTCACCCTCCCTTTCCTTCTCATCTATTATAGGGGATAGATTCCCGTCTAATCCCCTAAACACCTGCGCTGCCTTTTTTCTATGTCTACATCCCATTTCACATTTACGTTACGTTTATTATTTTCATCTATTTGAGTAATTTTACCTCTTAACTTATTAATTGATATATTTTTATATATTTATATTTTTTCTTCACTTCCATCCACTCCGCCCTTTGGCGCCTCTCGTCCGAAGTTGTTTCTGCCTTGACAGAAACTCCCTAACCTCTTTTTTAACTTTTTTTACATTTCGTTAATAGCTGTAAGCTATCCAGGCATGCTGGGAGTTATAGTTTTGCAGCAGCTGGAGGGCCACAGTTTGGACATGCCTGCAGTAGAGCAACGCCTTTAGTGTGATCTACTACAAACTGACCCATAAAAAGGTCCTTTAGCAAATTGAGGAATTATATCCCCTTTGCAGTTGTGGCTGAACCATTACCCTTGTCAATGTCTGAAAAGCTAAAATCTCCTATTATGACTACTATACCGGCCTGTGCAGCCTACCCTATTTGGTTATACAGTTAAACTTCTATCTCATCTGTGATGTTTGGGGGTCCATAGATTACACCAAGTATTATTTTTTTCAGCGTTCACCTCCCTTTGTAATTCTACCCATAAGGTTTCAACATCTTCACTATCATCACCCAAATATGCCTCTTTCACATTCGCCTTCATATCTCTCCTCACATACAGGCACATACTATGAATATTAACAGCCCAATCATGAGAAGCCATATTTCAGCCACACCAACTACATCTATGTGTTCCTCTAGTACCATAGCCTGCAGCTCCCCATTTTGCTTGCTAGACTTCTGGCATTTTAACCGCTTCAACCCCCCTAGCTTAAACCCCCTTAATAACCAGGCCACTTTTTACAATTCCGCACTACACTACTTTCACCGTTATTGCTCCGTCATGCAACTTACCACCCAAATGAATTTTACCTCCTTTTCTTCTCACTAATAGAGTTGGTGGTATTTCATTGCTGCTGACATTTTTACTTTTTTTGCTATTAATCAAAAATTACCGACATTTTTGCAAAAAAATGACATTTTTCACTTTCTGTTGTATTTTTTTTTTTAAAACTACATTTCTATATAAATTTTTCCCAAAATTTATTGTTCTACATGTCTTTGATAAAAAAAAAATCCAATAAGTGTATATTTATTGGTTTGGGTATAAGTTATAGCGTTTACAAACTATGGTGCAAAAAAGTGAATTTCGGCATTTTGAAGCAGCTCTGACTTTCTGAGCGCCTGTCATGTTTCTTCAGGTGCTAGAATGTCAGGATAGTATAAATACCCCCCAAATGACACCATTTTAGAAAGAAGACACCCCAAAGTATTCGCGGAGGGGCATGGTGAGTTCATGTAACATTTAATTTTTTTTCACAAGTTAGCGGAAAATGACACTTTCTGAGAAAGAAAAAAAAAAAGTTTCAATTTCTGCTAACTTCTGGCAAAAAAAAAAAAATCTCAGACGGACTCACTATGCCCCTCAGTGGATACCTCGGGGTGTCTACTTTCCGAAATGGGGTCATTTGTGGGGTGTGTTTACTGTTCTGGAATTTTGGGCGGGCTAATTAGAGCCGCCATGTAAAATCTAAAGGTACTCGTTGGAATTTGGGCCCCTTTGCATTCAGGCTGCAAAAAAGTGTCACTTATGTGGTATCATCGTACTCAGGAGAAGTAGGGCAATGTATTTTGGGGTGTATTTTTACATGTACCCATGTTGGGTGAGAGAAATATCTCTGTAAATTGTCAACTTTGTATAAAATTTTTTAAAAGTTGTCGTTACAGAGATATTTTTCACACAAAGTATGGGTATATATAAAAATACACCCCAAAACACATTGCCCTACTTCTCCTGAGTACGGCGATACCACATGTGTGCCACTTTTTTGCAGCCAAGATGCGCAAAGGGGCCCTAAAACCAATGAGTACCTTTAGGATTTCACAGGGCATTTTTACGCATTTGGATTCCAGACTTCTTCTCACGCTTTAGGGCCCCTAAAATGCCAGGACAGTATAAATACCCCACATGTGACCCCATTTTGGAAAGAAGACACCCCAAGGTATTCCGTGAGGGGTATGGTGAGTTAATGTAAAATTTTATTTTTTTGTCACAAGTTAGTGGAATATGAGACTTTGTAAAAAAACAAAATTAAAAAAAAAAAATATATCAATTTCCGCTAACTTGTGCCAAAAAATAAAAATTCTGTGGACTCGCCATGCCCCTCACGGAATACCTTGGGGTGTCTTCTTTCCAAAATGGGGTCACATGTGGGGTATTTATACTCACCTGGCATTTTAGGGGCCCCTAAAGCGTGAGAATCCAAATGCATAAAAATGGCGTGTGAAATCCTAAAGGTACTCATTGGTTTTAGGGCCCCTTTGCGCACCCAGGCTGCAAAAAAGTGTCACTCATGTGGTATCGCCGTACCCAGGAGAAGTAGGGCAATGTGTTTTGGGGTGTATTTTTACATATACCCATGCTGCGTGTGAGAAATATTGCTGTAAATGACAACTTTTTAAATTTTTTTATTCAAAGTTGTCAATTTACAGAGATATTTCTCTCACCCAGCATGGGTATATGTAAAAATACACACCAAAACACATTGCCCTACTTCTCCTGAGTACGGCGATGCCACATGAGTGACACTTTTTTTGCAGCCAAGATGCGCAAAGGGGCCCAAATTCCAATGAGTAC
>CM065598.1:64472450-64681013 GCA_033119425.1 Bufotes viridis
CACTCCATTGACCTCGCTTAAAAGCCCCATAACCACACGCCCCTGACGCGTCCGTAAACAGCTCCATATCGATATTAGAAACCGGCCAGTCCATCCACATAGATCGCCTGTTAAACAAAGACAAAAAATTTTCACAAACCTCCAGATCCGCCCTAACCTCCGCCGACAACCGCACAAAATGAAACAGAGCAACCACCCCGGCAGTCGCCATTGCCAACCGACAGCAAAAAACCCGTCCCATAGGCAGGATTTGACAAACAAACTTCAGCTTCCCCAAGACCGACTGAACCCTGCGCAACTGCACTGTCCGAAGTCCCCGCAAACTAGACACTTCCTTAACCAAATCCGCCAACTTATCCTCCGGCAAGCGACACTCCATGCGCTCCGTATCAACAACGACACCCAAAAACTTCAATGACGTAGCCGGACCTTCCGTCTTGTCTGGAACTAACGGAACCCCAAACGCACCAGCAACACACTCCATCGTATGCAATAAAATGGAACAAACCTGGGAACCTGCCGGCCCAACAAACAAAAAATAATCCAAATAGTGCAGCACCGACTTCCAACCAGCCTTATGCTTCACTACCCATTCCAACAATGAACTGAACTTCTCAAACAATGAACACGAAATGGCGCAACCCATCGGCAAACAGCAATCAACATAAAACTGCCCCTCCCAAGCAAAACACAACAAGTGAAAGCTCTCCGGATGTATAGGCAGTAAACAAAATGCCTCTATATCCGTCTTGGCCAGAAGCCCCCTCTGCCCGAAACAACGCACCCACGCCACTGAACACACAGAACACAACTCCAGGTCAATCCCATCATTCACCGAACTCCCAGCCGGGTAAGACAAATGGTGAATGAGCTGAAACTTGTTCGGCTCCTTCTTAGGAACCAACCCCAACGGTGAAACGCACAACGGCGGGACAGCAAACAGACCAGCAACCCGCCCTGCGTTAAACTCCTTCTCAATCTTATCCCTGACAACCCCAGGCCTTGCCAATGCGGACGCCAGGTTCCGAACCACACCGCCCCCCCAAACCGAAGAGCACAGAATACAAAAACCATCAACAAACCCCTGACGCAACAACTCCACCGCCGCCCTATCAGGGTACTCATTTAGGAAGGGAAGCATTGTGTCCACTTTCACCGGTGTTGAACCTCTTCTGCACAACATCCTGTCTCCTTCCCTTTCCCTTCTTAAAACACCAGGAGAAACTATGGGCACCCCCACACCCGGAGCATTCATGCTTAAAACGGCAGTCGGACAGGAACTTATAGTGCCCCTCATTAAACTGCCAGCAGACCACTTTTTTCCCGCCAGAGGGTGACTCTGTCGCTGACGTACCCCCTGACGCGCCCCGAAAGGGCTGACCACCCACCTTCTGGGCTGCCATAAGGTGCATCCAGAGGCTGATATCTTTGTGATCCCACCTAATACTGGGGAGGATAGCCTTCCGTTAATGGAACTGCTCGTCATAACGCAACCACGCCACCCCCCCCCCCCCCATACAACCTATAAGCCTCCCCAATAGAGTCAATATATCCAAAAATCGCAGAACAATTTTCCGGCGCCTTCTCCCCCACTACGCTTGCCAAAATTGCAAATGCCTGTAACCAATTCATGAACGTACGCGGTATCAGTCGATGCCGACGACGCTCCTCCTCCTCCTTGCAATCATCCAGCTTGACCCTATCTAAATTAAACTTCTCTAGGGGCAAAAGTGAAAACATTTCAACATATTCGTCCCTATAAATCTTCTCCCTCACTTCTGGTTTCAGATGAGCCCCCAAAGGCCCCTCAAAACAGACATACACTTCCCCCCTAGCCACATTAGCCCACCGTACCACGTCCTCTGTACCCGCCTTACCACCACTACTGGTCGCTGCAACTGACGCCGAAGAAGCTGTAACCGCAGGCACCGCCACAGCCACAGAATCCCCAGACCCACTCCCCACTACAGATTGTGCGACCAGACCAGCCTCTCCCAAACAGGCCACCCCCCCCCCGTCGACCACACCGCTGCAGGCGATTGTCCGATCCCAGAACCCGCGCTAACAACGCCGACAAACCGGATAACAACTCCTGGACTACCTGAGTACCCCCGTCACCCACAGACGTCCCCACTGCAACACCCTCCCTCCCACACTGACCTGCCCGTGGCGTCCTCTCACCTGGTCATCCCTGGGGATGGATCCCAGCAGCCGCCGCATGCCTGGACTCCTGCTCACAGACACTCGCGGAACCAACTGCCACCTCAACTGACTCAGCAGCGTCCCCACAGGTCGCCAATTGGACATCATCATCCTCCTTGGACTCTTGGGCGAGCTCCCCTTCTTCATCCGACCCCTCCGCAGGAAAACCGGAAGCAGGTACACCAGAATCCACCGCCGCGACATCATCCGCACCGTGTCCAGGCCCACTGGATGGTGGCCGCACAGCACCAATCACTGCAGCACCTTCACCAGGGACAGGTCCTCTAAATGCAGAACCCTCCGCAGATGCCCTCTTAGAGGGCGGAGCCATCTGCCACTCACTGCTCCCATGCGGCAATTGCCTCCGGCACCCACTAGGGGCCCTCAGCGCGCCAAGATCTTCCTGGTCCTGCTGCAGCTGCAATTGCCTCCGGCATCCCCCACTAGAGGGATTAACTAGAAACGAATGCAATATTTGCGCTATACGTGATTGAAACAGGATTTACTAAAAACAGATAGCGCTTGGGAGAAAACAATAAATCTTTATTGGGGTATCGGGATAAATAAGAGCTATCCGTGCTAAATAACCATCCGTATATAGCGGTGCAAAATACATCTGTCAGGGTACAGTGTGATAAATACTGAAAAAGTTCCCTATTGCATCGCTATATACCAGATACATATGGTTAAGGTGGCTGCCGCTGCGCTGGTTACATGAGGATTAACCCACTAGCAGCTGGCATAATGGTATTACCACCCTGACCCTACTAAAATTAGTCAAAAAGGCTGCTAGTTAGTGCTGATACACATCGCTCAGCTCTCAATGTTGCAGCTCAACGCGTTTCATCGCCCTATTGCGGGCATCTCATCAGGAGCTGACAGAGGAGAGATATTATCGTGTTGTAAGTTCGCGCGCCACTGATAGCGTGCACGCGATACAAGCCTCCGGCGCTGGTTTGGCCGTCAAGAGGCAACACATGAGGTGACGGTGGGCCGATGGGGGTAGTAGTTCATTCGTACTCACGGTTAGCAGAGCCTCCCTGGGCCGGCAGTGAAGTGAAGGGGAAGACAGCACTAAATCCTCCGGAGCAATCTCGGTTGCAGGGAACGCCAGCCAGATGGAAATTGAGGTGCCCTTGATGGTAATGAGTATTTAAGGTGCTTTGGTGGCTGGGCCCCTGTGTTCGTGATGCCAGCTCCGCAAGGTGCAAATTATAAGTGTAGTAGTGGAAATGATGAGAAGGCAGTTGTAATCAAACAGTTGAACATTTATTGAATCAATTGTCCTCGGGTAGTCAGTACAGATACAGTTCATTTGTATAGAATGAGTGATGACTCGGAAATAGGTTCAGTAGTATTCCTTTTATGAGGTTTAGACACTTGTCAGTTGAGGAGTCCTCTTTAACCTCTTAAGGACACAGGACGTACCCGTATGTCCTGTGTCTGGTCTTTAAAGATGGCGCCCGCTCCTGCTCCATACGGGCACCTTAGCCGCGAGTGTCCGCATGGTTCTTGTAGCAGACACCCGCGGCTAATGTCCGCGACCGGCAGCGATGCCGATTGCGGACATTTAACCCCTCAGATGCCGTAGTCAATCCTGACCACGGCATCTGAGTGCGCACAAACTAAAAGTTTTACTTTCGGTTTGCGCTCCGGCTCCCCCGTGTGGCGATCGGAGGAGCCGGAGCATGCCTGTAGTAGCCTGGGTCTCTATGAATGAAACCCAGGCTGCTGTATAGCATTTCCTATGGAGCCTTGCCTGTAACAGGCTTCATAGGAAATTTGCGATTTTTTCATATATTCCAATGCTATTGCATTAGAATGTATGAAAATCGCAATCAGATGATTGTAAGTGATAGTTCCTTATGGGAACTATATAAAAGTGTAAAAAAAAAAGTTAAAAAAAATAAATAAATAAAAAAAAATAAAAGTTCAAATCACCCCCCCTTTTGCTAAAATAAAAATAAAAAAATAAAAAAATTTAAAAAATACACATCATGGGTGTCGCAATGTGCGAAAACGCCCATACTATAAAAATATAAAAAAATATTCCCCATACGTCAAACAGCAAAACGAAAAAAAGCGTCCAAATGGCGGATTCGCCATTTTGGGTCGCTTCATTTTCCACAAAAAATGACATAAAAGGTGATCAAAAAGTCATACACACCCCAAAATGGTATCAATATAAAGATAAGATTATGGTGCTATAAATGAGCCCCCAAACAGCTCTGTACATGTAATTACAAAAAAGTTATAGGGGTTAAAACATGGTGACAAAAAAGTAAAACTGATTTTTTCTCACTTTTGAATTTTTTTTTCACTATCAAAACGCAAGAAAACCTATACATATAGGGTATTGTCGGATTCGTACTGACCTGTGGAGTAAAAGTAACTGGTCAGTTTTATCGCACATCAAACTTCGGAATTAAAAAAGCCGCAAAACTGTGGTGGAATTGCTTTTTTTTTGCAATTTCACCCCATTTGGAATTTTTTTCCCGCTTCCCACTACATTATATGCAATATTAAATGGTGCCGTTAGAAAGTACAACCTGTCTCACAAAAAACAAGCCCTCATATGGCTATGTGAACTGAAAAATAAAAAAGTTATGGCTCTAGGAAGGCAGGGAGCGCAAAACGAAAACTCAAAACTTCTGTGATTATTCTAAGTCTAAACTATAGCACTGTGGTACTAAATATACTGTTTTCTACTTATCTTGAGCTATCCAGTAAGGGCGTTTCTCCCTCGCGGCAGACAAACTCTCTGCATCATTGTTTGCAGGATGCTCTCCTGAAGAATTCAGGTTCACTATGTCCTGGTAGGCTTTTACCCTGGGTTCACACCTGAGCGTTTTACAGCGCGTTCAAACGCGCTGTAAAACGCTTAACAGATTAAAACCAATGCATCCCTATGGGAGTGGTTCACACTTGAGCGTTTTACAGCGCGCTTGAACGCGCTGTAAAACGCCCAACGCATAAACAAGTACTTGAGCTTCTTTTGGGGCGTTTGACGCGCTTTGTGATTGACACCACAGTAGTCAATCACAAGAACGCGCGTACGAACGCGCGTTTCCTATTTGCAAAAACGCGCAAAAAAACGCGCGTCAAAAACGCGCGTAAAACGCGCGTTTTTGGAACGCTCAGGTCTGAACCCAGGGTTAGTGAATAAGGACAATTCTGCGCACTAATCATCCGTTTGAGTCCCGGCACTCTGAAAGTTGCTCTCAGGCACTGGTGCTTGTGAAGTCCATAGGCTGGATTCAGCCCTAACCCTCACTAGGCTCGCTTCATATTTAGACATAGACATACTGTCTGGTGCTTGCTTGGCTGCTGTAACTACTCTTAGTTTGTCCTCTCCAGGATTGATCAGGTCCCAGAGTCAAGAAATTGCAGCTGCATAGTGGATGAGGCCTGTTTTCCTCCTCCATCCACTCTCCCCTGATAGTTCTCTCTTCACCGTCCTAACACACATACCTCAGGCTATATATAAGAGTGGTGCCAGCACCATCTAGGGGTGAATGGGTGAAATGACACTGCCAGCCTGATAATAGGAAATACCATACAATACAAATAAATAGATAAATAGGCAGATGTTTAAAGTTTCCCTTTTACACGCATATGTAGCACGCTGCACATGGATGAAAAATATGGCTGTGTGCAGGATGAAGCCTAATTTTAATAATGGTTATGATAATATTTCATAATAAATAGTATTCAGGTTCAGTGAATACATAGTAAAGAAGTTTTGTACCGAGCCACTACTATACAGTACATCAGAGAAGTGTAGCCATGCTGTCATAGTAAACAGCACTTCATTTTCAGCATTCTTTTATATATGTTGTGAAACCTTTTTGAATTGTTTGAGTTTCACACTGTAGTTTAAAGAGAAATGCTGAGGAAGACACTTCAACACGATTTAGCAAACTAGTTACCAGGAATCCAACGGTTACACCCAAGAGGTCAGTGAAACCATAGCATGAGTATAAAAGTGCTAAACTCCACTGTCAATGCCTCAGTCACAGCGGCCGTTACAGCTCTACCACAGTAACTAAAAGCTTAGGCTGCAGATTACATAGGGAGAAGAGAATGGCAAACTGGAGTCAAGGTACAGTAATGTATTGCTATGTTTTTTAAGTATATGTTACTTTTTAGTATCTCACATAGTTATTCATAGATTTGCATATACTCTTGATCAAAAATGTTGATATTTGTCAAGCACATGTGGTGTGTGGCTTAGTTATTCTAAATATACATATTTTAGCCACTTCTGCATTGAGTGAGTCTCCCCTTTAACGACCAGACACAGTGACGACATTTTTAGTAAATGTGGATTTAACAGATGAATGTTAGTTATAACTAAAGCTATAGAAAAACAAAGTCTTAAAATTTCCCTTTCCATATGACTAACATACAGGACACTTACAGGCACCACTAACAATAGATAAAACACAAATTGCTCTAGAAGGAAATTACTGTTAGCTTTATATTGAATATAGTTTGTGTCATCAAAATCAATGCGCTGAGATGTTCTTGTGCTTTTTTTTTTACTTTCTTTTTTGACTCAATGTACAGTATTGTGCAAAAGATTTAGGCTACTTTCACACTAGAGTTTGGCTGGATCCGTCATGGATCAGCAAAATTCTTCTGTTCTGATAATACAACCGTCTGCATCCGTTATGAATGGATCCGGTTGTATTATCTTAACATAGCCAAGATGGTTCCGTCATGAACACCACTGAAAGTCAATGGGGGACGGATCTGTATTCTGTTGTGTCAGAGGAAATGGATTCGTCGCCATTGACTTACATTGTGAGTCATGACAGATCCGTCTTGCTACGAATCACATCATGGAGAGAAGAACGCTGCTTGCAGCGTTATTCTGTCCGCAATTGGGATGCAGCCAAAAGGAACGGAATGCATTCTAGTGCATTCCGTTCCCTTCAGTTCAGTGTTGAAAACCTATGACGGATCTCAATAGCGAAAAGGGAAAGCGCAAGTGTGAAAGTAGCCTTAGGCATGCATGGGTAAAGTGTAGTAGTGGAAATGATGAGAAGGCTGTTGTAATCAAACAGTTGAACATTTACTAAATCAATTGTCCTCAGGTAGTCAGTGCAGATACAGTTCATTTGTATACTATGAGTGGCGACTCGGAAATAGGTTCAGTAGTACATTCAAAAATAGAAATGTTAAAATTTGGTGTGACCACCTTTGTCTTCAAAACAGCATCAGTTCTTCTAGGTACACTTGCACACAGTTTTTGAAGGAGGAAGGAAAGGAGGTTGTTCGAAAAACATCTTGGAGAGCTAACCATGCATCTTCTGTAGATGTAGGCTTGCTCAAATCCTTCTGTCTCTTTGTGTGATCCCGGACAGACTGAATGATGTTGAGATCAGAGCTCTGTTGAGGCCATATCATCACTTCCAGGAAACCTTGTTCTTCTTTACACTGTAGATAATTCTTAATGACATTGGCTGTAAGTTTGAAGTTGTTGTCCTGCTGCAGAATAAATTTGGAGCCAATCAGCCACCTCCCTTAGGCTACTTTCACATCTGCACTTTCCCTTTTCCGCTATTGAGATCTGTCAGATTTTAAAAGGTACCATAATTTCACGGAACACCGGCCCCCTGCCTGTGACAGATCTGCGGCAATTAACCCCTCAGGTGCCGCACAGTTGGGGCAAATGGACAGAGGAGGCCCAAGATGGGTAAACAGCCCCCGGCCTATGATATACTTAATCCGCCCCTGAGTGCGGGTTCTGATAAGCCAGGGAGAGCGCTCATGCTTATCTCATTTGTATGCTCGCCGCCGGCTGCCGCTCACCTTCTAGGCGGGAAAACCTCCCATCTTCCTTGTAGCCGCTTGCTTCAGTGCTCCTGAGCAAGAAAACGGCTGTGCTGTGCGGCCTGTGCCTTCTATGAACTGACCACCTCACCAGTGTTGTGTGTGTCACAGTGTGTGTCTGCAGATACACTGCAGCCAAGCTGAGCCTGCTTCAGTTAAAAAAAAAAAATAAGCACTGTGGTGTGTGGAAGTTAGGGGTGGTACAGACTGACTCAGTGGCACTGTGGTGTGTGGCAGTTAGGAGTGGTGCAGACAGCCACAGTGGCACTGTGGTGTGTGGCAGTTAGGAGTGGTGCAGACAGCCACAGTGGCACTGTGGTGTGTGGTAATTAGGAATGGTGCAGTCACATTGGCACTGTGGTGTGTGGCAGTTAGGAGTGGTGCAGACAGCCACAGTGGCACTGTGGTGTGTGGCAGTTAGGAGTGATGCAGTCACAGTGGCACTGTGGTGTGTGGCTGTTAGGAGTGGTGCAGACAGCCACAGTGGCACTGTGGTGTGTGGCAGTTAGGAGTGGTGCAGTCACAGTGGCACTGTGGTGTGTGGCTGTTAGGAGTGGTGCAGTCACAGTGGCACTGTGGTGTGTGGCAGTTAGGAGTGGTGCAGTCACAGTGGCACTGTGGTGTGTGGCAGTTAGGAGTGGTGCAGTCACAGTGGCACTGTGGTGTGTGGCAGTTAGGAGTGGTGCAGTCACAGTGGAACTGTGGTGTGTGGCAGTTAGGAGTGGTGCAGTCACAGTGGCACTGTGGTGTGTGGCTGTTAGGAGTGGTGCAGACAGCCACAGTGGCACTGTGGTGTGTGGCAGTTAGGAGTGGTGCAGTCACAGTGGCACTGTGGTGTGTGGCTGTTAGGAGGGGTGCAGTCACAGTGGCACTGTGGTGTGTGGCAGTTAGGAGTGGTGCAGTCACAGTGGCACTGTGGTGTGTGGCAGTTAGGAGTGGTGCAGTCACAGTGGCACTGTGGTGTGTGGCTGTTAGGAGTGGTGCAGTCACAGTGGCACTGTGGCAGAACAGTGGGCAGGCAATAGGCAGCAGACTAGACAGACTACAGAGGTATTTTTTCAGTTAAGGGCATTGCTGCCTTGAATTTTCAATGGGGAGGGGGAGGGGTTGCTGAGGAGTCACAAGGCTGCTGCCAGCCAGTGCAAAGGAAGAAATTTACAAGGGGCCCAAATATGGATGGGAAAGGACCAGGCTTATTAGCTGTAGGATACCAGTGCCGATACCAGTGCGCTGCAGGACATGATTTGAGTCGCAGTGCTGTACAGGTATGGCGGGCTGATCGGGCAGGTGCAGGAGCTGTGCCCGTCTTATCAGCAGCACGGGTCTTGCTGTCACTGACAGCTGAGGCCATGCTATCAGGGCACGGTGCACCGGCATCAGTGAAAACTCCAGCCCGCTCTATAAAAATATAACATGATCGGCCCCGTCAGGTGAACCTGTAAAAAAAAATATAAAATATGTTTTTTATTCACCTTCCCTCACAAAATGTGTAATACCAAGCTTACATTGTATTTTCATGGTGACAGATTCCCTTTAAATTTTCCTTTGCCAGCATTTTTCTGTTTACTAGCGATAAAAATTTTTATTTTAACCCTTTCACGCCAGATGACATACATGTACATCATCGGGCGTGTATTTAAAGATGGCACTCGCTCCTGCCCGCTGCGGGCGCCATGGTTGCAGGTGGCCGCCTGCTTCCTATAGCAGACACCCGCAGCTAATGTCCGCAACCGGCAGTAATGCCGATCGTGGACTTTTAACCCCTCAGATGCCGAGGTCAATCCTGACCACGGCATCTGAGAGCACTGAAAACAGAAAGCTTTCGGTTGTTCTCTGGCTCCTCCGTGTGGGGATTGGAGGAGCCGGAGCGTGTATGCAAAAGTTATAGGGGGTCAAAATATGGCAACAAAAAAATAAAACCACTTTCACACATTTTAATTTTTTTATCACTGTCAAAACGCAAGAAAAACTATACATATAAGGTATCGCCAGATTCATACTGACTTGGAGAATAAAAGTAACTGGTCCGTTTTATCGCACATGGAACATAAATAAAAAACCCGTAAAACTGTGGTGGAATTGCATTTTTATTTTTTTTGCAATTTCACCCCATTTGGAATTTTTTTACCGCTTCCCACTACATCATATGCAATACTAAATGGCGGCATTGGAAAGTACAACTTGTCCTGCAAAAATCAAGCCCTCATATGGCTATGTGAGCAGACAAATAAAAAAGTTATGGCTCTGGGAAGGCAGGGAGCACAAAACGAAAATGCACAAAAAAAACCCTCTGCCTTGAAAGGGTTAAACAAAATAAATATTTCAGTATATTTAAATGTAAAAGGGAAGGGGGGTGCCAGAGAAAGTACCCGCCCGGATGCCAAATATCCTAGGCACGCCACTGCTGGGATTATTACTCAGCTTTTCCAGGCTCCTGGTTTAAAAATCCAGCTAGGTATTCTACAATACTGGGAATCTACCAATTTATAAATAAGCTGATCTGGCATTCTGCAGTCTGAAAAAGCTGGGTAACAACCTCTGTTCGGTAGTGATAGGAACATATTGGTTATATAAAATGCACACAATAGTGCTCTACATTGGGTCAATCTGTCATGTAGTACCAGGACAACTTTTTACCAATGTAGCTGCACAGTGTTGTCGCCTAGCTTTTCCAGGATCCTGAATGGCAAGGCGGTCTAGCTATATAAAGAGATTTACCACCACTTAGCTAGGTGAGAAAGGAATTCAGCAGTTCAGAAAGCTGGGTAACAACCTCTGCAGAGATATTATGGAGGCCACATTTGGTACATACACCCTGTATACATTATCGGGGAGATTTATCAAACTGGTGTAAAGAAGATCTGGTTTAGTTGCCCATAGCAACCAGATTCCACCTTTCATTTTCCAAAGGATCTGTGAAAAATGATTGGTTGCTATGGGCAACTAAACCAGTTTTACGTTACACCAGTTTGATAAATCTCCCCCTGTATCCATAAATATAGTATTAACAGTGAGTATATACAGTACTGGGTATGTAATTTAGTCTACAGCATACGTACATGCTAGCCAGCTTTCTAAAGCTTATGAAAGACAAAAGTGCTCAATTAAGTAGAAATAATCGGAATTAGCACTGTATTACACGTCCGATTAGCTATTCAGCTTGTTCTGTCTGTGCTATGATGCACTGTGACGGTACTGTTACATGTATTTTGTACTATTAGTAACTAGAAGATTCCTTTCAACAAAATAGCCATGCTCAGTGTGTGGACAAAAGGTATGTAGTATAAACCCAGTCCCCTCCTCCTAAATGTCCTGGCTCATCTTCACCAGCATCAGAGTGGGAGAGAAAGGGGGGAGAAGACAAGGCTGCAACCTGAGAGAAGACACAAGCTAGAAGAATAAGAACATCTTAGGGTGTGATGGTTGTTCTTTTCCTTTTTTGTTTGGATTCAGTGTTTAGTGTTCCTGTAGCATACCAGAATAGAGGCAGACATACCGCCTTTGGAGCTGCTGTACAAGGACCTAGAGGAAGAGGTGTGACTGCCCTTTGTCTACAAAGCAGCATCAGTTCTTCTAGGTACACTTGCACACAGCTTTTAAAGCAGGGGCCTCAAACTCGCGGCCCGCGGGCCATTTGCGGCCCTCAGTACAATATTTTGTGGCCCGCGGCCGGCCTTCAAATATCGCAGTATTCACGATTATTCGCTTACCGAATAATCGCAATAAAAATCGCATTAGTAAAAAAAATCGCATTAAACATTCACATACCCCGAGCGGTTCCGTTCGGGGTATGCAAATGTTTAATGCGATTTTTTTTTCTTACTAATTCGATTTTTATTGCGATTATTCGGTAAGAGAATAATCGTGAATACTTCGCGCCTAGCGCACACGTCATTTCCGCAACTCCTGCCCGCCGTCCCTTGCATTATCGGAGGCCTAAGGGAGAGAAGGGAGAGAAGAGAAAGAAGGGAGAGAAGGGAGAGAAGGGAGAGAAATTTATTGCAGAATTAGATACCTTCATCATGACTTTATCAAAGCCTGCAGTGAAGAGAAAGATTGATGACGAGCACAGACAATTTCTGGAAAAGTGGGAGACGCAGTATTTCTTTGTTGAGCACAGGGGCATCCCCACATGTCTTATTTGCTCAGAGAAAGTTGCAGTGCACAAGGAATACAACTTGAAATGCCATTATTCAACTAAACATGCTGAGGAATGTGCAAAATATCAAGGAAATAAGAGAGCCAAGCTGGTTGCCAGTCTTAAAGCATGTCTAATGAGGCAACAAGATTTCTTCAAGAAAACTGTTAATAATGACGTTTGAGGACTTTTTTTTGTGAAATCCCTTATGCGGCCCTGCCTCACCCAGACTTTGCCTTCTGCGGCCCCCAGGTAAATTTAGTTTGAGACCCCTGTTTTAAAGGAACTCAGCAGGGAGGTTGTTTCCAAACTAACCAGTGTTCTTCTGTGGATGTAGGCTTGCTCAAATCATTCTTTTTCCTCATATCACCCCAACCACACTCAATGTTATTGAGATCAGGTCCGTGTGGGGGTCTTTTTCTTCTTCTTTACACTGAACACAGTTCTTAATGACATTGGCTGTATGTTTGGGGTTATTGACTTGTGGCAAAATAAATAAACATTTAAACTTTTAAGGCTTCTGTTTTTGAAAGTATTCCTTATTTGCATAATTTTTTTCCACACCTGCCTGAAACTTTTGCACAGTATTGTATATCCATAAAGTTCAAGCAGTGGATTTTAGTGATTAGGTAATTTTAGCTCATGCGGCTAATGAACCCCATACTCAATAATGCTACGTGAGTCTTCAAAAACATACCCATAGTTGAAGAAAGCACAAATTTTCATGTGTAAGATATAATCATCAATCGATGTATTTTTTAGATGCTGTATAGTAGGGAAAAAAAGGGGCGTTTTGTTAAAGGGACCTTCCTATTCAAGAAAAAAAATCACATTATCTGGAGAATGAACAGAACACTTACCTGGTGCCATCCTTTCAGCTGCAGATCTGCTGATTTCTGGGTTTCTCTTCCGTCATCCAAGATGGACCACTTATTAGACTACCTGCTGCACACTATGCATTTGGTAGTCCAAGACACTTCTTGCTTGTCCAGTGCAGCTTTTGTATTGGCCAACGCTGCTCACATGTGCAATGCCGGCCAATCTGAGGGCAGCAGGAAGTGTATTAGACTAACATGGCACAGTGTGCATCAGGTAGTCAGAGAAGCGGTGCAGCCATCTTACTGTAGATGGCCCAGAAATTGGAAGGTCTGCAGCTAAAAAGAAGTAAATGAGGGTACCATGCAAGTGTTCTGTTCCCGGCCCAGCTAATATAATTTTTTTTTCCATGAATCAGAGGGGGGTCATTTTCAGAGATTTCTAAGTTGTGTGTAGTTATTAGATATAAAATGTAGTAAAAATAATATGAATTTTAAATGAATGTTGTTCTTTCACATTTCTCTTTACAGCTCACCAACATTTTGACTTGTGTATCAAAATCAATAATAAGAATCATCAGACTGATGAAATCACCACAAAACGTCTAATAGTCAGACGTGGACAGGACTTTAAAATCTCTCTGCAAAAGTCAATCAATGGTTCTTTTGACCTGAAGAAAGAAAGTTTAACTTTAATAATTGAAACAGGTAAGCCATTGAACACCAGCAAATGAGAAAGATCTTCAAAAGGTTATCCCATGAATAATGTAAAAAATTAAAATCGGACGTCATCTAGTACATGGCAACCTCTTTCTAAAAAATGCTAGAACCAGCTCTGTACCTCACATGAATACGGAGATCTGCCCATGCATTGCTCTGCTAGATTTATTTCAAGTTGTCAGCTGTGGGTCGTGTCCTTTCTCAGTGGTTTGTCATTTCTGCTGCAGTTAAAGGATTGAACTGAGCATGTGCTTCCATCTCAGTGAGCGGGACTGAGAAATTAGAAAAATAGCAAACAGCAGGTGGCGCTATACAGATAGATTTCATTGAATAACTCAGTAGCTACAGTATAACACATTTTTCAGATCGAGGTTTTGGTTTGAAAACTGAAGAAAATGTTTTGTGGGACAACCCCTTTAATTCGGTTTGTTAAATCTGTGAAATATACACATTTAATTATCCTTCCTTCAGGTATCATAAACTAGACCCCCTGGTTGAAGAAGAAAATTCACATTAACAGAGGACCCAACAGCACTCTTATCTGTGACCTCCTTTTCATCTTTTCTGCTGCAGATCAACTGATTTTAGAGCTCCTCTTTTGTCATCCAAGATGACAACCCCGTTTCTCAGACTGATCTGATGCTCACTGTGCACTGGTACTCCAAGATACTCCCTGCTTGTCCTGGATTGGCTTAGGCCCCTTTCACACTAGCGTTTTTGCTTTCCGTCCTAGAGTTCCGTCCTCGGGGCTCTAGGACGGAAAGATACTGATCAGGAATTCCCTAATGCATTCTGAATGGAGAGCAATCCGTTCAGGATGCATCAGCATGTCTTCCGTTCAGTATGTGAACGTTTTTTGGACGTTGACAAAAGCGCAGCATGCTGCGGATTTGTCTCCGTCCAAAAATCCGGAAGACATGCCGTAACGCCGGATCCGGAATTAATGCCCATTGAAGTGCATTAATCTGGATCCGGCCTCAAGCTAAACGTCGTTTCGGCGCATCGCCGGATCCGACGTTTAGCTTTTTCTCAATTGTTACCATGGCAGCCAGGACGCTAAAGTCCTGGTTGCCATGGTAAAATGTAGTGGGGAGCGGGGGAGCAGCATACTTACCATCCGTGCGGCTCCCGGGGCGCTCCAGAGTGACGTCAGGGCGCCCAAAACACGTATGGAACACGTGATCGCATGGATCACGTGATCCATGGGCATGGGGCGCTCTGACGTCATTCAGGAGCGCCCCGGGAGCCGCACGGACTGTAAGTATACCGCTCCCCCGCTCCCCGTTCCTACTATGGCAACCAGGATTTTAATAGCGTCCTGGCTGCCATAGTAACCTGAAAGCATTTCGAAGACTGATCAGTCTTCTAATGCTTTCAGGCGACTTGCGTTCTGATGGATCCGACGGGACGGAAGTGCCCGCCGGATCCTCAGAACGCAAGTGTGAAAGAGGCCTTTTACTTCTCACGTCAGCAGTGCTGGCCAAACTGATGGCAGCAGGAAGCTACCAAATGCAGAGTATGCATCTGGTAGTCTGAGAAGTGGCCATCTTGGATAGCAGAAGAGGGGCCCTGGAATTGTCAGATCTACAGCTGAAAAGAAGAAAAAAGGTCACTAAATAAGTATTTTGCTTAGTTAGTATGATTTTTGTCTTGAACCGGAGGGTCACTTTAAGCTGAGCCCTGTGTGTAGCTTAAAGGTGTTGTTTGGAAATGCATAATTTGTAACAGGTGCCAGCAGCCTGCATCCTCTATACCAGACATGTCCAAACTGCAGCACTCCAGCTGTTGCAAAACTACAACTCCCAGCATGCCTACAGCTATTAGGGCATGCTGGGAGTTGTAGTTTTGCAACAGCTGGAGGGCCGCAGTTTGGACATGCCTGCTCTGTACCATACTTACCTGCACCCCACTAGCTCTGATCCTCTGCCATGGCTTCCACATCTAAATCTTTGGGTCAGGAGCTTCTTTACTTTCTTCTTGTATGAGAATGGTCACATAATCCCTCAGCCAACAGTTGGCTTCAAGAGACAAGTCAAGCTGGTGACTGAGGAGAATCAGATGACCATGCCTGTTACAATGGTAGTTCACTTGGCACTGTTGTTCCGAGTGCTCAGGCGTAGGCTTCTTCTGGGTTAGAATTTTTGCCATTTTATTCAATGGCAGTTGATGTTGCCACTGTTCTGTGCATCCTGGTGTGAGCCTCTTGTGGGTGTGAATTATGCCCATTATGCTTTGTATCTCTCCTCAGTTTGGTACTGGTAGTCTTAAACTTCCCTGGCTCTGTATACACCTGTTTGACTAATGTGTTCATTTTTCTTGCTATATATTTGTGTGTCATGCCACTGAAATTCTGTTTGGGTCTGTTCTGATTCTGTCTGCTTGTTCTGTGTTGGAGCTTATATCTCTCTTCATGGTCTCTCTAGATTGTGTTTGGATTTTTTCAGGTTCTGTCTAAGTTCTGACCTAGTTCAGTCTGCCGATACCTTGTTTCTGTTCTATGGATTAATATATACTTGGTTTGCCTGACCATGTCTGATTCAGTGTGTGTTTGCCTTGGGTTCATGTACTCTGCCAAGTTGTTCTCTGTCTGGGTCTGTGTGTTTTGCTTGTATCTCTAGTGCATTGCACTGGTGTCTCTGACCCCTCTGGGCCAGCTGCCAACTACACTGTGAGCATTCCAAGTATTGTTGGCCTGGTGGCTCCCCTGCAGCGAAGTCCAGATCTCTGTATACTGGTTAAAGGGTGAAAATCAGGGGACCACCAGAATAACACCATCAGGACTAGCCCTAAGGCAAACTAGGCAGATAGCACAGTGGTTCTACAACCATTGCCCATAATAAGGCCCATACTGAGGAGGCAGTAAACAAGCCCCGGACTGAAAGATGGAGATATGGGAGCCAACATGGAGGACCAGAGCTATGGAGAGTAGTTCTGTATTCTGTAGGGGAGGTAGATTGCTAGCACCTTATGTAATTATGTATTTCTGCAACCCCCTCTAATAATTGGGTTTTTATTTATCTATCATTAATCACTTCGCATCCGAAACATTTTCCCCTTCCTGACCGAGCCATTTTTTGCAAATCTGACATGTGTCACTTTATGTGGTAATAACTTTAAAACGCTTTTACTTATCCAAGCCATTCTGAGATTGTTTTTTAGTTACATATTGTACTTCATGACAGTGGTAAAATTGAGTCAAAAAATGTAATTGTTAATTTAAAAAAAAACTAATTTACCAAAAATTTTGAAAAATTAGCAAATTTCCAAATATCAATTTCTCTACTTTTATAATAGATAGTAATAACTCCAAAAATAGGTATTACTTTACATTCCCCAAATGTCTACTTCATGTTTGGATCATTTTGTGAATGTAATTTTATTTTTTGGGGACATTAGAAGTCTTAGAAGTTTAGAAGCAAATCTTGAAATTTTTCAGAAAATTTCCAAAACCCACTTTTTAAGTACCAGTTCAGGTCTGAAGTCACTTTGTGAGGCTTACATAATAGAAACCACCCAAAAATGACCCCAGTTTAGAAACTACACCCCTCAAGGTATTCAAAACTGACTTTACAAACGTTGTTAACCCTTTAGTAGAGTTGAACTAACACCTGGAAGTTCGGGTTCAGCCGAACTTCACAAAAAAGTTCGGGTTCGGGATCCGAACTTGACCCCGAACCCCATTGAAGTCAATGGGGACTCGAACTTTTGGGCACTAATATGGCTGTAAAATAGCCCTGGAAAGGGCTAGAGGGCTGGAAAAGGCGGCCAAATGTGCCTAAGAGCATGGCAAACTGCTCTGCAAATAAATGTGGATAGGGAAATGACTTAAAATAACATAAAATACAGAAAAATAATAAATAAACATTCTGAACCTTAGCCCAAGTGAGTAACAGTAGCAGCAACACCACCACATCTTTCAAAGTCACCAAGCATCTCCACAGAATCCCATGGAAGCGTTCAGCTTTCCATCTCCCAAACACTGGAGAGAAATAGGATGTACCCCCCTACCCACCCGCGATCCCTGGCTCAGAATGCCTGGATTTCAAAATTCCTGATCCTTTGAAATGCTGTCATTCTGTCTGGTGGAGAGTTTTAAAAACCATATGGCGGTGGCTGTCCCACAGCCGCTACTACTTTTGCAAGCGAGCCATCCCTTCCCTGCACAACCAAGTGGCAGACAAAATCAGGTGTGCACTGCGCAACGCCATCTGTGGCAAGATCCACAGAACAACCGATACATGGACCAGTAAGCACGGGCAGGGGCGTTATATCTATCTTAACAGCACACTGGGTAAATGCAGGCGGCTGGGCCTGAGACGCATAGCATTTTTGCGAATGTCCCTCTGCCCCAGAGGATTGCAGGGCATTTCTCTTTGCCTCCTGTTACCTCCTCCTCCTCCTCCTACTCAGCTTCCGCCTCCTCCTCTACCACCTCCTTATCCGCTCAGCGTAACACCTTCACCACCCACAGCACCTCAGCCAGGGGGAAACGACAGAAGGCTATTTTAAAACTTGTGTGTTTGTGGGACAAACCCTGCACCGCGCAGGAGCTTTGGACGGGCCTGGAACAACAGACCGATGATTGGTAGGTGCCACTGAGCCTCAAGACCGGCCTGTTGTTGTGCAATTATGGGCGAAATATCATAGCAGCTCTGGGCCTAGCCGGTTTGACGCACATCCTCTGCCTGACACATTTGAATTTGGTGATGCAGAAATTCCTGAACACCAGACAGTGAAAATCAATTCAGTTACAACACTTATATTCTGGTGGCACAAATTCACTTTTATTGTTGCTCAAGGACCCCTGCGGCCTGAGCTACAGATGTGACAAATAATTTTATAAAATTTGTTGGTTAGATTGCCAGTTAACATTTCCACGGCTATCAGGACTTTTTATTATATATTGGAACAAAAACATATTAAAATAACTATAATGCAGCTAAACTAACTATATAAACAAACAAAACTACCGTATATACACGCCTTATCCTTAAGGCCAGCCAAATACAAGTGGCTCGGAGGGCACAGTTCTGGAGGATGAGGAGGATAAGTAGGATGAGGAGGAGTAGGAGGAACCATGTTGTCAGCAGGGTGGCACCCAAGCCAGCTCACGGGCATCATTGGAGCGTGGCTGGGGGATACAGAGGACACAGACGATACACCTCCCTCAAAGAGGATAGCTTGTCCTCGCCTCTGGGAAGCCTGGCACACACGAGCGACTACATGCTCCAGTGCCTGCGCAACGACCACCGAATTAGAGCAACATTCTAAATTGTGCTGGTTACTGGGTGGCCACCCTGCTGGATCCCCGTTACAAGGACAATGTGCCGTCCTTAATTCCCTTACTGAAGTGTGATAGGAAGATGCACCCGCTAGTAGACACGCTGCTGATGGCATTCACATCTGACACCAGAGACTCAGTGGAAGCACAAGGTGAAGGCAGAGGAGGAGGAGGAAGAAGTCGCCAACACAGCTGGGTCACCATCAGCACCTCAGAAGGCAGGGTTAGCATGGGCGAAATGTGGAAAAGCTTTGTCATCACGCCACAACAACCTGCACCACCAGCAGATCTGGAACATCTTAGCAAAAGGCAGAATTTCAGCAACATGGTGGAACAGTACGTGTACTGACTGATGGGTCTTCCGAGGGGCGTAGCAGCAGGGGAAGCAGGGGAAGCTACTGCTTTGGGGCCCTGACCTAGAAGGGGCCCATCTCGGAGGAGGAGGACTAAAAGACTTTATCAGGGCCCCCTCAACAGTATTATACAATAAAATTATATACAGTGGCAGTATGGACAGTGTAGAAAATGGGTGGAACAGCTGCTGGGCCTGGTCTGAGAGAGAGCGATCTTTAGTAGCCACAGGCATGGCGGCATAAAAGGAAGAGGTTGCGCGAAAATTACTGGGGGAGGGGAGCTCCATTCAAAAAATTACAGTGGTGCCCAATAATTTCTAGCTACGCCACTGGGTCTGCCCCATTCAACTTCTGGGTCTTCAAATTGGACACATGGCCTGAGCTTGCCCTTTACTCCTTGGAGTTGCTGGCCTACCCTGCAGCCACTGTATTGTCTGAACGTGTGTTTAACATGGCTGGGGGCATTATCACAGAAAAGGGCAGCCGCCTGTCCACAGCCAATATGGGCAAACTTTCGTTTATTAAAAAGAACCAGGCATGGATCCCACAGGACTTGTTTGTACCTTATGCAGAATAGACATGTATACCAGCCTCACCCAACCATTGGTATACTACAGTGCACTTACACTTTGTTTTATTTTTTATATTTCCCAATGTTTTGGGGTCTACCCCAATTTATTAAAAAAATAAAAAACCTGTTGTTGGCGACTACCTTTGGCTTCATAGCCAAAAAAGGCGTTATGTCATGCAACAATGTAACAGCCAATCGTAAGTTCCCTGTCAGTTATCCAGTGCAGGGGTTTGTACCCGGGAAAAATGGTAATATTTCACCCAACAATTTAAAAAAGGATTTTACGCATTTTCGGTTCCTGTCACCTATGCAGAGCAGGGGTTTGTATCCGGCAAAAATGGTAATATTGCACCCAACAATTTAAAAGAGGATTTTCCGCATTTTCGGTCCCTGTCACCTGTGCAGTGCAGGGTTACTTGACAGCAAAAATTTGGAATATGTCAACCCCTGAACTCCCAGACGGATTAACTATATTATTGTCCCGGCACATACGCAGCGCAGGCCGGAAAGGTAATTCCTGGCCTAAAAAAATATGATTTTTTTCACCACCCATGAAAAACATGGATTTAAGTGATATATTTTGGGGTGTAGGACCTCATCGTTCTCCACATCATCTTCCACCCAGTCTTCACCCCTGCCTTCTTTGTCGGTCTGCACACCGCAGAAAGCCGCAGCAGTTTGCACCTGTGTTTCGTCATCATCAGAGACGTGCTGCGGTGGTCTGTCCCCATCCTCAAACCTAAGTGGTTGGGCATCCGTGCACTCAATCTCTTCCACTTCTGGGGCAGGGCTATGCAGACTCATCAGAGCAGAGTCATCAGAGTCATCAAAAAGTATAAGAGACTGCTGCATTTAACTGCCAATAGTCAACAATTAAGTTCACTATACAGTAAGGCAGTGCCCGTGTCAAAAAAAGAATACATTTCTTTAGGTCACACAACAGTGGAACAGAGCAATTCAATACAATTACTTCACTATCACCAAAAATTAGATTTTTCAAACCAACAATGTAAAAGCAGAAGTTAACGGTTTAATTTGACAGAAATGCAGCGTAAGCCGCAAATGTACTATCTACCACAAAACCAGTGTGTTTTCAAAAAACTATGTAAATGCAGAGTTCAAAAGGTTACTTTAAATGACTGAAATACAGGGTAGGCCTCAGATCTGCTATGTAGCACAAAAGCAGTGTTTATTGCAACAAATTACAGGAATGCAGTATGTCACTGCTAAATTTTAAAATAGGTTTTTCAGCGTTCTACGCAAAAGTTCTCTGTGGAACAACAATATGTGTTTATTTACCAAAAATACACAAATGCAGTATGTCACTGCTGAAATTTAAAATAGGTATTTGTATGTTGTATGCAAAACTGGTCTGTGGACCTACAATAACGGTTTATTTCCCCAAAATACACAAATGCAGTATGTCACTGCAGAAATGTAAAATACGTATTTGTGCGTTGTATGCAAAACTGCTCTGTGAACCAACAATACGGGTTTATTTCTCCAAAATACAGGAATGCAGTATTTCACTGCTGAAATTTAAAATAGGTATTTGTGCGGTGTATGCACAAGTGCTCTGTGGACCAACAATACAGGTTTCTTTCCCCAAAATACACCAATGCAGTATTTCACTGCTGAAATTTAAATGTAGGTATTTGTGCAGTGTATGGACAAGTGCTCTGTGAACCTACAATATGGGTTTCTTTCCCCAAAATACACTAATGCAGTATTTAACTGCTGAAATTTAAAATAGGTATTTGTGTGGTATATGCACAAGAGCTCTGTGGACCAACAATACAGGTTTCTTTCCCCAAAATACACTAATGCAGTATTTCCCTGCTGAAATTTAAAATAGACATTTGTGCGGTGTATGCAAAACTGCTCTGTGGACCAACAACATGGATTTCTTTCCCCAAAATACACTAATGCAGTATTTCACTGCTGAAATTTAAAATACGTTTTTGTGCGTTGTATGCACAAGTGCTCTATAGCACCACAATACAGGTTTTTGCCCCCAACTACAGAAGTGCACTATGTCACCCCTAAATTATAAAATAGATAATGTAGGGGACTTGACCTTCCAGAAAAAAGGAATTTTTCCTTCACTGACCTACCAAAAAAGGATTAGACTGATGTCCCTGGCAGGCTGGCACACATGCAGGTCACATGCAGTTCCAAGGACACTGCAATTGCTAAAATGCCCGCTGACCCCCACCTCAGTAACAGATGGATTAAAAAAAAAATATTTTGCAGTATCACTGGGCTCAGGGTGGGGTACAAAAATGTGGGATAGCATTAGCACCCTCCCTCAATAATTTCTTTCCTAATCTCTCCGTGAGAGCACCGGCAGCAACCTATCTCTACACTAAGATCAGCAGAGTGATGTGCGGCACTACAGGACTCCAGCTTATATAGAGGCTGGGTCACATGCTGCACTCCCATTAGTAGACATGGCTGTGATGGCTTCTTAGGACAAAGTAGTGAAATGCTTGCTGATTGGCTGCCCTGCAGCCTTTCAAAAAGCGGGAAGAAATCGACGAACAACGGACCAGAATCCGAAATTTTACAGAAATTTTCGAGTCCGGGTGAGAAAAATCGTAAAGTTCGTTATGAACCTGAACTTTACAGTTTGGGTTCGCTCAACCCTACCCTTTAGGTGTTCCACAAGAATTAATGGAAAATAGAGATTAAATTTCCGAATTTAACTTTTTTGGCATATTTTACCATTTAAATAATTTTTTTCTGCTAACAAAGCAAGGGTTAACAGCCAAACAAAACTCAGTATTTATTGCCCTGATTCTGTAGTTTACAGAAACACCCCATATGTGGTCGTAAACAAAAGGAAAGGTACGCCACATGGTTTTTGGAAGGCAGATTTTGCTGTACTGGTTTTTTGACACCATGTCCTATTTGAAGCCCCCCTGATGCACCCCTATAGTAGAAACTCCAAAAAAGTGACCCCCATTTAAGAAACTACACCCCTCAAAGTATTCAAAACTGATTTTACAAACTTTGTTAACCCTTTAGGTGTTCCACAAGAATTAATGGAAAACGGAGATTAAATTTCAGAATTTCACTTTTTGGGCAAATGTTCAATTTTAATCCATTTTTCCAGTAACAAAGCAAGGGTTAACAGCCAAACAAAAATCAATATTTATTGCCCTGATTCTGTAGTTTACAGGACATCCAACATGTGGTCGTAAATTGCTGTACAGCACATGGCAGGATGCAGAAGGAAAGGAGCGTAGATTTTGCTGGACTGTTTTTTTTGACCCCATGTCACATTTGAAGACCCCCTGATGCACCCACAGAGTAGAAACTCCAGAAAAGTGACCCATTTTGGAAAGTATGGGATAAGGTGGCAGTTTGGTTGGTACTATTTTAGGGTACATGTGATTTTTGGTTGCTCTATATTACACTTTTTGTGAAACAAGGTAACAAAAAATAGCTGTTTTGGCACCGTTTTTATTTTTTGTTATTTACAATGTTCATCTGCCAGGTTAGTTTATGTGCCATTTTTATACAGCAGGTTGTTACGGACGCGAAAATAACAAATATGGTTGTTTTCGGTTGTTTGTTTCAGTTTTACATAATAAAGCATTTTTGAAAGAAATATTTTTTTTTTAGTTTCTCCACATTCTGAAAGCCATAGTTTTGTCTTATGTAGGAGCTCATTTTTTTGGGTTTTGAGATGACAGTTTTATTGGTACTATTTTGGGGTGCATATGACTTTTTGATCACTTGGTATTACACTTTTTGTGATGTAAGGTGACAAAAAATTGCTTTTTTGACACACTTTTTTTTTTACGGTGTTCTCCTGAGGTCATGTGATATTTTTATAGAGCAGGTTCTTACGGATGCGGCGATTTATAATATGTATACTTTTATATTTACTTAAGTTTTACACAATAACAGCATTTTTTAAATAAAAAAAATTATATTTTAGTGTCTCCATATTCTGAGAGCCATATTTTTTTATTTTTTGTGTGATTGCCTTAAGTAGGGGCTCATTTTTTGTGGGATGAGGTGACTGTTAGATTGTTAATATTTTGGGGGCATATGCCTTTTTGATCACTTGGTGTTGTACTTTTAGTGATGTAAGGTGACAAAAAAAGTGTTTGTTTTTTTAGCACAGTTTTTATTTTATTTTTTTGATGGTGTTCACCTGAGGGGTTAGGTCATTGATATTGTTATAGAGCCAGTCATTACGGATGTGACAATACCTAATATGTATACTTTCTTTTATTTATTTAAGTTTTACATAATAATATAATTTTTGAAACAAAAAAAAACATGTTTTAGTGTCTCCATAGTCACATATACTTTTTTTTTACTTTTTGGGCGATTTTCTTAGGTAGGGTATCATTTTTTGCGGGATGAGATGACTGTTTGATTCACATTATTTTGGAGTGCATATGACCTTTTGATCGCTTGCTATTACTCTTTTTGTGATGTAAGGTGACAGAAAATGGCTTTTGACACCCTTTTTGTTAAAAGTAAATTTGCGGTGTTCACCTGAGGGGATAGCTTATGTGTTATTTTTATAGAGAAGGTTCTTACGGACGCGACGATACCTAATATGTATACTTTTTTTCATTTATTTAAGTTTAACACATTAATATAATTTTTGAAACCAAAAAAAATCATGTTTTTTATGGTGTTTATCGGACAGGGTGTATCATGTGATATATTTATAGAGCCGGACGTCACGGACGCGGCAATACCAAATATGTCTATGTTTTTTATTTTTTCCTATCTTTAATATATTTTTTTAATTACTTAATTGGGGAATTTTTTTTACATGTGAAACCTTTTTTTATTTTTTTACACTTTGTGTCCCCCATAAGGTCATACAAGACATCTGGGGGACATTTGACTTCATTTTATTTTTATTTTTTCACTATTGATTTTTCCTGTAACTGGGGCTGACATAGTAGCCTCAGTTACAGTGGAAATACAGCCCCCAGAGAGGATGTACAGCAGAATACAGCACTGTACAGCCTCAGTGCAGTGCTGATCGAGGTCAGCTCCTACACTCTCCCAGCCCCGGCGGTCACATGACCACCGGGCCGGAACAGGAAGCGCATCGCACTTCCTGCTGTGTATACACAGCACTCTAGAAGGCAGGGACACCAGGGAACTGTCTCTGCCTTCTCTCTGGGCTGCCCTGCTGTCACTAACAGCAGGCAACCCGCTCTGCAGCTGCACGATTAGCGTGCAACTGCCATCTCTGAATGGACGTTCCAGAACGTCCATTCAGAGTTAAACACACACCCAATAGGATGTTTATATCCTATGGGCGGATGTGAAGTGGTTAATCCTATTTATAAAAGCCACAACACTAGACCAAGGATTCTCTGTGGTGCCAGGAGTAAATTTAAAGCCAAATAACTTGCCTGTAAAGCACAAACTTATGACATTCAAGTTCATGTATTGCTCCATACTTATTCTACTTTACTGCATATCCGTGCAGTATAATGAAACTTTGCCCTTCCCCACACTAAACCATGTAGTTAATTTTATGGTCATGTTTTTTTTGTTTAACTTTCTGCTTTAACATCAAAAACCTATATAGCATTAAGTGCTTCCTAGTTATGTAAATTCTGTTTACAGAGCAGTTTTTATGCTATATAACCAGTAAATGGCAGCCTGCTCTAACAAATCTGTGACACAGCATGTGTAGCGAGCCCAGGAGGAGCAAGTGGAGAATGGGAGTAGTAGTGGCTCTGGCAATCATAGTTGTAGACATGCAGGGACATAGCTGGAACTGACTGGACCCCACAGCCAATTTTTGTAAGCAGTCTTCCCCCTACCCTTGTGGCATAGCTTGTGTGCATATGTAAGACTGGATTCACATCGCCTTTTTGCCATCCATTTGCCCAGGACTGCAGGGGTGAATGGAAAGCACTGGACACAGATCACCAGGACAGCGGCGGTAAGCAGGGGAACAGCGGCGCACAGCAGCCACTGTTACAATGGCGGTGTTATCAAGTTAATGTATGGTGCTTTTATCCAGTGACTGTATGGAGGTCAGTGTACGGAGGCGTTTTCTGGTCATTGTACGGAGGTGTTTTCTGGTCACTGTATGGAGGTGTTATCCTGGACTCGTATCTGTATTCATAGACTCTGTTACCTGTTATATCCCTACCTGCTTGCCTTGACTCTCCAGTTAGCCTAGACCAGCTGCCTCATGTGCCTATTCTCCTCAAGAGATGGCAACCTGGTGTTCCCCTCGGCAAAGTCTATGCAGGGGTACTGTGAAGATCCAGGGGTTCACTTAGACAATGCCCTTAGGGGAGGTAGGAAACGTGGCACACTGGGTTCTCACCCACTGGTTCGTGACAGCCATACAGTGTCTGGATAACGCAACCATACAGTGACTTGATAACAGCACCATACAGTGTCTGGATAACGCCACCATACATTGACTGGATAACAGGGTATAAGGGGCACAGTATAGAGTATAAAAGGGCACAGTACATGGTATGGTAAGGGGGCACAATGCAGGGTATAAGAGGGCACAGTACAGGTTATGAGGACTCCTCCTGATGAAGCTTAGGATGTGATATGCTCGTTGAGCAATCTTGCCACTAGCACTACTGCACTTTTGGTGGGTTTTTTACTACATTTCAGTAACCTTATCCTTGTATTTTTCATCTCTGACAGAGTTGGAAAAGGACAGGGGCGTAGCGTGGGGGGGGCCAGGGGGGCCGTTGCCCCGGGCGCCAGACTGCAGGGGGCGCTGGCAGCCGTTTGCACAAAAAAAATCTATGAAGTTGCTAACTGAGAGCAGCGCCACAGAGAGAGGAGCAGTATCAACAGAACAAGTACGAAGCTCCGCCCACAGCAGCGCGAAGCCCCGCCCACAGCAGCGCGAAGCTCCGCCCACCTTTCAGCCGGGAAAGACACAGTGGAGCTGGGTCAAGAAGAAGAAGGCTGCTGCAGTGTGTCGCTTCAGGACTCCACAGCAGGCAGCCTGAATGTGAGTCAGTCAGACTGTCAGTGTGACAGCTCCCAGAGTGTTAGGTGTGGGGTGGGCAGGCGGTATATTAAGGGTAATACTGGTGGTAGGCCTGGAATATGGACACCAGAGGTGACATCCTTTGGGCAGTACTGTCTCTGGCCATCCTTCACCAGCATCCTGACTGCCACCTGCTTGCCCTGGCTCTCAGTGTCACAGTGTGACTGAATCACTCCCTGAGTGTTAGGTGTGGGGTGACTTATTCACACTGTGACACTAAGAGCCAGGGCAAGCAGGTGGCAGTCAGGAATCTGCTGGTGAAAGATGGCCAGAGACAGTACTGGTGTCCATACCAGGCCTACCAGTATTACCCCTTCATACACCGCCTGCTCATCTGGTCAGGGTGACCAGGTGGTATATGAAGGGATAATACTGGTGGTAGGCCTGGTATAGTTGAGATGAGCAGAGATGGCATCCTCTGGGCAGTACTGTCTCTGGTCATCCTTCACCAGCACCCTGACTGCCACCTGCGTAGCCTGGCTCTCATGGCACTTCACTGCCTGCTGCTTAGGGTACTTTCACACTTTCGTTACTCTTTTCCGGCCTAGAGTTCCGTCAAAAGGGCTCTATGCCGGAAAAGAACTGATCAGGCATATCCCCATGCAATCTGAATGGATAGAAATCCGTTCAGTTTGCATCAGTATGCCTTCCGTTCAGTCACTGTCAGGCGTTTTGGCCGGACATAATACTGTAGCATGCTGCGGTATTATGTCTGTCCAAAATGCCTGATCAGTCGCCGGAATGCCGGATCCGGCACTAATTCCCATTGACTTGCATTAGTGCCGGATCCGGCATTCTGAAACAACTGAAGGATGGATCCGTCCTTACGATCTGCGCATGCGCAGACCGGGAAAACTGTGAAAAAGACTGCACCCGGATCCGACTACAAATGCTGTCAGTTGTCACACTGAACAGCGGATCCGGCAGGCAGCTCCGACAATGGAACTGCCTGCCGGATCACACTAACGCTAGTGTGAAAGTAGTCTTAGCTATCAGTGAGTGACAGTCAGTGTCAAAGGCTACGCAGGTGGCAGTCAGGGTGCTGGTAAAGGATGACCAGAGACAGTACTGCTCAGAGGATGCCATCTCTGCTATCCATATACCAGGCCTACCACCAATATTACCCCTTCATATACCGCCTAGTCACCCTGACCAGGCGGTATATGAAGAGGTAATACTGGTAGGCCTGGTATATGGACAGCAGAGATCTGTATTATGAGGATATAATACATAATGGAGAGCCTTAGTGGCAAGGGGTTTATAAACTCCTTCTATCTCTCAGATGCATTCCCTGAGGGTTGTGACTGGGTGAGCTCTTTGCACTCGTTCACATGGTGCAGTACTGCGTGTCTGCCATTGCTGCCTCAGTGCTGTGCTGGCGGGGCGGTGGGCCCCAGAGCCAAGGAGGCTTTGCTGCACAGTGGGGTTGCTGTGTGGCTCCTGGGTCCCGCTGTCTGTCGCTGGTGCGGTGCTGGGGCGCCGATGGTCGCCGCGCACGGCTGCGCCATTTATAGGTTAGAGTAGTTTCCCACTTGCAGAGGCATCCTTGTCGTGGAAAGTGGGCTTATGCTTTTGATCAAACTGTTAACTAATGCCTCTTATGCACAGCATACAATGTATTACAAATTTGGCGGATTCGCCACGTAATTTTGCTGAGACAGTCGTAATATCAAAAGCATATTGTTGAGGATGTGCGATCCAGATTCACTCTCCATTATGTATTGTACTTGTCTATTTTCTTTGAGCTAAGCTCCCCCTCTGGGGTCAGCACTCCTCCCCATTTGGACTAGGTGTTTTTAATTAGCCTTAGTGGCAAGGGGTTTATAAACTCCTTCTATCTCTCAGATGCATTTCCTGAGGGTTGTGACTGGGTGAGCTCTTTGCACTCGTTCACATGGTGCAGTACTGCGTGTCTGCCATTGCTGCCTCAGTGCTGTGCTGGCGGGGCGGTGGGCCCCAGAGCCAAGGAGGCTTTGCTGCACAGTGGGGTTGCTATGTGGCTCCTGGGTCCCGCTGTCTGTCGCTGGTGCGGTGCTGGGGCGCCGATGGTCGCATGCGACGGCTGCGCCATTTATAGGTTAGAGTAGTTTCCCACTTGCAGAGGCATCCTTGTCGTGGAAAGTGGGCTTATGCTTTTTGATCAAACTGTTAACTAATGCCTCTTATGCACAGCATACAATGTATTACAAATTTGGCGGATCCGCCACGTAATTTTGCTGAGACAGTCGTAATATCAAAAGCATATTGTTGAGGATGTGCGATCCAGATTCACTCTCCATTATGTATTATGAGGATATAATACCCCACAGTATTATTAGTATATATAATGCCCCCTCTGTATTATTAGGATATATTGGCCCCTCTGTATTATTAGGATATATTGGCCCCTCTGTATTATTAGGATATATACTGGCCCCCTCTGTATTATTAGGATATATACTGGCCTCCTCTGTATTATTAGGATATATTGGCCCCTCTGTATTATTAGGATATATACTGGCCCCCTCTGTATTATTAGGATATATACTGGCCCCCTCTGTATTATTAGGATATATTGGCCCCTCTTTATTATTAGGATATATACTGGCCCCCTCTGTATTATTAGGATATATTGGCCCCTCTGTATTATTAGGATATATACTGGCCCCCTCTGTATTATTAGGATATATTGGCCCCTCTTTATTATTAGGATATATACTGGCCCCCTCTGTATTATTAGGATATATTGGCCCCTCTTTATTATTAGGATATATACTGGCCCCCTCTGTATTATTAGGATATATACTGGCCCCCTCTGTATTATTAGGATATATACTGGCCCCTCTGTATTATTAGGATATATACTGGCCCCCTCTGTATTATTAGGATATATCTGGCCCCCTCTGTATTATTAGGATATATACTGGCCCCCTCTGTATTATTAGGATATATACTGGCCCCCTCTGTATTATTAGGATATATACTGGCCCCTCTGTATTATTAGGATATATACTGGCCCCTCTGTATTATTAGGATATATACTGGCCCCCTCTGTATTATTAGGATATATACTGGCCCCCTCTGTATTATTAGGATATATACTGGCCCCTCTGTATTATTAGGATATATACTGGCCCCCTCTGTATTATTAGGATATATACTGGCCCCTCTGTATTATTAGGATATATACTGGCCCCCTCTGTATTATTAGGATATATTGGCCCCCTCTGTATTATTAGGATATATACTGGCCCCCTCTGTATTATTAGGATATATACTGGCCCCCTCTGTATTATTAGGATATATACTGGCCCCTCTGTATTATTAGGATATATTGGCCCCTCTGTATTATTAGGATATATACTGGCCCCTCTGTATTATTAGGATATATACTGGCCCCCTCTGTATTATTAGGATATATACTGGCCCCCTCTGTATTATTAGGATATATACTGGCCCCTCTGTATTATTAGGATATATACTGGCCCCTCTGTATTATTAGGATATATACTGGCCCCCTCTGTATTATTAGGATATATACTGGCCCCCTCTGTATTATTAGGATATATACTGGCCCCCTCTGTATTATTAGGATATATACTGGCCCCTCTGTATTATTAGGATATATACTGGCCCCTCTGTATTATTAGGATATATACTGGCCCCCTCTGTATTATTAGGATATATACTGGCCCCTCTGTATTATTAGGATATATACTGGCCCCTCTGTATTATTAGGATATATACTGGCCCCTCTGTATTATTAGGATATATCTGGCCCCTCTGTATTATTAGGATATATTGGCCCCCTCTGTATTATTAGGATATATACTGGCCCCTCTGTATTATTAGGATATATTGGCCCCTCTGTATTATTAGGATATATACTGGCCCCTCTGTATTATTAGGATATATTGGCCCCTCTGTATTATTAGGATATATACTGGCCCCTCTGTATTATTAGGATATATTGGCCCCTCTGTATTATTAGGATATATACTGGCCCCCTCTGTATTATTAGGATATATACTGGCCCCTCTGTATTATTAGGATATATTGGCCCCTCTTTATTATTAGGATATATACTGGCCCCTCTGTATTATTAGGATATATACTGGCCCCTCTTTATTATTAGGATATATACTGGCCCCCTCTGTATTATTAGGATATATAATTGCCCCTGTGTATAATGATAGAAGAGGATGATAGTAAAGTGAGGAATTTAAAAATGTTTTCTGTGAAACTCTGCAGAGACGAGACGTGGCTGATAAAAGGTGTCATGACGTTCTAATGAAGACGGTGGCCCACCCTGCCATATCCTGGCCCCAGACTTCAGGTCACACTGTGTGTGTTCTGAATTTTGGGGGCTCACACCCATGTACTACATTATCTGTACTCAGAGAGCTATCACTGTATTATCTGTAGTGTTACATAGGACTGCAAGTGACATCCACTATGTTATCTGTAAAAAGGGGCGTGCCCACAGGTTGGGGGGTGCAATACATGGCTCGCCCCGGGTGCTGGCAACCCACGCTACGCCACTGGAAAAGGAATAACTTGGTCACAAACAGCTAGTTTTTAGGTATATAATTGTTCAGTCTAGAAGGTTTACTTAATTACCTCATGTTAACAGTATGCTGACACTCACAATTTCCTGGTGCCTGCTGTTATTGTTTCAGTGTCACAGTGATGTGGATTTTGGGCTCTGATTAGTAATGTTATAATATGGAATAATGAGGCATTTTTAAGTGGCATTATTTAGTTGTGTTCTCTACTATTGTGTACATTATACATTAATAAATATTAACAGATAATTAAGGAACGTTTTGTACGCATACTTATTGGTAGATACATTTATATTTTGAGTGTTCCGTGGTGATTTGTACTAAAATATTTTGGATCGAATTTGATGATAAGTGTCTGGATAACGCCACCATACAGTAACTTGATAACAGCACCATACAGTGACTGGATAACGCCGCCATACATTGACTGGATAACAGGGTATAAGGGGCACAGTATAGAGTATAAAAGGGCACAGTACAGGGTATGGTAAGGGGGCACAATGCAGGGTATAAGAGGGCACAGTACAGGTTATGAGGCACAGTATAGGGTATAAGGGGTCATATTAAAGTTTAGGAGGCACAGTACTGGGGTATCCCCTTCTACCCCTTCTACAGTGTATTATAATGGGGCACAGTACAGGGTATGGGGCACAGTACAGGGTAGGGGGCACAGTAACAGGGTAGGGGGAACAGATTTCTGGAGATGGAATGATGATCAAGGAATTTATTCTTCTTGTTTCTTCTTTAATTTGAGGCAAATGGCATCTGCCTCGAGGGTTCTTTACCTTTCTCTATATCAACACTGCGATTTTTGATTGAACTTGATAGAACTGTGACTTTTTTCAACCTTACCAACTATGCTGCATCATATACAGTAGGACTATAGAGGAATCTTAAACTTAATTCCTGTAATTTAGATTATTAAATAATTGTGTCTGAACAGCAGCTGTGAACAGGCCAACCCTGCTGACTTCTCATGATTGGCATCTTCTCAGCCTCACCACAAGGCTGAAACCCAGTTTACAATATAGTGTACAATAATGCATGCAGTTTATAAATGACTTTCTCTATGACAGGTCTACTTAGGGGTTAATGTATGAAATGCTTTTAACAAGAAAAGTGGAGTGCTTTTAGCTGTTTCTTTTTCAGTGGAGAAGGGTTTGCAAAAAAAGGTAAAAGTGGTTTTCTGGCATCTTTAATGTGTTCTGCACCATTCCCAGCTTTTTGTATTAACAAATGGGCATTTACTACTGGGTGTGCATATGTTTTGAAGATGGAGTTACATTGTTAGCCAGATTTATCACTTGCAACATTTTAAAATGTCGCAAAATTCAAATGACAAGTCTGCTGCAGACCCCTGGTACAGTAGAAATGGACGGCACCATTATAATAATGACAAAAAACAATGCTTCAAAGTTAAAAACTTGGTTCAATTTGGCACAAAAAAATGAGACAGCCAATAGCAGACACAGATAAAAAGACTTAACAAATTACCCTAATAGTAAAAAATGACCCCATTAGAAAAGACAGTCTAAAGATGTGCCAGATCACAGTCACTGACGCTGAATAATAAATTTAAGTTATGATAAATGATAAATTTATGCCAACTATTGGTTGGCTTACTTTACTTTATACAGAATTCTGGACCAGAAGTGACTCCTCTTTCCTATTATTGCACATCCCTTTCATGTCAAGCCACACCCAGATGATGAGCCAAGTGCAAAACATTCTGGCTCAATTTGAGGCAGAATTCTAGCTAATTTTCATTAGTAAATCTGTCCCTATGAATCTATTTGGGAAATGCAAATACCAATCTACAGAAATGTTCATAACAGGAAAGACTACTTTATTTATAAAAGTAATTATGCCAAATTTTGTGACAGTCCTTGAAAAAACATTTTTACATTCATCATGTATACTGTATAAAAAAAATATATATATAATTTTTGTTTTTCTTTCAGGAACACCAAACCTCATTAAATATGGAAAGAGAAAATGTTTTGGTTTATCAAGCAGTAACATTAAGAATGACTGGAATGCTTCAGTTATCTCTGAAGACAGAGCTTCCATGGATATAAAGATCTTCCCTCCAGCTGATGCCATCATTGGCCTTCACACCTTAAATTTGCAAATATCAGATGCTCAACTAACCAGAAACTACTGTCTTGGGGAATTCATAATACTTTTTAATGCTTGGTGTCCAGGTATTTTTTATAAAGATCTTTATGTTTGACTAATGATTTGATATAATTAAAGGGGTTTTCCAGCCATTAATATTGATGACCTATCATCAGGATAGGTCATCAATATCTGATCAGCGGGTGTCCACTCCCAGGACTCCTGCCGATCAACTGTTTGAATGGGAGGTAGCACCCCATGCAAGCACCACTTCCTCATCATTACCCTACACTTTGTCTGCCAACTGTAGGAATAAATTGGAATATACCAATCACTGTAATGTAACAGCTTCCCCGATCTCAGCTGAGCGTGGCTCCCACATTTTCACTGCTCGGATGCTGTGGTCACATTTGAGTCACATTTGTGTTAGGCCTCATGCACATGACCGTTGTTTGATTCCGTGTACGTTGTGCCGTTTTTCGTGATTTTCTGCGGACCCATTGGTTTTCAATGGGTTTGTGGAAAACTCGGCAAATGCACCGTTTTTCCTCCGCGTCCGTGGTCCGTGATTCCAGTCCGTCAAAAAAATATAACCTGTCCTATTCTTGTCCGTGAAAGACGGTTCACGGACCCATTCTAGTGAATGGGACCGTGAAAAAATGCGGATGGCCATCCGTGTGTCATCCGCGTTCCGCGTCCGTTTTTTTTTGCGGATCCCTTGGCAGGCACTTGGCGAAAATTGTCAGCCTGTCTTTTGGTAAAATCTTTTGGGTCATGTCCGCTAAAAAAAAACGGAAGACACACGGAAACACAACGGAAGCAAAAACTGACACAGATCACGGAACCCGTTTTGTGGACCGCAAAAAAATACTGTCGTGTGCATGAGGCTTTAAATAGGTTAGGACTAATCACAGTTATTAGCCCCTGGACCCTGCTGTCTATGGTGACTATGCAGCGGGCGCCATGTTTAAAGTGATGACTTCTGCTGTACATGTACAGCGGAGGTGTCAAGGGGTTATTAGTTCGGTCATTTTTTTACACATCAATACATATTATGTTTATTTTTTATAATTTATTTTATCTTAAAATTTGGAAAGGGACTGATTTAAAATATTTATATATTTGTATTGTTTCCAAACTTTTTTACTGTACTTGAACATGCGGTCTACTGCAGTTTATGCAATTTTCCCAGGCTGTCTGTCAGGCCATTCCTCAAGCTCAGCTTCGCAGGCAGCTTGCTATAACAGGCCTGGGAGCCTTCATAAGTCCTCAGGCTGTCATACCAACCGATTGGAGGCCCACAACTTGGGAGCTCCGGTCAGAAGACAGAGGGAGCCCGCACCTTCTGCCCAAGCCCACTGTCACTATTGACAGAAGCATCTGAGATCTTAAATGACAGGCATTGGAGATATCTCTAATCTGGATTACTGGCAGTAGTATTACGGTAGTTATACCCTATCATTATAGTTCTTGCAGAGCACAGCCTGCCGGAAAAGAAACCTTATACAACTGGCATCTGCCATGTATGGAGCAAGCACAGCACATAAATCTGCTCAATACTTCCTAGTAACGGTAATGACACTCGGGTACGTTATGGTGGGTTAAGGGTTTTTTCGACCATCTAAAGTAAAAAAAAAAAATCCTACTAATAAAAGTCTAATTCTTTGTTACTGTTTTGTTACAAGACTCTGACAATAGATTAGTCCCCTTCCCTCCATTGAAATTAATGTTGGCAGCAATAGTTACGCAGTGGTTTGCACTATTGCCTTACAGTAATGGAGTCCTGGGTTTGAATCTGACCAATTACATCTGTGTGGTTGTGTATATTCTCCCTAGGGCAGGGCTGTTTCCTCCCACACAGTTAAAACATACTGATAGGTCAATTGGGAATTTAGATTATGATCCCCAATAGGAGCAATGCCGATGTGAGTGACAACAATGTATGTACAGCGCTGCAGATTTTGTTGGTCCAAAAATAAATAAAAAATCGTAATACAGGGAGGTACAAGAAAAAGTAGCCTGCCTCCAAAATCTCCAAATCAAATTGACAAATAGTAAATCTGTCTTAGTTGTCCTTAGCAACTAATCAGATCTCAGCTTTCATTTTTTCAGAGCCCTGTAGGAACTGAAAGCTGAGTTCTGATTGGTTGCTATAGGCAGCTAAGACAAATTTATTATTAGGCAGTTCGATTTGGAGATTTTGGAGGCGGGCTACTTTTTCGTGGGCCACCCTGTATTTGTAGACCATAAAATTGGTCACAAACTTCTTATTTTAGTTTAAAGGGAGTCTTTCACTCCAAATAAGCAATTTCTAACAGTTAGACCATTCTGATCAATATAGCCCCCACATTAAAATGCTTCTTACCCTAATGCTGTCCGATCCACAGATCTTCTTAAAATCACTTTTATTCAGTATGCAAATTTAAACGGCCGGTGCCCAGGCCCCGCGGTCATTTTCATATGATGCCACTTCCCTCTTCACCCAGTCGGCCCACCCTGTGTCTTGATCTTCTCCTCTTTCTTTCCTGCGCCTGCGCCGTGGAACAGGGCTTCCGCGGCTGCGCACTGGTTTACCATTACTGGCAGAAACATCGGAGTGTCCAGTGCGCAGGCGCATGCCCGCACATGACAGTCCTGCAAGCGACGCATCAGAGGGCTGTTCCGAACTTACGTACGGGCCTGCGCACTGGACACTCCGATGCTTCCCCTGGGCACCTTCACCAGAAATTTGCATACCGAAGTGATTTTAAAAAGATCTGTGGATCGGACAGCATTAGGGTAAGAAGCATTTTAATGTGGGGGCTATATTGATTAGAATGGTCTAACTGTTAGAAATTGCTTATTTGGGGTGAAAGACTCCCTTTAACCCTCAGATGAAACTTGCCACATACCTGTTGGTTCTCGGCAGATGTCTTACAGACGTATTAACGGTTTGTAGTCTCCCTGCCTGTATGTTATGATGAGGCTGACTTTAATGGATGCACTGTTGCTGCCACTGCTATGGAGCACTCTTAGCTAGAATAGGGCGGTATTGTGGATTTCACGATTATGAGAGAATTGTGGGTTTTCTGCTATTTTGACACTGTCTCGTGATATAGGGGATGTGACTAAGGGTGCGTTTGCATAATGTTTTTCCCATTCTTTTAACATATACAAAAAAAGTATACGTTAAACAGATGCCTCCGATAGATGCCATACAGTGACATCTGTTCACCATAGAGTTTCATTGTAAAAAGAAAAGTATACATTTTGTTTATAGCGGACTTTGCAGGATACAAGAACATGCATGAAACGTGATGTGAGCCAACCCTAATGTGGTTTGTGATCAGACTGATTGTAGGCATGCACATTTTGTGCTTCTTTTAACATTCCTATTTGTGGTCAGAAAGGTAGAGAGAAGAAAAGCCTTCATGTTGGGAAATATTCAGACCTCTTGGCAATCACCACACACTTCACTTCTGAGGTTTCTGGGTGTGTTTGTATCGTATTATAATGAAATTATTTGTTTTATTGTAGATGATGCAGTTTTCCTTTCGGATCAAGAAGAGAGGAAAGAATATGTTATGAATGAGAATGGATTTGTCTTTGTTGGCAATGCAAACTATATCTCTAAACGTTCCTGGAACTTTGGACAGGTAAATATACAGGGACACAAACCGGCCCATCCATTCTCATTACATCATAGATAGAAGGAGGTCTGGCATGTGAGAAGGCACTTTGAAACTGTCACATTTGGAAATATGGGCCAAGGTCATTGTTCTGTCTTCATACATGTTCACACAGTGTGCAGTCTGACATTCAGCATAACCCATTCCTGGCTTCCAAATAAGAGGACTGTTCTTTGTAGTCTAACTTGTTTATTGGTCAACGGGATTGTGAATTGATGTGTGATCAATTGATTGATTGGTAAAACTGTAAGAATACAAATAACATGTATAAGTATATAGCATAGCATGTATCAGCAGAAAGCATATAACAGCATGTATTATAACATTAGCATAACAATAGAGCACATGTCCAAAATGGCTGCCTATACATGGATTGCATAGCTAACATCTAACAGCTACAACATGTTCCCAGAGTAATACTACAGCCAATTGAACAGCTCTACATAACACAATATCCCTGAAACAGAGGTAGGTGTCACTTACCAGATATAATTGCACAAAGATGGTGAAGTTTAAGAAGAAGATATGCAGGAGACAGCTCTGCTGATGTCCTGTAACATTGAGACTGGCTTCTCCTTTCAAGAATGCCTTGCACAACCTACAATGCCTAGCACCTCCCACAAAGTAATAATCCTCATTAACAAGAAAACAAGGTGCAATACATTTTACCACCACTAGATGGTGTAACCTAACTAATAACTACAAAAGTACAGCAGATATGATCTGTAATTATACAGAAATGAATCTCCCAGTGCTGGGACAGAACAGTCATACTGTATCTCTTATTTTGTAAGTTAGTTAATGTTATTGTTATTTTAAGTCGTAGGCACATAGCAGGAATTTGCTACGTGGTCAGATGTATATGCCAGCCTGTTAGTATTCAGATTACTTTGTAAAATTATGGAATTACTAATGAAATCATTCTTTCTATTTACCCTCTCTCTCTGCAAACCATGGGAAGTTTGATGAAGATATAGTAGACATTTGCTTAAAGCTACTGGATGAAAGTCTAGAAAGCCATAAAAATGCATTAAAAGACTATAATATGAGAAATGATCCAGTGTATGTCAGCAGAGTGCTCAGTGCAATGGTAAGTGGAAACACCAAATCACTAACATGAGGAGCTTTGTATGGATGCATTTCTTTTACCATCCAGGAGTCTGTCATAGGAAGCATATAAAAGTAAAGTGCAACAAAAAATCTTCCTTAAAGGGTTTCTGTCATCACGTTTTGACATTATAAGCTGTCTGACATTAGTTATGTGCTAACGTCAGAGCAGCTTGATAATGTCTTTTTTTATAAAAATCCGATTTATATTCAGGCTAAAAAACATACTTTTAGAATATGTAAATTAGCCTCTAGGAGCAGGGGGGGGGGCGTTTCCCTGCTCCTAGAAGCTCCGTGCGGCAACCTGCTGGCACGCCCCTTCTTACTTTGAGTGACAGTGCCGGGCAGCGATCCTCCGGCACTGTCTCCTTATGAATCCGCGCCTGCACGGCCGCTCTGTATTCGGCGCAGGCGCGGTGAGCAAGGGCGCTGGTGCCTGCTGTCCTCTGCTCACCGCGCCTGCGCCGAATACAGAGCGGCCGTGCAGGCGCGGTGAGCAGAGGACAGCAGGCACCAGCGTCCTCTGCTCACCGCGCCTGCGCCGAATACAGAGCGGCCGTGCAGGCGCGGGATTTCACAAGGAGACAGTGCCGGAGGATCGCTATAAATCATGGTTGCCAAATAGTATTCCTGTCAATATAAGAGGTTGTGCACATGACATTTTTGCCCTATGTTTAAGGCCTCTTTTTACACGACCGTTGGTATCCCATGCAGGTATTGCGGACCGCATTTGCGGATCCGCAATACATGGGCACCGTTCCGTTGTCATTCCGCATCACGGATGTGGACCCATTCACTTCAATGGGTCCGCAAATCAAGAGATGCGGAACGGAATCACGGAACGGAACACTACGGAAAGCTCCTGTGGGGTTTCGTCCCATACTTCCGTTCCGCAAAAAGATAGAACATGTCCTCTCTTTCTGCATAACGGGTGGAACATGGACCCATTGAAGTGAATGGGTCCGCGATCCGCTGTGCCTTACCCACGGTCGGTGCCCGTAAATTGCGGACTGCAATTTGCGGTCCGCAGCACAGGCACGGGACAGCAACGGTCGTGTGAAAGAGGCCTAACATATATGTTGGGAAAAAAAAGATGCAAAGGCATAGTATACTACACTTTCTCTCTTTCTGTCTGCAGGTTCCAGCAAAAATATGTATATCATAACTGGTCCTTTTTTCTTTTTTTTTTTTTTACAATGGAACCCTATAGTGACGGGTGCCACTGTATGGCATCCATTGGAGGCATCCCTTTAATGTAAATGTCATGTCTATACTTTAAATGTGGGACGTGATGTGAACACAGACTCAGATCTAATATTCTCCTAAATATTATATTATGTTTTCCTATAGATTAATTCTAATGATGACAAGGGTGTAATGCTAGGCAGATGGGATGGACAATATGATGACGGTACAAGTCCTACAAAGTGGAATGGGAGTTGCTCCATCTTGCGTCTGTGGTATTCCTCTGGTTTCCAGCAGGTGAAATATGGACAGTGCTGGGTTTTTGCTGCTGTCTTATGTACAGGTAATGCATAATAAAAATAAAACCTATGCTTTTAAAATGTATCAAGGTCCTATATCAAGCCTTCCACATCAGACTTGCATGATCAATATTGTAAACAGTTGTCTGAGATAAGGAAAGAATGTCAGCATTTTCAGAAGCAGCGCCACTCTTGTCCTCGGACTGGGATCAGTATTCAACTTATCTCCATTCATTTGAATTGGACTGAACTGCAATACCTCACAGAACCCATAAACAAAAGTAGATAATTTCTTCTGTAAATCTGCACATGAGTGTACTTGTGAACTCCCGAAACGACTTGTTGTGGCTATTTCTCACACAGGGGTTCTAAAAATGTAATTTTACTTGATTTCACATGATTAGTCACAACTGCAAAAAAATGTGGATGAGGGTGCTTTTTAGCCTCCAATGGGATGGTTCAGAAATGTGATGACAAGTACTTAGCAACTTTCGGTTATAATGGGAAGGTTAAACTAAAGTCATGACTAGGAAAGAGGGAACAGAGCAACAGAAGAGGAAGCAAACCATAAATGTCAGTAAAATCTCACAGGACAACTCATATGACACAAATGTATTAAACACATACTAGAAATTGATTATTCTGTAAATTATCCCCTAAGAAGACCATAGTAGGTAAAGGTAATTGTCCAAGGTCCTGGATAGTGAAGAGTGAAGTGATGCATTCGAATTGGAATTCAGTCCAAAGTTTAGGAAAACTGATTCACAACGAATCCGAAAATTCCTTGCGCTTCGTGGTAATGATTCTGTTTTTTCTAAAATGGTGACTGCACATATTGCAAAGTGAATGTAAGAAGCCAGGGAACATGATCATCCATAATGCCATAGCCATCCCCTGTGATGCCACAGCCCTATAAAAACCCTCATCCTATGTGGTCCCTGCCATTGTCCTGTGAGCTGAGAATAGAGAGAGACATGGCAATTGCTCATGCGCTAGGGACAGTGTTGCTGAAAACGATTGATAGATGAATATTGAACAGGGAGAGTGCAGGGAGAGTGCAGGGAGACTGCAGGGAGACTTTTGCTGCATCAGTTTTATTTATTCCTACATCAGCGGTAAATGTAATTTAATACCAATAAGATAAAGCCTTTATTATTTCGGTGCCAGCGTGCCAACCAATACTATCTAGTCTGCACCTCTTAGGGGTGCCAGGTCTTAATGATGACTATCCTCATCTTTTGCTGGCTTTACTTCTTCCAAATCGTTCTTCAAAGTCTCCATGTCCTAGAAAAGTCAGCAAGTTGCAGAGAGCATAGGAGCTGGATGTTCCTGATGACATATTCTCATCGATATTAGATAATGTGAAAAAGGAGGAAAAGCAGATGGCTGAAGAAGGGCTCCCACCTGTAGGGCAGGAGAGAGCTGGGGCTTGAGAAATAGGTATGCCAGAGCTGATTAATATTCAGTGTTTAATGTCAAATAACCTGCAGGAGATTTCAGGCCAGAACAGCAATAATGTGCATATTGTCCCCCACCTAACCAGCCAAACCTCATACCAGCATGAGCCCCTGTTTAAAGGTGCTGCATGGCCATTAACAATGAAGAAGGACTATACAGTGTAGTCTTCATTATTAAATATAAGGCAGCTGCAGGCTAATTAGCTGTGCGGTTCTTCACCGCAACATGGCCGCACCATGTGGCCACACTCTAAGGCAGAATGGTCTGGGTATACCTGATTTATAGTTATTCGTAATTAATCAAATTTCTTGGATATCTTCAGCGAAGTTGCTGAATCAAATTTTTTTACTTCACTCATCTCTAGTCCTGGACATATTTTAGATCGCTGTTATTCATTCGCTTATTTCTTATCATGTTGTAATTCCCACTTTGAATTGAATTTAAAGTGTTTTTTACCCCCAGCTTATCACAAGTCTTGTAGCAGAGCCCAGTGGCTTTTATAATTGTATTATATAGCAGTAAATTGTTCACAGTTGTCATTTCTCCACATGCCCAGACTAAAATGATAACGGGGAAGTAGAGCCTTGGCCATGTGTACTTGGGACCTGCAGAACATAAGAACACAAAGGCAAAGCAACATGTTCACATGGGCTGAGTGACTAGTCTTTACTCTCTTGGGAGAGCGGGCGTAAACCTGTAGTGAGGGTGTAATGCCAGTTGTGTATAAAGACTGTAAGTAAGTAGCGTCTCCCAGCATGATTGTTGTAGAAGGTGGAGGCGGATAATCCCTGTGGAAATGGCGCTGATGAGGTGTTGTGTCATGATGTACTCCCTCAGGCCATTGCTTCCTTGGGATCTGTGCAGTGAATAGGTGGTTTTTGGAATCAGGCCAGAAGTAAAAGTATAAACGTTTCTCATTACTTACTGCAAGCTATAACTTTGTGGCACATCCAACAGTATCAAGCATAAAGTGCAGTTTCTGGCAAAAAATGTGGAGGTATGGAGGCTTCTTGTGTAGCAATTTAATGGCACTTGCAGGCACGTGTAGATGTAGGTGTTCACTGTGGGATACAGACTTGAAGTTAGTATGGCCTAAAGGTTGTTCTAGGTGATGGGTGTCTGAGCCGTAGTCCCTCACTTACAGCAGTGTTTGTAAAGCTGTAATGTTGCTGATCACTCTGCTGTCTTCGCACACTGTTGCTTTCTGGAAAAGTGTTTTGGATTCTGATGCTCTCTGGATACCATCTCTAGCAGGAAGAAAGACCAGCCCAGTCATACCAAGACCGGAGGAACAGGGTGGTTAGCCCTTTTCCACCCAACCATTATCTTCTCTGCTGGTGTCCAATGTCCAATATATAACATTACAGTCGAAGAGCCTCCCTGCAAATTGTTTTAGAAGGGCTAAGTGGCAGAGCAGGCCCAGACCTGCGGTTTCCAGCGCTTTCTGAAGTTTCTGATCCCAACTTAAAAATTGCTGTTTTTTTTACTTTTTATCCCCCCCCCCCCCACGCGGGAGGCGTTATAGGAGGCGGGAAGCGTGCGGGAGGCGGGCGGTACGGCGGTCCTGGTTGCCATAGTAAAGAGTAGGGGGAGCGGGGGAGCGGCATACTTACATTCCGTGCGGCTCCCGGGATGTTCCAGGATGACGTCAGGGCGCCCCAGTGCATAGATCACGTGATCGCATAGATCACGTGATCGCATAGATCACGTGATCCATGCGCGCGGGGCGCTCTGACGTCATTCAGGAGCGCCCCGGGAGCCGCACGGAATGTAAGTATGCCGCTCCCCACTGCTACTATGGCAACCAGGACGCTGGTTCCGGCGTGCATTCCGGCGACGGAAGTGCACGCCGGATCTTCAGAACGCAAGTGTGAAAGAGGCCTTAAAGTTATCACCACATAAAGTGACACTGGTCAGAATTGCAAAAAATGTCCTGGCCCTTAAGGTGAAATATGGCCGTGTCCTTAAGGGGTTAAGATCGCCACATTAGACAGAAGTAAATTAGCGATTGAACAGCAGTTGAACAAATGATCATCTGGTGACCAATGATTTTGCAGACTCATTATAGTATATATTGGTCGCTACAGTTGTTCAAGCTGGTCATACGTGTCCATACAGATAAATACGTGACCTGCCCTAACAGGAATCGTGTGTCACCCATGACTATGCTAGCTGTAAAACCAGGAGGGTGGTTTATATATGTACATGGGTCTTTCACTATATTGTCATTCTCTAAAGACGGTTATTATAGGGCAACAACCTTATCCTAACTGGCTGTAAATGACAAGCTGTAAATGCTGAAGGTTTTACTATGGGCCTCACAGTCCCCTGATCTCAAAAGAGCAGTGCATGCAAGACGTCCCAGGATTCTCACACAACTAGAAGACTTTTGCAAGAAAGAATGGATGAACATCCCTTAAATAAGAATTGAGAGACTCTTGGCTGGCTACAAAAAGCGTTTACAAGCTGTGATAGTTGCCAAATGGGGTGCTAATAGAAACTAACCATGCAGGGTGCCCACACTTTTTGCTTCGGGGGCTCTATTCCTTTTTTATTTTGAAAATGTACAATATAAAAATGAAAAAAAAAAATTAGTTTTTGCTTAAAATACAAAAGGAATAGGGGCTCAATACCAGAAAAAAAAATGCATCATTATTCCTAATGCTATCTGTATGGAAAGCAATCTGTTCATTATTCATCAGGATGTCTGCATGCTGCGGTTTTTCTCCGGCCCCAAATTTCTGGAACACTAGCCAGATTGCCGTATTTTCCATTGAAATGTATTAATGCCGGATCCGGTACCAAGGGTTTTCCGGTTTTCGCATGTGCAGACTACGCCTGCACAATATATCGCGAAAGCAATCGCAATTAATCGCCATATTGCAATCGCAATTTGCCGACCCAAAAATGCTGCAATTATATTACTGTATTTTTTGCTTTATAAGGCCTCTTGCACACGACAGTATTTTGTGGACCGTATACTGGCTGTTTTTTCAGTTCAGTATACTGACAGTATACTGAACCATTCACTTCAATGGTTCTGCAAAAAATACTGGTGTCTCCGTATGCCTTCCGTTTCCGTTTTTCCGTTCCGTTTAAATATAGAACATGTCCTATTCTTGTCCGCAAATCACGTTCAGTGGCTGCATTCAAGTCAATGGGTCCGCAAAAAAAACGGAAAGCATACGGAAAGGCATCCGTATGTCTTCCGTATCCGTTCCGTTTTTGCTGAACAACCTATTGAAAATTTTAAGACCAGCCCAATTTTAATTATGGAATTACTGTATAGTGTATATGCCATACGTAAAAACGGAACCAAAACGGAAACACAACGGAAACAAAAAATCGAAAAACGGATCCGAAAAAAATGAACCGCAAAACACTGAAAAAGACATACGGTCGTGTGCAAGAGGCCTAAGACACACTTTTTTTCCCCCAAAAGTGTTATTCAAGTCGTTATTTTAATGAACACATGTTCTTCTATCTATTTTATTTATCTGTTCTGTGCAGGGCTATTAAGAAAATGGCAAGTTTTGTATTTTGTACTTTTGCAGTAATGCAAATATGTATTTTATTTTGAAAAACACAGCGCATTTCAGTTCTTGAGTTCAGCATAACTACATTTCACATTATCAGTCATCTGTGTGTGCTTTTACCTTGAAAATCCAAGCAGATAGACCCCTAGCACAATTTCCTTAAAATATCGCATCGCATATCGTTATCGCAATTTTTAGGGCCCTAATTGCAATCGCACAAAATTCCCATATCGTGCAGCCCGAGCGCAGACCTTTAAAAATGTGAAAAAAATAAATACCGAATCCGTTTTCCATATGGCACCGGAGAGACGGATCCGGTATTTCAATGCATTTGTCAGACAGATTCGCATCCAGATCCAAAAACAAATGATTTCCGTTTGCATACGGATTTCCGGATACGGCAGGCAGTTCCAGCAATGGAACTGCCTGCCGGATTCTTCTAATGCTAGTGTGAAAGTACCCTAAAATGTGTTTTCCAAACCTTATTACTGATGATCTATCCTCTGGATAGTACATGATCGCTGGGGATCCGAAACCCAGAGGACCCCTGCCAATCAGCTATTTGAGAAGGCAACAGCGCTTGCAGTAGTGCCACAGCCTATTTCAGCTTTTCTTAGGCCAGTGACGACATGATCATCGGCCACATGGCCTAGAGGCAGTTCAGCCCTATGAAAGTGAATGGGGCTAAGTGCAGCTGCTATAAAATGTGTGGCGCTGTGCTTGGTGAGAACAGAGAAGGCCGCGACGCTCACAGGAGCGCCAGTACCTTCTCAAACAGATGATCGGCAGGGGTCCCGGGTATTGGACCACCACTGATCAGATACCAGAGGATAGGTCATCAGTATTAAAGTCTTGGAAAACCCTATTAACTGTTCACTGTAACAGTAATTGTGACCAAGAGTACCCAAAATTTTGTGTGCCACTGTATGTGGTGTCATTACTACTGTGTAATTCTATACCTCCAGAACTCCATATGTTGTGAAACTACAACTCCCAATATGCTGCTTTCACTTCTATGGGAGATCCTAAAACAGCCAAGCTAGTGTGCATGCTGGGAGTTATAGAATTATGCAAGGATTTACATTTCCTTAAATAGTACAGTATAATCTACTATGTAGTTCGACATAAGAAAAGAGTTTGAATTTGGTTTCTATTGCTATCTTCTCGATTACAAATATTACACTCTTATATCCCTCCAGCACTACGATGTTTGGGAATCCCAGCAAGAGTAGTAACTAACTTTGACTCTGCCCATGACACTGATGGAAATCTTTCTATTGATGAATACTATGACATCACAGGAAAAATGATTTCAAGAGGCAACCGTGACAGTGTTTGGTTAGTAGCTGCTCTTCTGTTCAAATTAAAGGCAATATTTTCTATAAAGGTCCCGCTATAACATGTCTTTCCTTTGGACACAACATGCAATGGTTATCTCTTGTTTCCACAATAACATGCTATAATCCTTTGAATTTATTTTTTTTATATTTTCCACAATGATATCATGTCACACACATTTGGGAAATGTCACAATTAGACATGAGCAAAGTTTTTAAAAATTTTATTTGCCAACTTTGCCAGTTAGCCAAAAAATTTGATTTGCACGAATTAATTTGTCATGAATCGCAATAAATCAGGTATACCCAGTTCACTCTGCCTTAGGGTATGGCCACACGGAGCATCTGCGCTGCGGGCGGGTTGCGGCAATTTTGCGGTGAAGAACTGTGGGTCCAATTAGCTCGCAGCTGACTTTTATTTAATAATAATGAAGAATGCACTGTATACAGTAGTCCTTCCTTAGGCCTCTTGCACACGGGCGTTGCGGGTGCACTCCGTCAAACAGTGCGGGTGCTTTGCGGGAATCGCCACGATTTTTCCCTGCGAGTGCAAAGCGCTGTCATGCGTTTTGCACGCGCGGGAGAAAAATCGGCACTTTTGGTACCCAGACCCGAACCTGCACTTCTTCACAGAAGTGCATGTTTGGGTCAGAAATTGTCCCGCTGGTATTATTTCACATTATAACATAGTTATAATGTAAAATAATACCCTTGGCCATCTCCCTAATGTTTAAATTGGTGCAGAATGAGTTAAAATAATAAACTAATAATTACTTACCTGTTCCATTTGATCGCTGAAGCCCGGCCTCCTCTCCGTTAGCTTGAAAGATGTAAAGGACCTGTGATGATGTCACAGCATCACATGGCCCAATCACCTGCTCCATCACTATGGTGATGGAGCATGTGATTGGTCCATGTGACCATGTGACATCATCCAAGGTCCTTAACCACTATCCACAGCCTGAGGATAGTGTTTAAGGACCTTGGATGATGTCACATGGTCACATGGACCAATCACATGCTCCATCACCATAGTGATGGAGCATGTGATTGGGCCATGTGATGTGACGTCATCACAGGTCCTTTAGATCATAGATGCTGCAGGGAAAGAGAGGACAGATCGCGACTCACGCGATCAAGTGGCTAAGGTAAGTTAACTTTTATTATTTTTAACCCCTTCCTCATCATTTAACAATGCATTCTTTATTAATAATGCTATTATTTCCCCTTATAACCATGTTATAAGGGGAAATAATAGAGATTGGGTCCCGTTGCTAAGCAACAATGTGGGAAAATCGCAATGCATCCGCACTTGGTTGCGGATGCTTGCGATTTTCCCGCATCCCCATTCACTTCTATGGGGCCTGCGTTGCGTGAAAAACGCAGAATATAGAACATGCTGCGATTTTCACGCAACGCAGAAGTGATGCGTGAAAATCACCGCTCATGTGCACAGCCCCATAGAACTGAATGGGTCAGGATTCAGTGCGGGTGCAATGCGTCCTCCTCACGCATTGCACCCGCGCGGAAAACTCGCCCGTGTGAAAGGGGCCTTATTGTTAATGGCCGAGCGGTACCTTTAAACAGGGGCTGTTGCTGTTATGGGGTTTGGCTGGTTAGGTTGGTGGGACAAGATGCACATTATTACTGTTCTGATCTGAAATCTCCTGCAGGTTGGCAGTAAACACAGAATATTATTTAGCTCTGGCATACCCACTTCTCCAACCCCAGCGCTCTACTGGCATTAGAGAAGAGGGAAAAGGGGATGGCGTAAATATGCTCACTCCCTCTGTGTGCCAAAAATGTGCCAAAATCTTGGTGGATTTTTTGAGTAAACTACACCAACTTGTATGTGGTGTTAACCTAAACGTTTTTTTTAGCGCACTGAGACATTTTTTTGACACATTTTGGGTGCACAAACAAATTTTTGACACATGGACAGAATTCTGGGGTAAATCTGGCATAGGATTTACGATACTCCAAATCTATTACTATGTGTTATAATAGTAAATGTATGTAATATTAAGACTGTGAATCATATTCCAAGGGTACAGCCACACTCTCAGGTTCTGCACAGAAGAGCAAGGATGATCCCCAATGAATGTCAAATCATTATGTGGCTCTTCTGTACACCCCAAGCTCATACATCTGCAGCAGAAATCCAAGTGTTAGTCTCAGATTTGTGCATCTTGTAGGAAATGTGTCTATTTCTAATATGTAAATTCAACATCCCCTAAGGCCCCTTTCACACGGGGGAGTATTCCGCACATGATGTGAACGCACGCATTGCACCCGCACTGAATCCGAACCCATTCATTTCTATGGGGCTGTGCACATGAGCGGTGATTTTCATGCATCACTTCTGCGTTGCGTGAAAACCGCAGCATGCTCTAGTTTCTGCGTTTTTCACGCAACACAGGCCCCATAGAAGTGAATTGGCCTGTGGGAAAATCGCAAGCATCCGCAAGCAAGTGCGGATGCGGTGCGATTTTCCCACATGGTTGCTAGGAGACGATCGGGATGGGGACCCAATCTTTATTATTTTCCCTTATAACATGGTTATAATGGAAAATAATAGCATTCTTTAATACAGAATGCTTAGCAAAAGGACAATTAAGGGTTAAAAATAAAAAATAAATAAACTCACCTCCTCCAATTGATCGCATAGGTGCCAGTCTCCTGTTCTCTTTTTAGCTGTGGGTAAAGGACCTGGACCATGTAATGAGCTCAGTGACATCACCAAAGGTCATTTACCCACAGCTGAAGAGAGAACAGGAGACCGGCACCTACGCGATCAATTGGAGGAGGTGAGTTAATTTTTATTTTATTTTTAACCCTCAATTGTCTGTCCTTTTACTAAGCATTCTGTATTAAAGAATGCTATTATTTTCCCATATAATCATGTTATAAAGGAAAAAAATTAAATCCACATAACACCTAACCCAAACCCGAACTTCAGTGACCAAACATGCTGATTTTTCTCACCCGTGCAAAACGCATTAAAACTGTTTGCACTCGCGCGGAAAAATCGTGCATTTTCCTGCAACGCACCCGTATCTTATCCGGGGCGTCAAACTTGACGCTCGTGTGAAAGAGGCCTAAGAGTGAAACAAAACAATAGTATATTTGGATTGAAATGGAGATTTGTTACAATGTTTTTGTAAATCTTATTAGCCCAAAGTGTCATTTAGCTGATGATTGCCTAGATAGATGCTACAAATCCTCAGATCTGAGAGACATTCTGTACAAGTGTGTTCAAAACACTAACAGCAAGCAAAGATTTTGAAAATGGTAGGTTATTGAAAACCAAAGTACATTAAGCTTTATGTACATGGAACTGGATAACCCCTATGAACTTTGCTTGAAATATAGTTGCAGCATATCAGGATAGGCTGCAAAGGAAACAGAAAACCAAGGGTAATAAGGACACCTAGATTCCCACTATAGAGAATAGTTCCTATGGCTAAATAAAAAATAAAACATGTATTTATTTTTCCATATTACTTTTCTGCACGGGGCCTCAGTAGTGCAATAAGCTGCACAATCATTGATTCTTCCACATCTTAAAATGTATTGTTGGATATACACTTAAAGAGAACCTGTAACCACAAAATACAATGCAATCTGAAAGCACCATGTTATAGAGCAAGAAGAATTGAGCAGGTTGATATATAGTTTTGTGGGAAAAGATTCAGTAAAGCTTGTAATTCATACATTTACGGTATGTCTCTGCCTCCTGTGAATACCTATCGGTCCAGAAAGGAAGTTTTAACAGTGATTGATAGCATTGCGTGTATAAGTGAGACACCTGTCAAGCATTGTGTGTATAAGTGAGGTACCTGTCAAGCATTGTGTGTATAAGTGAGGTACCTGTCAGTCACTGATAACTCCTCCTCCTTGTACCTATAGGCAGTGTCGGACTGGGGTGCCTAGGGCGCACCGTATGGATAAATACAAATATTACCTGCTCACATAGAAGGGAGGTGGGGCGAGGGGCACCTGATGCCAGATGATATGGGGGTCCCTGCAGCAACATTAAACAGGTAGGTCCTGGGGAGAAGAGGACACTGCCAGCTTTCCTCTATAGCTAGAAGTCATCTCAGCTCTGATCTGAGTTTCTTTAATAATTTATCAAGTTTTTTATATGAACATTGAATATATGTATGTAGTGCAGTATGTTATGTGCCACTTGTGCAGGGGGTGGGAGATTAGGGGCCCACCTTGCTCAGGGGCTCACCGGGGGATTCACCAGTACCCCTGTGGGCCAGTCCGAGCCTGCCAATAGGTGTTCACAGGAGGCAGAAAAGCAGAGATATAATTACAGGTTTTACTGAATCTTTTCGCACAAAGCTGCATATCAATTTGCTCAGCTCCTCCTGCTCTATGATATGGTGCTTTCATGTTGAATTGCATTTTGTGGTGAAATGAAAGGGTCTTGGTGCTGGGAATTTCTGTTGGAAACTAGGAGACAAAAGCCCCTAGTAGAGTTAAGCGAACACCTGGATGTTCGGGTTTGAAAAGTTCGGCCGAACTTCCCGAAAATGTTTGGGTTCGGGATCCGAACTTGACCCGAACTTTATCCCGAACCCGAACCCCAATGAAGTCAATGGGGACCCGAACTTTTGGGCACTAAAAAGGCTGTAAAATAGTCCAGGAAAGGGCTAGAGGGCTGCAAACGGCAGCAAAATGTAGGTAAATCCCCTGCAAACAAATGTGGATAGGGAAATCAATTAAAATAAAATAAATAAAATTAAGCAATATCATTTGGACAGAGGTCGCATAGCAGAGAATCAGGAATCATGTCACCCACCAATGGAGAAGGCCACTTTTAGATAATTAGGCCCCTGACACCCAGATGGAGGAGAGGTTCATTCAACTTTTGGTTGCACCGCAATATAAATAAATAAATAAATATTTACCAATATGGTATAATTTAAAAAAAAAGATTCAATAAAGAAGTGCCCCGGAGTACAAGAATATATGGTTGAGGGGGAGGCAGTTATAAATATATATTCTGCACAAGGGATGGACAGGTCCTGTGGGATCCATGCCTGGTTCATTTTTATGAACGTCAGCTTGTCCACGTTGGCTGTGGACAGGCGGCTGCGTTTGTCAGTAATGACGCCCCCTTCCGTGCTGAATACACGTTCAGACAAAACGCTGGCCGCCGGGCAGGCCAGCACCTCCAAGGCATAAAAGGCTAGCTCTAGCCACGTGGACAATTTGGAGACCCAGAAGTTGAATGGGGCCGAACCATCAGTCAGTACGTGGAGGGGTGTGCACATGTACTGTTTAACCATGTTAGTGAAATGCTGCCTCCTGCTAACACGTTCCGTATCAGGTGGTGGTGCAGTTAGCTGTGGGTGGTGACAAAATTTTTCCACATTTCTGCCATGCTAACCCTGCCCTCAGAGGAGCTGGCCGTGACACAGCTGCATTGGCGACCTCTTGCTCCTCCTCTGCCTTCGCCTTGGGGTTCCACTTGTTTCCCTGTGACATTTGGGAATACTCTGAGGAGCGCGTCTACCAGCGTGCGGTTGTGGTCGCACATCTTCCTATGACGCTCCAGTGCAGGAAGTAAGGTCGGCACATTGTCTTTGTACTGGGGTGGAAACCCAATAGTCTGCACACGTTAAAATGTGGGCAACTCTGCTGTTGTTGCGCAGGCACTGCAGCATGTAGTCGCTCATGTGTGCCAGGCTGCCCAGAGGTAAGGACAAGCTGTCCTCTGTGGGAGGCGTATCGTCATTGTCCTCCGTATCCCCCCAGCCACGCACCAGTGATGGGCCTGAGCTATGTTGGGTGCCAACCCGCTGTGAACCTGCTTCATCCTCATCCTCCTCCACCTCCTCCTCATCCTCCTCGTCCTCCAGTAGTGGGCCCTGGCTGGCCACATTTGTACCTGGCCTCTGCTGTTTCAAAAAACCTCCCTCTGAGGCACTTCGAACAGACTGGCCTGAAAGTGCTAAAAATGACCCCTCCTCCTCCTCCTCCTGGGCCACCTCCTCTTTCATCATCGCCCTAAGTGTTTTCTCAAGGAGACATAGAAGTGGTATTGTACTGCTGATAACGGCGTCATTGCCACTGGCCATGTTGGTGGAGTACTCGAAACAGCGCAACAGGGCACACAGGTCTCACATGGAGGCCCAGTCATTGGTGATGAAGTGGTGCTGTTCCGCAGTGCGACTGACGCGTGCGTGCTGTAGCTGAAACTCCACTATGGCCTGCTGCTGCTCGCACAGTCTCTCCAGCATGTGCAAGCTGGAGTTCCACCTAGTGGGCACGTCGCATATGAGGCGGTGAGCGGAAAGGCCGAAGTTACACTGTAGCGCAGACAGGCAAGCAGCGGCAGGATGTGAACGCCGGAAGCGCGCACAGACGGCCCGCACTTTATGCAGCAGCTCTGACATGTCGGGGTAGTTGTGAATGAACTTCTGCACCACCAAATTCAGCACATGCGCCAGGCAAGGAATGTGCGTCAAACCGGCTAGTCCCAGAGCTGCAACGAGATTTTGCCCATTATCGCACACCACCAGGCCGGGCTTGAGGCCCATCGGCAGCAACCACTCGTCGGTCTGTTGTTCAATACCCCGCCACAACTCCTGCGTGGTGTGGGGCCTGTCCCCCAAACATATGAGTTTCAGAATGGCCTGCTGACATTTACCCCGGGCTGTGCTGAAGTTGGCGGTGAAGGTGTGTGGCTGACTGGATGAGCAGGTGGAAGCAGAGAAGGAGGAAGCTGAGTAGGAGGAGGATGCTACAGGAGGCAAAGAATGATGCCCTGCGATCATTGGCGGCGGAAGGACGTGTACCAAGGAACTCTCCGCCTGGGGCCCAGTCGCCACTACATTTACCCAGTGTGCAGTTAGGGAGATATAGCGTCCCTGGCCGTGCTTACTGGTCCACGTATCTGTGGTTAGGTGGACCTTGCCACAGATGCCGTTGCGCAGTGCACACTTGATTTTATCGGATTCTTGGTTATGCAGGGAAGGCACGGCTGTCTTGGAGAAGTAGTGGCGGCTGGGAACAACATACTGTGGGACAGCCATCACCATCAGCTATTTGAATCTGTCTGTGTCCACCAGCCTGAATGACAGCATTTCAAAGGCCAGTAGTTTAGAAATGCTGGCATTCAGGCCCAGGGCTCAAGGGTGGCTAGGTGGGAATTTACACTTTCTCTCCAAGGCTTGTGAGATGGAGAGCTGAACGCTGCCGTGTGACATGGTGGAGATGCTTGGTGACGCAGGTGATGGTGTCGGTGGCACATCCTCTGTTTGGTGGCCAGCAGGTGCAAACATTCCTCCCAAGGCGGGGGAAGAGGCCGAGACAGCAGCAGAAGAAGTAGCAGGGGGAGCCTGACTGAGTTCCTTGTTTTTAAGGTGTTTACTCCACTGCAGTTCATGCTTTGCATGTAGATGCCTGGTTATGGTCTCTGATATGCATGGGGGTGATCTGACAGACTGATGGGCTTGGTTTTCAGGCGCCACCTGTGCGCTTTCTGCAGAAGACTGGGTGGGAGATAATGTTGTGAACGTGCTTGATCCACTATCGGCCACCCAATTGACTAGCGCCTGTACTCGCTCAGGTCTTACCATCCTTAGAACGGCATTGGGCCCCACCAAATATGGCTGTAAATTCTGGCGGGTACTGGAACCTGAGGTAGTTGGTTCACTAGGACGTGTGGCTGTGGCAGAGCGGCCACGTCCTCTCCCAGCACGTCGCGTCCGCGTCACTTACTAGAGGTTTTCCTCATTGTTACCGTTCACCAAGCACCACAATAAGAAAAAAAATATTTGGCCCAATGTATTGATTTCAAATTCAGGCCTTTTTTTTACAGGCACCTAACACTATCTGTCTAATTATTTATGTACCCTATTACACTAATCCGGGCACAGGAGTAACCACTAATTTAGGGGAATATCAATTGTAGACCTAGTATTTAGGCCCTGGATGAAAGGTATCCTTTTATGGACAGATTTACACTTGGAGATGCACAGTAGCATGTGAAAAAATATGTAGGATTATGCCTTCAGCAATTGTATTTTAACACTTTGTGTAATATACCCTTTAACGGACAGAAATACACTTGGAGATGCATGGTAGCGTGTGAAGTTATTGAGGATGACCCTCTCAGCACTTGTATATACACCTTGATTGTAATATACCCTTTTGCGGACAGAAATACACTATGAGATGCACAATAGTGCGTGCAGATTTACAGGATTATGCTTTCAGCAATTGTAATGTAACACTTTTTGCAATATACCCTTTTACGGAAAGAAATATACTTGGAGATGTACGCTGAGTGTAATATACCCTTTTACGGACAGATTAACACATGGACTGCAACACCAGATTTAGGGTATTGCTATATTGGCAAGTGAATTTCACCCCAGAACAAAATCTATCCTTTGACAGATACTATTAAACTTGTCCAGTCACAGCTGGAACACCAGAGTTACGGTATTGCTATTTTGGCAATTGAATTTAACCCCAGAACAAAATATATCCTTTGCCGGACACTATAAAACTTGTCCAGTCACAGCTGGAACACCAGATTTACTGTAATTCTATTTTTGCAACTGTATTTAACCCCAGAAAATAATATATTCTTTGATGGACACTAGGGAAATTGTCCAGTCACAGCTGGAACACCAGATTCAGGGTATTGCTATTTTGGCAATTAAATTTCACCCCAGAAAAAAATATACCATTTTACGGACAGATTTAAAGTAGGCCTGCAGCAGCTAGAACACCAGATTCAGGGTATTGCTATTTTGGCAATTGAATTTCACCCCAGAACAAAATCTATCCTTTGACGGATACTATTAAACTTGTTCAGTCACAGCTGGGACACCATATTCAGGGTATTGCTATTTTGGCAATTAAATTTCACCCCAGAAAATAATATATCCTGTGACGGTTACTATTAAACTTGGCCAGCCACAGCTGAAACCACTGATTTATGGTATTGCTATTTTGGCAATTGAATTTAACCCCAGAAAAAAATATATCCGTTACAGGACACTATGAAACTTGTCCAGTCACAGCTGTAACACCATATTTACTGTATTTCTATTTTTTCAACTGTATTTCACCCCAGAAAATAATATATCCTTTGACGGACACTAGGGAAATTGTCCAGTCACAGCTGGAACACCAGATTCAGGGTATTGCTATTTTGGCAATTGAATTTCACCCCATAAAAAAATATACCCTTTTACGGACAGATTTAAACTAGGACTGCAACAGCTGGAACACCAGATTCAGGGTATTGCTATTTTGGCAATTGAATTTCACCCAAGAAAAAAATATATGCTTTGCCGGACACTATTAAACTTGTCCAGCCACAGCTGGAACACTAGATTTACTGTATTTCTATTTTTGCGAATGTATTTCACCCTAGAAAATAATATATCCTTTGACGGACACTAGGGAAATTGTCCAGTCACAGCTGGAACACCAGACTTACGGTATTTCTATTTTTGCCACTGAATTTCACTGTAGAAAATAATATATCCTATGACGGACACTATGAAACTTGTCCAGTCATAGCTGGAACACCAGATTCAGGGTATTGTTATTTTGGCAATTGAATTTCACCCCAGAAAAAAATATATCCTTTGCCGGACACTATTAAACTTTGCCAGCTACTGCTGGGACACCAGTTTTACTGTATTGCTATTTTGGCAATTGAATTTTACCCCAGAAAAAAATATATCCTTTCCGGGACACTTTTAAACTTGTTCAGTCACAGCTGGAACACCAGATTTATGGTATTTCTGTTTTTGAAACTGAATTTCACCGCAAAAAATAATATATCCTATGACGGACACTATTAAACTTGTCCAGTCACAGCTGTAATACCAGATTTACTGTATTTCTATTTTGGCAACTGAATTTCACCCCAGAAAATAATAAATCATTTGCCTGACACTATTAAACTTGCCCAGTCACAGCTGGAACACCAGATTTACGGTATTTCTATTTTTTCAACTGAATTTCACAGCAGAAAATAATATATCCGATGACGGACACTATGAAACTTGTCCAGTCACAGCTAGAACACCAGATTTACGATATTGCTATTTTGGCAATTGAATTTCACCCCAGAAAATGATCTATCTTTTGCTGGACACTATTAAACTTAGCAGGCCACTGCTTGGACACTAGATGTACGGTATTGCTATTTTGGCTATTGAATTTCACCCCAGAACAAAATATATCCTCTGCCTGACACTATTAAGCTTTGCCAGCCACTGCTGTGACACCAGATTTAGGGGATTGCTATTTTGGCAATTGAATTTAACCCCTTAATAAAATATAGAAATTTCTATCCTGAGTTTCTAGGGGTGACAATAAGCACAGCCAAGCCCTGATGTAGGATATAGCAAAAAAAAAAAAACTAGTATTGATGGATTGATGGACTTGGTGGCAGCTTGTGCAGGTGCACCACAAGACACAAAATGGTCGCCGATCAAAGTGACAGAAAAACGCTCTGTGCAGCCTAAAAACCAGTGAGCAATTAACAATTAACGTGACTCCAGCTTAAATAGAGGCTTGGTCACATGCTGCACTTGTCCAATTACAGCCATGCCATGGCATGGCTGTGATGGCTTCTTAGGGCAAGAAGTAAAACGCTAGCTGATTGGCTGCTGTGCACCCCTTCAGAAAGCGGGAAGAAATCGCCCAACAACGGACCCGAACCCGAACTTTTTTGAAAATGTCTGGGTCCGTGTCCTGAACACCCCAAAATTCGGTACGAACTATCCAGTTTGAGTTCGCTCATCCCTAGCCCCTAGGCAATGGAGGCCCCTAATAAACTGCTCCTCACACAACTGTTAACGCATTTCCACTGGCTCCATATGGGACTGTATCCTGCTTTATATAAAGTGCACCGTATGTTACAAAATGTATAAAAAAGTAACAACTGAATATGGAGGAATTTCTAAATTGCTGCAGTGGGATATTACTAGTGTTGAGGGAATTGAGCGTTGGATCAGAGATTATCGGAGTTTATTCGTTCACAGGTTTTAATGCTGTCTCCATACAGCATTAAAATGTATTGCCTCCATGTAGACAAAATTCCAAAAATGTTTTTAAGACGCAGATTTGATTACCGAATTATTTCACTGAAGTCTAGCGTGACTTTGGGTGAAACTAATTTTGCCTACACAGAACCAATACATTTTAATGCTGTACACAGAGACAGCATTAAAACCGAAGTGTTTGAACAAATCGACTTTGGATCTCTGACCTGAAGTTTGATTCGCTCAACATTAGATATCACAAAAGCCACTGAAAAAGTCTATTGAATGTTTCTTGCTACTGCTAATTTAACTCCTTACGTGCCACAATAAGAATTACCACAAATATTGGCAAATATGGAACGGTGAATAACTTGTTCTAATAATGAAGTAATTCAACTAATAACAGATGGTATAATCCAATCACCCTATGTTCTCTGGAGTATAGTATGTATGCAGATGCAAACAATTCTTTTTATACTAAAGCTCTATCTTGTGTAATTTTTTGATTTACGTGTCCCTCACAAATTCAGCTATGTAGACAACAAAATTTGTTATCTATGTATCTATAATATATCTTTGTTCATAAATCCATGCCATGGGTTTTCTCTTTGCGCAGGAATTTTCATGTCTGGAATGAAGGCTGGATGGAACGTAGAGACTTACCGCCAGGATATAATGGATGGCAAGCTTTAGATGCAACCCCACAAGAGACAAGCAATGGTAAAAAAAATATATATATTGTCATATTTATTGCCTAAAGCTACACATAGTTGTCAGTGGGGTTCCCACTCTAATTTCCTTAGTAAATCCATACACAAAAAAACAAATACTCAGCTAATACAAAGGTAAAATTCACATATAACCGAATGCTGCAAGACAATTATTTTACTGTATTTTTTTATTTAAAAAGCATCATAAATAACAAAGGAAATGCAACACAACAGCCTAATGTTCCATTCTACGGGTGAGTGAACTTGAAATTACTTTCATGTCTGATTCGTTATATTGTGTTTTTGGCACATAATATGTCACCCAGCAGGTCATTAAAAGACCTCTGCAAGACAATGACTTTTTTTTTCTTTTGCTGTTTCAACTGTAACTGGAGCATCCACTGGAGCCCCAGTTATAGGGGAAAACAGCCCCTGCAGGGAAATTAGACAGGCAGAGCTTATCAGGGTCTCCTTAGAGCCTGCAGCTTTGCTCATGCCCCCAGACATCTAATAAAGGAAGTAGCTTGGCCGCTTCATGCTTTCCCTTCCTGTGACACTGGAGAAGGCAAGAACGGTAATAAACCGCTCCCGTCTTCTCATCAAAGTCCCCGCTGTGTGTCACAGCCAGGACCTGACCTGCTCCTGTACAGCCTGATCATTTATATACGTGCTATCTGCACGGGGTATGTGCAGATAGGACATTTTTAGCCAGTGGGCAGTCGGGAAGGGGTTACTTAAAAAAAGCTGGCTGGTTGTCCATACAGAAAAATCTGACTGTCTTACAGAATTCTGTATTGCAGAACTTGTTAGGATGATGTATAAAGCAGTGACCAGTCCCTCACTCACTCTGTATGATAAGCTTTCTCTGGTAAAATTCTAAAATCTACCTAATATCTCCCATTTTCTCCCTATTGTGCCCTTGTAGTGTTCCTATAATTGTCTTGTGTCTGCAATTGTTTTTTGGCAGACAGAGCCACAATTCTTTCCCTCAATGTCCTCAAATGAGAACAGAATGGTGTCTGGCTCATCCTCAACAGAAGGACCTGGCTAAATACTGCCCCCTGATTGGCTGACAATATTATCAGCCCGTTAGCTAATCAGGGCATGTCCCCCCCCCCCCCCTTGCCCATTCGCAGGGTCATATGAGCCTCCACTGTCTTCCTTATTGTAATTTTCTCTTCCAATTTTAACAGTAAACAAATAGTCCGGAAAAAAAAATTGCCAAAACTTTTTTTTGTTAAATTCATAATGAATCTGATTACTTTAGAATTGTTTTGCTCATCTCTACTCACTGTTCACATTGTACCATTTGGCTTTTTTCCCCCCCCCAAAAAATGGTAACACAGCTAACTATTTAGCCATCATGGAGCTAACAGAATAGCTTAACTCTGGTGTAAATAGAAAAGTGTACGGATGGGTAGCACTACTCACTGCTTCCAAGCAGACTTCCAGTTAGTGGCGGTGCTTGTATTGTCCAGTCTCCGGCCCCAGGGACTCAAATTCATGCAGCAAAATGTAGAAAAAATACCAGCACTCCTTTATCTTCAGTAATCTTCTTTTATTCCACCAAAAAACGACAGCAACGTTTCAACCCGAAGGTCTTTATCAAGCTCAACCATACAATCACATAGTGCCTTTAAATAACCCCCAACCTCTTCTGATTGGTCCCCACATTTATCACTTAATTAACACTTTAAAACATGTCCTTGAACCATAATTTTCACATATCCCAATACATTATAGCACACTTACATATTTCGCACTGGATCGTCGTAAGTTCTACCTTTAATCGCTTCAATAATCGCCAAATTATTTCTTGGCGTTATTCCTTTGCTACTGCGCATGTCCGGAACTATATTCGTCATTACGATTCGACCACTCGCTATACGTTATTTTCAAATGACCTCTATGCATCACGTATGCGTTCCACGTGTGCGTGCCACTGACGTCACTTCCTTCTCCAACTCCCGCGATTACATCGAGAGCGGGAGGAGGCGCGACATCATGTGATTGGTCACATGACCGGAAATATTTCAAAATATCACGATTTAAAGGTTTTACGATTATGTTCCTATTATATTATTGATTGGAAGATAGTTCTGTGGGGGTTCACGGAATATATTGTACACTTATATCGTATATTTCAACAAAAATTCTTTAAACATAGTGGGATACATTGATTACAGCATAAATTTGAGCCTCACCCTTACATTGTCATAATCGCAGAATACTTTATATTTCCATATCCAAATATTCTGACACTAATGGTATAAATAATCGCCGAAATTAGCCAATATTAACGTATAGAATAAATTTAAGCCTCACCCTTATATTATCGTAATTACAAAGTATCCTGTATTTCAATACCTAAATATTCGCCACTGATGGTGAAAATGATCGCCGAAAGATAGCGAACATTAAATTATCCGATAAAGACATTGAAGAGAAAACATACCATTACTCGTATCATTTCAAATGGACAACAAAGGTCCTATATTGCATACAATCTGAATAATTCCCACCACTGGCGAATATATTGAAAAAATAGTGGCAATACATTTTAGTGCCTACATAACAACGATACATGATAAACATATTATTTCCAATCACATTTTTATCAGACCATTCAACCCTATTACCTATTAACAAATCATGGGTGGCCCTTAGTTTACTGTAATCAAGGATCCCCATATATAGATCTCACATGTACAGTTAATAGTGTCCACTATCCGTGTCCCTACCACAAAATCCATCTTCCCATAAGTGGAATCTCAATTACATTTCTGTATTGGGTCTCGGATGTTGTTCCTCCTAGTGCAAAAAATAGGAAAAAGGACACGAAATTAATAACTTCACGGCTATTAGCCGGGCAACATTACTTAAGGGTATACATATAAAGCACATATCCTTACTGTTTCAGTACAATGTACCCACTTTGAACTCCCTATTTAACCCTTTTGGTTCCAGTGTATCTAACTCAAAGATCCATTTGAGCTCCTTCCTTTTCAATATTCTTTCTCTATCACCTCCCCTCCTTAGGGGCAGTACTCCATCAATTATTCTGAATCTCATTTATGCGATGTTGTGTCGACATCTCACAAAATGCTCTGGGACGTATTCCAAGAGGTCTCAGGACTCATCTTAGACCTATTCTGTTCCCCGATAATAGTGAATTCCTGAAAAAATTTACGTTCTTAGCAAATCGATTTGCCTTCGATATGATGCTCCTGAACATGGAATATTTACAGAAGGATACGATTGAGATCCAAGCGAAAATTCTGGAATACGAAAACCAGTTACAAAAAATGTTAGGTAAACAAGAATTCATGAAAATGAAGGAGGATAAGATGGTCGATTTCAAGAAATATCGAGAGAATATACAAAGTACAAAGAGACAGAAATGGAATAGAGACCTAGAGGACTATACTAAAGGTGACATCTATAAAATAACTCCCAAATATGGATCGAATCGTCGTAACAATACGCAACGACAAAAAACTAATAAGACGAAGAAACGGAGAGAAAACTGGACTGATACAGATTCTTCACGGGAACAGAGCATCGAACGGGATTTTTTAGGACAAGCAGAGGGAGGAAGACCAGAAGGGGAGGAAGGAGGCTCCAAAAGAGACAAAGTGAACAAGGAGGATGCACAAAAGAGAAATACGAGATCAAAGAAGCCACCGAGTGGGAACAATCAGGGACATACACAGAGAGATACAACAAAAATCCTTAGTGGTAAATATATCTTCTCATGAATTGTCTTTAGATGAACTGTCTCTATTAAACAAGGGATTATCGTTCTGCCCGTCAGCACCCAGTAACTGGTTCCAGGTTGAAATGGACATGCATAATTTTCTTAGAAGAATTAAATTAAGAGTGTTTTTTGGTGAACAGGGAACAGGAAATGTTGATGAGGTATCACCAGGAGGGGACAGGTTGACATTAAAAGAAAGTGGTCTTTTCATAAAAAGTGGTTTTCAACTTGTTAAAGTTTCATGGATTTATTAACCAGATCCACAACGATTTAAAATTTACCATAGTTCAATCACAGGATTCTTTACAATTTCTGGATACGATGGTATATGTGAATAATAACAAATTAGAGACAGATCTATTTATTAAAGCTACAGATCGCAACAGCTTGTTGCACTATCAGAGTGCACACCCTAAAAGAACTAAAGAGTCCCTCCCATATAGTCAATTTTTAAGGGTAAAAAGGATAGTTTCAGAGGAAGCCAGATTGAAAGGGAGATTAGAAAATATGGCCAAGAAATTTGAGGAGAGAAGATACCCTAAAAAACTGATAGAGAAACAATTGAATGAAGTGGAAGGTAAAGATAGAGAACAACTACTCAAAGGAAGTCAGGCCAAAGAAAGACAAATAAAGAGGATACCATTTGTGTCTAAATTTACAGAGGCGAGTAGAGATATTGCAAACATTCTTAGAAGTAATTGGCAGATTTTGACGAAGTCTTTTCCAGATATAGAGGAGTTTAAGAATCCGCCCCTAATGTCTTATAGTCGTCCCAGAAGTTTGGGTGACATATTGATAAGAACTGACACAAAAAAACCAAAGTTACGCCCTAAAAAGAAGGGGTGTTACCCATATTTGGGCTGCTGCAATTGTGGGAGCCTAATCAAGGGTAGCTCTTTCTGTCATCCTAGAACCGGTAAAAAATATGAAATAGAGGAGTTCTTCACTTGTGCATCAGACTTTGTTATCTATATTATCCAATGCCCGTGTGGATCCTCTATGTGGGGGAGACCACACAGGCATGCAAAAACAGGATCAATCAGCACCGCTATAATATACGTAAACTTATGGCAAAAAATGAAACAGAGAGATTTGTGGAAACGGAATTACCAGTCCCAGAGCATTGTGTGAGATGTCGACACAACATCGCACAAATGAGATTCAGAATAATTGATGGAGTACTGCCCCTAAGGAGGGGAGGTGATAGAGAAAGAATATTGAAAAGGAAGGAGCTCAAATGGATCTTTGAGTTAGATACACTGGAACCGAAAGGGTTAAATAGGGAGTTCAAAGTGGGTACATTGTACTGAAACAGTAAGGATATGTGCTTTATATGTATACCCTTAAGTAATGTTGCCCGGCTAATAGCCGTGAAGTTATTAATTTCGTGTCCTTTTTCCTATTTTTTGCACTAGGAGGAACAACATCCGAGACCCAATACAGAAATGTAATTGAGATTCCACTTATGGGAAGATGGATTTTGTGGTAGGGACACGGATAGTGGACACTATTAACTGTACATGTGAGATCTATATATGGGGATCCTTGATTACAGTAAACTAAGGGCCACCCATGATTTGGTAATAGGTAATAGGGTTGAATGGTCTGATAAAAATGTGATTGGAAATAATATGTTTATCATGTATCGTTGTTATGTAGGCACTAAAATGTATTGCCACTATTTTTTCAATATATTCGCCAGTGGTGGGAATTATTCAGATTGTATGCAATATAGGACCTTTGTTGTCCATTTGAAATGATACGAGTAATGGTATGTTTTCTCTTCAATGTCTTTATCGGATAATTTAATGTTCGCTATCTTTCGGCGATCATTTTCACCATCAGTGGTGAATATTTAGGTATTGAAATACAGGATACTTTGTAATTACGATAATATAAGGGTGAGGCTTAAATTTATTCTATACGTTAATATTGGCTAATTTCGGCGATTATTTATACCATTAGTGTCAGAATATTTGGATATGGAAATATAAAGTATTCTGCGATTATGACAATGTAAGGGTGAGGCTCAAATTTATGCTGTAATCAATGTATCCCACTATGTTTAAAGAATTTTTGTTGAAATATACGATATAAGTGTACAATATATTCCGTGAACCCCCACAGAACTATCTTCCAATCAATAATATAATAGGAACATAATCGTAAAACCTTTAAATCGTGATATTTTGAAATGTTTCCGGTCATGTGACCAATCACATGATGTCGCGCCTCCTCCCGCTCTCGATGTAATCGCGGAGTTGGAGAAGGAAGTGACGCCAGTGGCACGCACACGTGGAACGCATACGTGATGCATAGAGGTCATTTGAAAATAACGTATAGCGAGTGGTCGAATCGTAATGACGAATATAGTTCCGGACATGCGCAGTAGCAAAGGAATAACGCCAAGTAATAATTTGGCGATTATTGAAGCGATTAAAGGTAGAACTTACGACGATCCAGTGCGAAATATGTAAGTGTGCTATAATGTATTGGGATATGTGAAAATTATGGTTCAAGGACATGTTTTAAAGTGTTAATTAAGTGATAAATGTGGGGACCAATCAGAAGAGGTTGGGGGTTATTTAAAGGCACTATGTGATTGTATGGTTGAGCTTGATAAAGACCTTCGGGTTGAAACGTTGCTGTCGTTTTTTGGTGGAATAAAAGAAGATTACTGAAGATAAAGGAGTGCTGGTATTCTTTCTACATTTAACTCTGGTGTAGTCACTAAAGTAGAATTGCCAGCAGTGTTATGCTGCCCATACATTAAATGAGCACTAGATATGAAAATATGTTCACCTTTACTTTGCTTGAATTTGGTTAAGGACTTAAAGAGGACCTTTTACCACTCCTGACATGCATTCACCATGTAATAACTATTCTGGAACATCTATTTATATGGCTCTGTGTTGTACCATTCCTTTATTATTTCTACTAGAAGTTAACTTATGAATGAACTGCTAGCAGTCTGCAGTAATGGTACAGAGGGGTGGTAACCAGTTAGGGGCGTGTTCCTGTACAGTCTGGAAATGGTAGCACTGAATAGATAGAGTGATTCTGTGCAGTTACACCCCCCCAACTGGTTACCACCCCTCTGTACCCTTACTGCAGACTGCTAGTAATTCATTCTTAACTTCTAGTAGAAATAATAAAGGAATGGCACAACATAGAGCCATAAGAATAGATGTTCCAGAATTGTTATCACATGGGGAACGCATGGAGCTATTAAAACAGGCGTGTCAAGAGTGGTGAAATGTCCTCTTTAAAGTTTTTGCAAACAATTTCAACTGCAATATTAAAACTAACAAGAACAAAGGGGAGCAAGAACACATCAGAAAGGTATGCTGCTAAGCAAGGTGATATATAGGTTTTCCAGGGTAGGCATTTTAGAGTGTGAGCTAATCTAGTAGAGTATGAGCTTTCCGTACCCACAAGTATGATTGACAGCCTTTGTAAATAACTTCAACAGTTTTTTACACTAAAATCTTTGCAGTCATATGTATATCATAATGATTTAAAAAAAACAACAACTTTATCATAAATTAATAATCATATATCTTAAATCATTCAGATCCACACCCATCCATCAGTCCATGTGTACTGTACCAGGGAAAGGAAAAAACAAATCAAATTTATCACCAAGCCTAGTGGCCGCCCCTCTGTCCTGTTAGACAGGGCAGCACAGAACCGATTACACATCCCATATTTGAATGCTGTATGACAAAACAATATAACATTAACTAAAATGATAATATAAATAATAATTAAAAAGTGAATAAATGAAAATGAAAAGTAATAAACTAATAGCCTATCATAAAGGAGAACAACAACAAGCTGTAATATTTTCATTTCAGAAAACAGGTATTTTATTAACATTACTTATCCAAATAATCCACTTCTCTTCTTATTTCCCCAGCGGACTTCAGCTTTCCATTGGCATTAAAATACATTGATATAGGACATCTCTATTGATATTTTCCTTGCAATTTCAGGAATATTTTGCTGTGGACCTGCTCCTGTAAAAGCGATTAAAGAGGGAGACACTCATCTAAACTATGATTGCCCTTTTATATTTGCGGAGGTCAATGCTGATTTAATAAAATGGGTTGTGATAAATGATGAGATGAAACCAGAAAGGGTTTACCAAGAAAGTAAAAAAATTGGAAAACTAATAAGCACCAAGCAAGTTGGAACAAGCGACAGAATGGATATAACCAGCAATTACAAGTATGATGAAGGTAAATTTCAAATGATTATTACATAGTGATGCCTTTGATAAACTTTCTCCAAAAGCATAAGTTCAGTGATCAATGCATTGTAGTTGTAGAATTATTGTGAATTTTGTTTAAAAAGGGAACGGATTTACCTAGAGGTACAGTAGGCTTCTACCTATAGGAAGCCCTGAAGTAGGGGCACTTACTAAAGGGAGAATTTTCATATGAAGACACTGAACAATGTGGGGGAGATTTATCAAGACAGGTGTGCCATAGAGATGGCCCGAACTATCCGCCGGCGAACAGTTCCCGGCGAACATAGCTTGTTCGCGTACGCCTCTGTCGGGCGAACATATGCGATGTTCGGTCCGCCCCCTATACATCATCATTGAGCAAACTTTGACCCTGTACCTCACAGTCAGCAGACACATTCCAGCCAATCAGCAGCATACCCTCCCTCCCAGACCCTCCCACCTCCTTAGTGAGAGGAGGGAGAGTGTAGTTGCTGCTGATTTAATTGGGAAATCGATAGCTAGGCTAGTGTATTCAGTGTCCACTCCAGTCCTAAAAGACTCATCTGATCTCTGCTGTAAGGACAGCGTCCTGACAGCACCCCAAAAAGCCCTTTTTAGGGCTGCAACATTAGTCTGCTTTTTTTTTTTGCTTTATATACATATTGCAGTTGCCTGGCCTGCCTGTGTGTGAGGAGCTGCAGGCCCACAGACTGTAGTGTGCTCCACTGCCAGTGCCCACCCCTGTCATTCCGTGTGGCACAGGACTTTGCATCAAAAAGGCACTTAATTTTTACACTTTAATCTAAGGTTAGTTGCCTGCCAGTGTGTGTCAGGCTGACTTCCACTGACTGTAGTGTGCCCACTGCCAGTGCCCACCCCTGTCATCCCGTGTGGCACAGGACTTTGCATCAAAAAAGGCACTTAATTTTTACACTTTAATCTAAGGTTAGTTGCCTGCCAGTGTGTGTCAGGCTGACTTCCACTGACTATAGTGTGCCTCACTGCCAGTGCCCACCACTCATACCGGCTGGCACAGGACTTTGCATAAAAAGGCATTTAATTTTTACACTTTAGTGTAATTTCAGCTGCTTGCCTGCTGCTAGTGTGTGTCAGGCCGACTTCAACTGGACTGTAGTGTGCCCACTGCCAGTGCCCACCCCTGTCATCCCGTGTGGCACAGGACTTTGCTTAAAAAAAGGCACTTAATTTTTACACTTTAATCTAAGGTTAGTTGCCTGCCAGTGTGTGTCAGGCTGACTTCCACTGACTGTAGTGTGCCCACTGCCAGTGCCCACCACTCATACCGGCTGGCACAGGACTTTGCATAAAAAGGCATTTAATTTTTACACTTTAGTGTAATTTCAGCTGCTCGCCTGCTGCTAGTGTGTGTCAGGCCGACTTCAACTGACTGTAGTGTGCCCACTGCCAGTGCCCACCCCCTGTCATCCCGTGTGGCACAGTACTTTGCATCAAAAAGGCATTTAATTTTTACACTTTAGTGTAATTTCAGTTGCTTGCCTGCTGCTAGTGTGTGTCAGGCTGACTTCCACTGACTGTAGTGTGCCCACTGCCAGTGTCAACCACTGATACCGGGTGGCACAGTAGCTTGCCAATAAATAAGGCATTTCATTTTTAGACAGTAGTCTAAATTCAGTTGCTTGCCTGCTGCCAGTGTGTGTCAGGCCCTCTTCCACTGACTGTAGTGTGCCCACTGCCAGTGCCAACCACTGATATCGGGTGGCACAGTAGCTTGCCGATAAATAAGGCATTTAATTTTTAGACAGTAGTCTAAATTCAGTTGCTTGCCTGCTGCCAGTGTGTGTCAGGCCCTCTTCCACTGACTGTAGTGTGCCCACTGCCAGTGCCAACCACTCATACCGGGTGGCACAGTAGCTTGCCGATAAATTAGGCATTTAATTTTTAGACAGTAGTCTAAATTCAGTTGCTTGCCTGCTGCCAGTGTGTGTCAGGCCCTCTTCCACTGACTGTAGTGTGCCCACTGCCTGTGCCAACCACTGATACCGGGTGGCACAGTAGCTTGCCGATAAATAAGGCATTTAATTTTTAGACAGTAGTCTAAATTCAGTTGCTTGCCTGCTGCCAGTGTGTGTCAGGCCCGCTTCCACTGACTGTAGTGTGCCCACTGCCAGTGCCAACCACTCATACCGGGTGGCACAGTAGCTTGCCGATAAATCAGGCATTTAATTTTTAGACAGTAGTCTAAATTCAGTTGCTTGCCTGCTGCCAGTGTGTGTCAGGCCCTCTTCCACTGACTGTAGTGCGCCCACTGCCAGTGCCAACCACTGATACCGGGTGGCACAGTAGCTTGCCGATAAATAAGGCATTTAATTTTTAGACAGTAGTCTAAATTCAGCTGCTTGCCTGCTGCCAGTGTGTGTCAGGCCCGCTTCCACTGACTGTAGTGTGCCCACTGCCAGTGCCAACCACTGATACCGGGTGGCACAGTAGCTTGCCGATAAATAAGGCATTTAATTTTTAGACAGTAGTCTAAATTCAGTTGCTTGCCTGCTGCCAGTGTGTGTCAGGCCCTCTTCCACTGACTGTAGTGTGCCCACTGCCAGTGCCAACCACTGATACCGGGTGGCACAGTAGCTTGCCGATAAATAAGGCATTTAATTTTTAGACAGTAGTCTAAATTCAGTTGCTTGCCTGCTGCCAGTGTGTGTCAGGCCCTCTTCCACTGACTGTAGTGTGCCCACTGCCAGTGCCAACCACTCATACCGGGTGGCACAGTAGCTTGCCGATAAATAAGGCATTTAATTTTTAGACAGTAGTCTAAATTCAGTTGCTTGCCTGCTGCCAGTGTGTGTCAGGCCCACTTCCACTGACTGTAGTGTGCCCACTGCCAGTGCCAACCACTCATACCGGGTGGCACAGTAGCTTGCCGACAAATAAGGCATTTAATTTTTAGACAGTAGTCTAAATTCAGTTGCTTGCCTGCTGCCAGTGTGTGTCAGGCCCGCTTCCACTGACTGTAGTGTGCCCACTGCCAGTGCCAACCACTGATACCGGGTGGCACAGTAGCTTGCCGATAAATAAGGCATTTAATTTTTAGACAGTAGTCTAAATTCAGTTGCTTGCCTGCTGCCAGTGTGTGTCAGGCCCGCTTCCACTGACTGTAGTGTGCCCACTGCCAGTGCCAACCACTGATACCGGGTGGCACAGTAGCTTGCCGATAAATAAGGCATTTAATTTTTAGACAGTAGTCTAAATTCAGTTGCTTGCCTGCTGCCAGTGTGTGTCAGGCCCTCTTCCACTGACTGTAGTGTGCCCACTGCCAGTGCCAACCACTCATACCGGGTGGCACAGTACCTAGCACGCGTAGTACCACTTATCTAAAAAAAATGACAGGCAGAGGCAGGCCAGACTCGCAGGGGCCGTCGTGGTCGTGGTGCTGTGATTTCCACTGTCCCTGGAATAATGCCCAGTTTTCAGAGGCCACGCACCCTGAACCCGAAAAATTCAGAGGACGTAGTTGACTGGCTTAGACAGGACACCCAATCTTCAACAGCTTCCGCTAAGAACCTTGACGCACCATCCTCGTCCAGCTCAGCTTCGGTCACCTGCCTCAAGTTACCACGCACCCGCCCGCCGCCACCACCACCACTACCACCACAGCCACCACAGCCGCTTCACTTGATCCGTCAGAGGAGTTATTTACACATCAGTTGGATGCAATTAGTGATGCGCAACCATTATTGCCAGATGATGTAGATTACGGGGATATGTCTCAGTCAGGCAGGATTACACACATGGACGTACAGTGTGATGATGATGATGTTGTACCCGCTGCTGCTTCCTTTGCTGAGGTGTCAGATACAAGTGAAGCGGTTGATGATGACGATGTGTCCACGGATGCCACGTGGGTGCCTGCTCGAAGAGAAGAAGAGGGGGAAAGTTCTGAAGGGGAGACAGAGAGAATGAGGAGACGAGTTGGAAGCAGGGGGAGGTCAGTCGCAAGGAGTTAGTGGCACAGTCAGACAGCATGTATCGGCACCTGGGGTCAGCCAGACAGCACGCCAGTCAACGCATGCTGTTGCCACCACTAGAATGCCGTCATTGCAAAGCTCAGCAGTGTGGCATTTTTTTGTGTGTCTGCCTCTGATAAAAGCAATGCCATTTGCAACCTGTGCCAAAAGAAACTGAGTCGTGGGAAGTCCAACACCCACCTTGGTACAACTGCTTTGCGAAGGCACATGATCTCACATCACAAACGCCTATGGGATCAACACATGAGTACAAGCAGCACACAAACTCAAAGCCACCATGCTCCTCCTGGTCCAGCATCTTCAGCCACGCCAACCACTGCTGTCCTCCCTGCCCCTCTCAACCACCCGCCACTCCATCTCTCACCTTCAGCAGTTCCTGCTCATCTGCCCACAGTCAGGTGTCTGTCAAGGACATGTTTGAGCATAAGAAGCCAATGTCACAAAGTCACCCCCTTGCCCGGCGACTGACAGCTGGCTTGACGGAACTCTTAGCCCGCCAGCTTTTACCATACCAGCTGGTAGAGTTCTGAGGCCTTCAAAAATTTGTCGCTATTGGGACACCACAGTGGAAGGTACCCGGACTAAAATTTTTTTCAAAAAAGGCAATCCCAAACCTCTACCATGTCATTGAAAAGGAAGTCATGGCATCTCTGGCATACAGTGTTGGGGCAAGGGTCCATCTGACCACTGATACCTGGTCTGCAAAGCACGGTCAGGGCAGGTATATCACGTATACTGCGCATTTGGTCAACCTGCTGACGGCTGACAAGCATGGAATGCGTGGCTCCGCAGCGGAGTTGGTGACACCACCACGACTTGCAGGCAGACCTACTGCCACCTCCTCTACTCCTACTCCATCCTCTTCAATATCCTCCTCGGCTGAGTCCTCTTCTGCTGCGGCGTCTGGCTGCACATCAACTGATTCCCCCAGCTCCCCAGGGGCTATTCCACATCCCGGATACGACAGTGTCACGCTATCTTGGGGTTGACTTGCCTGAAAGCAGAGAGCCACACAGGACCAGCACTCCTGTCCGCCCTGAATGCACAGGTGGATCAGTGGCTGACCCCGCACCAACTGGAGATCGGCAAAGTGGTGTGTGACAATGGAAGCAATCTGTTGGCGGCATTAAATTTGGGCAAGTTGTCACATGTGCCGTGCATGGCACATGTGTTGAATCTCATCGTACAACGTTTTGTGTCTAAGTACCCAGGCTTACAGGACGTCCTCAAGCAGGCCAGGAAGGTGTGTGGCCATTTCAGGCGTTCCTACACGGCCATGGCGCACTTTTCCGATATTCAGCGGCGAAACAACATGCCAGTGAGGCGCTTGATATGCGACAGCCCGACACGTTGGAATTCAACACTCCTAATGTTCGACCGCCTGCTCCAACAAGAAAAAGCCGTCAACGAGTATTTGTATGACCGGGTGCTAGGACAGCCTCTGCGGAGCTGGGAATCTTTTGCCACGTTACTGGACACTCATGCGCAATGCCTGTAGGCTCATGCGTCCTTTTGAGGAGGTGACAAACCTAGTCAGTCGCACCGAAGGCACCATCAGCGACCTCATCCCATTTGTTTTCTTCCTGGAGCGTGCCCTGCGAAGAGTTCTGGATCAGGCTGTAGATGAGCGTGAAGAGGAAGAGGAAGAGTTGTGGTCACCATCACCACCAGAAACAGCCTTGTCATCATCGCTTGCCGGACCTGCAGCAACGCTGGAAGAGGAGTATGAGGAAGAGGAGTCAGAGGAGGAATGTGGCAGCTTTGAGGAGGAGGAAGACCAACCACAGCAGGCACCCCAGGGTGCTCGTTGTTGTCACCTATCTGGGACCCATGGTATTGTACGTGGCTGGGGGGAAGAACAGACGGTCAATGACATCAGTGAGGACGAGGAACGGGAAATGAGTAGCTCTGCATCCAACCTTGTTCAAATGGGGTCTTTCATGCCGTCATGTCTGTTGAGGGACCCACGTATAAAAAGGATAAAGGAGAACGATCTGTACTGGGTGGCCACGCTACTAGACCCCGGTATAAGCAGAAAGTGGCAGAAATGTTACCAAATTACCGAAAGTCGGAAAGGATGCAGCAGTTCAAAACCAAACTAAAAAATATGCTTTACACAGCTTATAAGGGGGATGTCACAGCACAACGGGAATCTAACAGGGGAAGAGGTGAGTGTAATCCTCCTCCTACCACGGCGGCAAGGACTGGACGATTTACAGATGTGTTGTTGATGGAGGACATGCGGAGCTTTTTCAGTCCTACTCATCGCCACAGCCCTTCGGGATCCAGCCTTAGAGAACGACTCGACCGACAGGTAGCAGACTACCTCGCCTTAACAGCAGATATCGACACTCTGAGGAGCAATGAACCCCTTCACTACTGGGTGTGCAGGCTTGACCTGTGGCCTGAGCTATCCCAGTTCGCGATAGAACTTCTGGCCTGCCCTGCTTCAAGTGTCCTGTCAGAAAGGACCTTCAGTGCAGCAGGAGGCATTGTCACTGACAAGAGAAGTCGCCTCGGTCAAAAAGTGTTGATTACCTCACCTTCATAAAGATGAATGAGGCATGGATCCCGAAGGGACTGACAGTGGGGATACGCTTGACTAACAAAAGGCCTGATTACATGCCTTGGCCTCAAAATGGTCCCCACGCTGCTGTATTTAATGTCTGCATACCGGATGACTTTCGTGAATTCTCCACCACCAACTAGGGTTCAAGCCGCAATGTTTTAGTCACTTTTCTGCCTGGAAAACATAAATTTTTCCGGCCGCTGCTACAATAGCGGCTGCAACAGTGCCATTATTTTTCAGGCATGTGTACATGCCTAATTTTTCTGTCCTATGGTGCAGCACTGTGGCTGCAAAAACAAACCAAAAAAAAAAGGCACATACAAGTGTCAATTCCCCTTCGTGATCGTTACCTTGTTGTGGTGAAGGGGCTTGCGTATCACAATGAAGCAATCATCATCACCTCTATAAGTGTGTTGGCAATGTTGCCACACCCCAGATGATAAGGCCGTTGCTTCATTATGGTCAGACCAAAAGCGATCGGACGGCTGGATAATATTTCATAGAAAAAACATTAATTTACCTTTTTTTTTATATGTTGTATGGGTTTTTAATACATAAAATAAATAATAGTTAATTTCTAATTAATAGTTTATTAGAAATGATGCAGGCAATTAAAAAAATCCCCATCAATTCCAATACAAAGCAAGTACAGAGCTCAGAACTAAATTATTTCATGATGTCGTAATGGTTCGCTAATTTGACAATGGTTAATCAATTCGACCGGATAGGGTCCGTAACAGGGATTAAACTGATAGGAATAGTACTAGTTAAGACACCACTCATATAGGGTGTCACAGCACATTGCTCTGTGCACGCGCAGTGCCCCAATTTGGGAGTAAGAGGACCGACCAAGCTGCTTTTTCCATCTCCCGGTTCCTGAAATCAATTCAGTTTGGTGTATGAGAGTTTGGTCTGTCACTGTGAAGGCAGTCGAAGGTACCCGGCCTAAATTTTTTTTCACAAAAGGCAATCCCTGATATGGGATGTAACAGGGATTAAACTGATGAGAATAATACTACAGAAAATACCACTCATATCGGGTGTGACAGTAAACTGCACGCCGCAGACGCAGTCACCGTGGTTTAAAACAGAGTGGAGGGAGCCAGCGTTTTTTTAACCATCTCCCCGTTCGAAAAATCTATTCAATAAATGGCCCCCAGATTGGGGACGTTAGAGGGATTAAACTGATGAGAATAGTACTACAGAAAATACCACTCATATCGGGTGTGACAGTAAATTGCACGGCGCAGACGCAGTCACCGTGGTTTAAAACAGAGTGGAGGGAGCCAGCGTTTTTTTTAACCATCTCCCCGTTCGAAAAATCTATTCAATAAATGGCCCCCAGATTGGGGACGTTAGAGGGATTAAACTGATGAGAATAGTACTACAGAAAATACCACTCATATCGGGTGTGACAGTAAATTGCACGGCGCAGATGCAGTGACCGTGGTTTAAAACAGAGTGGAGGGAGCCAGCGTTTTTTTAACTATCTCCCCGTTCGAAAAATCTATTCAATAAATGGCCCCCAGATTGGGGACGTTAGAGAGATTAAACTGATGAGAATAGTACTACAGAAAATACCACTCATATCGGGTGTGACAGTAAATTGCACGGCGCAGACGCAGTCACCGTGGTTTAAAACAGAGTGGAGGGAGCCAGCGCTTTTTTTAACCATCTCCCCGTTCGAAAAATCTATTCAATAAATGGCCCCCAGATTGGGGACGTTAGAGGGATTAAACTGATGAGAATAGTACTACAGAAAATACCACTCATATCGGGTGTGACAGTAAATTGCACGGCGCAGACGCAGTCACCGTGGTTTAAAACAGAGTGGAGGGAGCCAGCGTTTTTAACCATCTCCCGTTCGAAAAATCTATTCAATAAATGGCCCCAGATTGGGGACGTTAGAGGGATTAAACTGATGAGAATAGTACTACAGAAAATACCACTCATATCGGGTGTGACAGTAAATTGCACGGCGCAGACGCAGTCACCGTGGTTTAAAACAGAGTGGAGGGAGCCAGCGTTTTTTAACCATCTCCCTGTTCGAAAAATCTATTCAATAAATGGCCCCCAGATTGGGGACGTTAGAGGATTAAACTGATGAGAATAGTACTACAGAAAATACCACTCATATCGGGTGTGACAGTAAATTGCACGGCGCAGACGCAGTGACCGTGGATTAAAACAGAGTGGAGGGAGCCAGCGTTTTTTAACCATCTCTCCGTTCGAAAAATCTATTCAATAAATGGCACCCAGATTGGGGACGTTAGAGGGATTAAACTGATGAGAATAGTACTACAGAAAATACCACTCATATCGGGTGTGACAGTAAATTGCACGGCGCAGACGCAGCCACCGTGGATAAAAACAAAGGGGAGGGAGCCAGCGTTTTTTTAACCATCTCACCGTTCGAAAAATCAATTCAATTCATCTTTTGGGGACCCTTGGTGTTGTACGTGGCTGGGTGGAGGAAGAAACCTTCAATGACATCACCGGGACGTGGCTAGCTTGGTATCCAACCTTGTGCAAATGGGGAGTTTGCGGTTGTGCAAATGAACTGTTTGCGGTGCATTAAAAGGGGAGTTTGGTCTGTCAATGTCAGTGAAGCGGGCGTAACCCTTACACTACCTGATCGATACAACATCATACCTGATCGTATACACACACTGGATGTTTTAAAGCATGTTATTCCAAACAATTTAGGAATGTTAGTTGATTTATGCCCTTTATGGATTAAAACCCGACTCTGCGTCCACTACGTAATTTTCTATGGGAGTTTTGCCATAGATCCCCCTCCGGCATGCCACAGTCCAGGTGTTAGACCCCTTGAAACAACTTTCTCATCACTATTGTGTCCAGAAAGAGTCCCTGTGGGTTTTAAAATTCGCCTGCCAATTGAAGTCTATGGCGGTTCGCCCGGTTCGCCCGTTCGCGAACATTTGCGGAAGTTCGCGTTCGCTGTTCGCGAACTGAAAATTTTATGTTCGCGACATCACTAGTGTGCCAGTCTTGATATCCCTTGCACTGTGCAATGATGCGCCTAATGTATGATAAGGTGCATGCTTCATCATGAATTAGGTGTATCCTCTGGTAGTCTTTGCGTCTAAACAGAAATCTATGACAGCTCAGAGCTGCCATAGATTTGTGGCTTCATTGGCACCAGAAAACTGGCGTAAATAAACATAAATTTGTCTGGGTGACAGTCCATACCCACTTCCCACCCTTGACACCCCCCTTTATGGATAGTGGTGAGGGCTGTGTAAAAACTGAGAGATGTGTTATTTAAAAAACAAATTATTAAGTCACAGTTGCAACATTTTAACGCCACTTTTCAGGCGCAAGAGAGAGATGATAAATCAGGGGCTAGATGTTCTAGATGCTGTGCAAAGTGCATTGTAAGGTTTTGAGTTATTTTGCAAAAATGAGTTTAAAGCTCTTAAAAACTTGTGCCTAGTAAATCCGGTATTGGTGGTAAAATATCTAATGTCTAATATTATAAACCAGAAACAAAGTGAAGGAAGACTGTTGCTTTTTACCTGTTTTTTTTTCCATTCAAATTTTTATTTCTATTTTTTGTGAAAGTACTTAGTATGTACCTATATACTCCTAATTTTGCTTTATTTCGGATTAGGATCAGAAAAGGAACGACTTGTGTATAGAAAAGCCGTGGAAATGAGAAATAAGCCACATATTGGAAACGGTGGCCAACATGACGCACCAACTCTGGATCCTTCCTTGAGTAAAATTGGGATAAAAATGAGGCTCAAGTTAAAAGAGCCTCCCGTTTTTGGTCAAGATGTTCAGCTGATTGCATTGCTGACTAATCTGACCTCTTTGCACAAAAAAATTCATGTTAATATCAATGTTCAGGCCACAGAGAATAATGGTGCACATATGAATGTGGTATGTCAAAAATCGGATTCTATGGAGCTGAAACCTAATACAGGTAGGTAATGAATATTCTGTATCTAGATATCTTTGACATCTCAACTAGAGATGAGAGAATCAAAGTTGACTAAGTAAAATTTCATCCGAATTTCAGGAAAAATTTGATTTGCACCGAATCCGAATTTTCTCACGCTTCGTGGTAACGAATCTCATTTTTTCCTAAAATGACTGCTGCATGTGTTAGGACATGGAGCAAGGAACTCTGGGAATGAGGGATCACCCACAATGCCATGCATGGAGCCAATCAGCAGCCAGCCCCTGTGATGTCACAGCCCTATAAATAGCCTCCGCCATCATGGATTCAGCCATTTTCCAGTGTACTTAGTGAAAGGAGAGATGTCAGCAGGTGCTAGGGACAGTGGTAGAAATGACTTGAAAACGGATATTTTGCTGTATAGAAGTTCAGGTTACGAGGAATTATTCCACAGTATTGAAGCAGAACAGGGTTCAGTAGGGGAGTTTTTAGCCTGGGTAATAGGAACAATCCTATTACACCTTGCTGCACTGACTGGGGATCCAAATTACCATTATACAGCTCTGTATTTCCAGCAAACCGTTCTTGTCATTGGGGTGCAAGTGCTGTTTGATACAGCCATTAACAGGATTTATTACAATTAAATATTTCTATGTCTTATTTGCCCTTGTGCAGTGCAGTTATATGTTCTAAAGCATCTTTTGGCTTGTATTAGTGGGAAAAAAGTGCTTATTAGCCGTTGTGTGGTGAAGAAAATAACAGCCCTTTTTGGCATGTATTAGTGGCAAAAAATATATATATTATTTGCCATTCAGTGGTGCAGATATATGTTCTAAGGCCCTTTTTGGCATGGATTAGTGGCACAAAAATATTTATTATTTGTCGTTCAGCGGTGTAGTTATATGTTCTAAAGCAGTTTTTGACATGTATTAGTGGCAAAAAAATTTATATTATTTGCCGTTCAGTATATGTTCTAAAGCCTTTTGTGGCGTATATAAGTAGAAAAAAATAAATTCCTATTTGCCGTTCAGCAGTGCAGTTATTTGTTCTAAAGCCCTTTGTGGCGGGTATTAGTAGCACAAAAAAAGCATTTGCCGTTGTGTGGTGAAGTGAGAAAATTATAGTCCTTTTTGGCATGTATTAGTGGCAAAAAAATATATATTTGCCGTTTAGCAGTGCAGTTATATGTTTCGAAAGCCCTTTTTGGTGTGTATTAGTGGCAAAAAATATATATAATTTACCGTTCAGCGGTGCAGTTATATGTTCTAAAGCCTTCTTTGGCGTGTATGGGCAAAAAAAGGGTTTATTAGCCGTTGTGTGGTAAAGTGAGAAAACTACAGACTTTTTTGGGGTGTTTTAATTTCCTTTTTATTTAGTTATTTGATCTAACAGTATGTCAGACAGAGAAGTGCCAAGCCCTGCACAGGGGAGTGGCAGAGGCCTAAATGTTTCTGGAGCAGGCACAGGTCGCAGCAGAGTAAGGGGGCGTGGCAGCAGGGGTCACTTCCAGACTCCTGAATTCCCAGTGTCAGCTAGCGGTCGTGTCTTGACCAGCAACCCAGCGGTTCTTGAATGGTTGACTCAGTCATCCACTTCGTCCCAAGTGACATCAAACACCCCCAGCCGAAAGTCGGTGGGTTCGTCAGACATTACCCTTAGTTGGCATGGCCCGGGAGCAGGCTCTGTGCCCTCACCTGTCCTCAACCTGCCTCTGTCCTTTTCTGTTCCCTCAGCCAGACAAGTATTAAATGCTATGGGCTCAGCATCACTATACAGCAAGGATGAGCTATGAAAGGACAGTCAGCAGCTACTGGCCAGTCAAGATCTGGAGGGAACATCCGCTGCTTCCTCCGGTAGGTGGGCAAGTAGTGTTGAGGAGAGTTGTGTGGGAGCTGGTGTTGCGAGCGGTCAGGCTCCTGACCCAGAGACCATTGAGGTGGACATCAGTGACGTGTAGACAGTACTCAATGATGATGATGAAGCTTATCGCACTTGGGAGCCGGGTGAATTAGGGGCTTCATCATCATCGGGAGAAGAGGGTGGCACCTTGTCCGTTAGGCAGCTGCAGAGGCAGCAAGTCGCTAGCGTGGCCTGGAATCAGCAGGGTGGCAGCAGTGGGAGGTCGGGAGCCAAACGTGCCCGGAGTACACCACGCGCTTCGTAGAAGCCTACATGCCCAGAAAGTAGTGGTGCAGGAGTTCACAGAAACAGCGGTGGTAGCAGTCAGTCAGTGCAGAGTGTTGGGGGTAAAATCGCCTACTCGGCAGTGTGGCAGTTTTTTGTTAAGCCGCCGAAGGAGGTGAACATGGCCATTAGTAGAATCTGTGGGCAGAAAGTGAATTGTGGCCAGAGTGCCAGTGTTGGCACCATGGCCCTGCATAAACATACGCAGCGTCACCATAAAGTGGCCTGGGAGAACTGTGGCTCCGATGTGGTGGTCCAGCCTGCTGCAGCAACCACTGCATCACCCAGTGGCACACAGCCAATTTCAGGCAGTCAAGGCTCCACCACTTCAGCCGAAGGGAGCTGTCTGTCCTTCCCATCATCTGCTGGTCCTAATGCTCCTGCTCCTACCCCTACTCCTCACCAGTCACTCCATCAGCAATTGATCACTGAAGTGATTGCCAAGAGACAACAGTATGCGTGCACTCATCCAACGGCACAGAAGCTAAACGTGCTCCTGGCTAAGTTGCTGGTGCTGCAGTCCCTCCCTTTCCAAGTGGTCGATTGTGCACCTTTCAGAGAACTGATGGCCGAGCCGATGTGGAGAGTCCTAAGCCATCATTTATTTGCCAAAAAGGCAGTACCACCCCTGCACATGTATGTAAAACAGAAGGTGGGCAAATCCTTGAGCCTGTCGGTGTCTGCCAAAGTGCATGGCAGCGCCGACGTGTGGAGTTGTAACTACGGGCAGGGACAGTACATGTCCTTTACGGCCCACTGGTTGAATGTTGTTCCTGCACAGCCACACCAACAACTTGGCAGGTGATGCCGCTTCTGCCTCCACGTTCTCATGCTGTTGGTCCTGCGACAATGTCCGCCTTTGCCTACTCATCCTCCACCATGTCCTCAGCCTCCACTGCAGGGACAATTCACAGTGCCCCTCCAGCATACCACATGTGCAAGACATCCTAAAAATGGCCAGGAAACTTTACATGCACTTCAGCCACTTATACACCGCCAAGCACACCCTCCTTGATCTGCAGCGGCAGAACGGCATCCCCCAACATGGGCTGATATGCAACATTTCCACCCATTGGAGTTCCACCCTCCATATGTTGGACCGACTATACGAACAGAGAAAGGCTATAAATGATTTATTGAGGGGGGAGGGGGCCCTCTGCGCTCACATTCCTCTGCCATGACTGCTGTGGCAGGGTGGTGGGGGGGGGGTAGGAGCAGTTCCAGCTCCATCAGCAGCAACTTGAGTCTAGTGAAGAAATTACTCACCAGCAGCAGCAGCAGCAGCAGCAGCAGCTAGACCTGGAGCAGGACCTGAACCAGCAGGTGGTGGCATACTTGGTCAGCACCCTGCCACCCCACATTGAAGATCCGCTGGCCTACAGAACAGCCAAACTGGATTTGGGAGAAGCTCCTCCGCATGTGCCTAGACTATTTTCATCCGCACATTGTTTCATCTTGTGTAGGATATTTGTGTGGTGCATGTGGTTCGCACCGGCATCCTCCATTGTATGCAATTTTTGCAGGGGATGGGCGCTTGCTGCGAACCACATGCGGAGGAGCTGCTCCCCCAGTTAGAAACATGCAACAGTGCTTGGGGTTTGAGCAGTTCCACCCATTTAGGCCACGTTTATTTCTGTGATATTTGGATCAGAGGAAGGGCAAAATATCAGTGACGTCAACACAAAGTTACTGCCGACATCCACTCCACTCTGTCGGGGGGGCTCTACTTGTAAAAGCGTTTAATAGAACAGGTTCTGTAGAAATCTATGTGGAATCAGTGAATTGGTGTAAAAGGAATGTGCTGCTTCACTCTATAGTAGGATCTTAGACCTCTGCACGGTTCTTTATGGTTCAATTTGTATTTCTTAATTCCGTTTCAAGAAAAGCAATAAAGCGTCAAAATATCACAATTTGTATGATGCACAGTCATTACACTCCTCGCAGGGAAGCATAAATGAACAACAGAAAAAACATGTCTGAAAACATGTATGAAACATGTGTAAAAAGACATACGGGGAAGACAAGACATCAGAGGGGGGGGGGGGGGGAGGTAGGAAATGGTGGCGAAGATAAGGGGGATAACAATGGTCCATATCCAAACCCCAAGCAACTGAGGACATCAAAGTAGTTTATGTCATAGTACCTGAAGTTAACCAGCCCGAGAAGGCATTCGAACCACGAAATTGATACCAAGCCTCCCATTGTTTAGAGTGCAGGGATCCCTGACCTCGATCAGTGGCGCTAAGCTTCTCCATCCAAGCTAAACGATCCAGGGCGACAGACCATGTAATCCTTTGGGAGCTATCAGCCATGCCCGTGGGATGATCTGGCGCATCGCAATAACAAAGAATCTAAGAACACTATGTTTCACATGCTTGATTCTTCCTGGAAAGATCTAGAGGAGCGCTATCAATAAGGATGGGGATACTGAGGTCCCATATAAGGAGTTATATAATCTTAAAACATCCTGCCACAATAGGGCTATGCCAGGGCAATCCCACTAAATGTGGAGCATGGATCCCCTGGAGGCGAGGCAGCACCAACAGGTATCAGGGACTGAAGGATAGAACTGTTGGAGTTTAACTGGGGTCCTGTACCATCTAGACCAAATTTTGTAATTAAGTTCCTGAATTTTGCAGGAAAGTGAAGATTTATGAGTGAATAACAAGGATCTATTCCACTGGTCGGATGTGAGGGGGTTCCCCAGTTCCATCTCCCAGGCCTGTATGATTTTCTTAGCCGGAGCAGGGAGTTCCTCAGGGCTGTCCCCAATCTCTCCCGAGTTCAGAATGGCGTAAATAAGAGAAATAGGATGGCCAGGTGCAGTAGCCATAACACATAACTTCTCAAAGTCAGAGAGGGGGGATGAGAGTTGCGTACCAGGTGTCAGAGATCTAGTGAAGTTGCGCAATTGGAAGTACAGGAACCAGCGTCCGGGGGATTCCGGGAGGATGTGTGCCATATCTTTAAGGTCCAAAAACCCTGATGTGGAGTATACATCACGAATCCTAATCTGGGGCGTGGCATGTGTCCCAAGCGTAGGAATAGCTCGTAAATTGGGAGGTAAGTTTGGGTGGCCAGATAGGCTTGTGAGGGGACCAGGAGCTGTAATCAAATTTATTTTGGAAGCAAACCTAGTCCAGATGCTCAGTACAGAAGACAAGAAAGGAGAGAGGTCATGGATGGGTAATTGGCTCAAAGTGTCCTTCGGAAACCAGAAGACACTTGGGACCAAGCCGGGAACCAAGGCATGTTCGATCTCTACCCACAGTTTCGTGTCTCTGCCGTGAGTGAGGTCATGCACGCAATTAGCTATTGCTGCTCTGTAATAAGCTAAGAAATTGGATAACGCCGTTCCCCCACGGGCCTTAGTCCTGATCATGAGATGATGGCTTAATCTCGCCCTTGAGCGCCCCCAGACAAAGTAAGATGCAGATGTTTGGAGGCAGGCGAAGAAGGATAGGGGGATATGGCAAGGGATCATCTGGAACAAATAGAAGAGTCTCGGCAAGACATCCATTTTCAGGGTGTTAATCCTGCCGAACCAGGAGACATTCAACTTTGACCAGAATTGGAGGTTGGATTCAATGGTATGGACTAGGGGTAAGTAATTAAGTTTGAACAGGTGGGAGGGTTCAGCAGATAATCGTATTCCTAAATGTTTAATAGTGTGAGGGGTCCACTTAAACGAAAATGAGTCCTTAAAGGGAACCTGTCACCTCAATAAACTGTCCCAAGCTGCCGGCAGCACCATAGAGTATCCAGGATCGTGTTTCTAATCATCCTTTTCTATCTGTTGTCCGATCTGGTAAAAGCGCTCAAAATTATCTTTTTTTCCCGGCCGGCGCACACCTCGAGTCAGGCTTGAAGTCATGGGGGCAGCGGCCTCCTTGCTTCAAGCCGCAGTAACCACGCCCCCTTTCCTGCCCCTTCGCTGTGACTGACAGCCGGCTGTTCGGTAAAGCCAGCCGGCTGTCATGCATAAACGCTGTCAGTCACAGCGAAGGGGCAGGAAAGGGGGCGTGGTTACTGCGGCTTGAAGCAAGGAGGCCGCTGCCCCCATGACTTCAAGCCTGACTCGAGCAGGCAAGGTAACATTCAAGATCTCAGATTTTTTAATGTTGACCTTAAAGTTAGAAAGCGCCCCAAAAGCCTCAAATTCTGACAGCACATAGGGCAATCCCACCCTAGGAGAGGACAGATAAACGAGCAAATCGTCTGCGAACAGGGATAATTTATACTCCTTGTCTCCAATACAAAGGCCCTTAATGGATTGATTAACCCGGAGAGCGTTTGCAAGGGACTCCATAACCAAAATATATAGGGAAGGGGACAGGGGGCATCCTTGGCATGTCCCATTATAAATGGGTAACGGATCCGAGAGGAGCGGCGGGTATAAAGCGCCATGATCTGGTGAAACATTTTAGTACCCAAACCAATATAAATCAGAGTGTTCTCCAGAGACTGCCAGCCAACTCTGTCGAAGGCTTTCTCTGCGTTGACAGAAAGCAAGCATAGGGGGCTCCTCGACAGTTTGGCTTTGGAGATCATGCTGATGGACTTAATGGTATTATCACGAGCTTCCCGCCCTAGGACAAATCCCACCTTTTCTCTGTGAATACACCCCGGAATATGTGGCCGGAGCCTCAGGGCCAACAATTTAGCAAAGACCTTTAGGTCGATGTTGAGGAGAGAGATAGGGCGGTAATTGGAGCATATGGAATGGTCTTTATCAGGTTTGGGGATAACAGCAATGTGTGCCTGTAGGGACTGAGGTGGGAAGGGACATGATTGTGAAATCGAGTTGAATGTCTCCAGGAGCAGCGGGGAGAGGTCCTCTCTCAACACCCTATAAAAACGGGCAGTTAGACCGTCAGGTCCCGGACTCTTCCCATTTTTGAGGTCCTTAAGGACGGATAGGAGCTCAGGCGCCGAGAAGTCTTCCGCCATACTAGATGACACCTCATGTGGTAAGGAAGAAGGCCCGAATTGTGAGAGGTATGATTGTATGGAGGAAAGCGAGGGTTTGGGGACCATGGTTCGTGTCCTTTCAATATCGTAGAGATCAGCGTAGTAGGATTGAAATTCCCGAGCAATGTCCCCAGGCACACTGACTAGCCCATTCGAGCCCGTGTTTAGGGAAGGTATGTGAGTGAGAGGGGCCCGTGGATGAAGAGCCCTCGCTAGCCATTTACCACATTTGTCACTAAACTCATAATATCCCCTATTGATTTTATCCCGAAGACAGAGGGATTTTTGGTCCAGTATACCCAGGACCTGTTGTCGAATGGAGGAGAGCTCAGCTTTGATGGAATCAGAGGGAGATGTTTTATTAAGGGTCTCCTTAGATTGCAAATCTGCCAGGAGAGCAGGCAGTCTATGAGTTCTCTCCTTCTTGAGCCTAGCCCCATGCGACAAGAAGATGCCTCTGAGAACACACTTAAGGGCTTCCCATTTCATCTGGGGGGGGGGGGGGGTTTGTCTGAGCCATGGTCAGTGACAAAGTTGGTAATGGTTTGTTTTACACCGGTTAAACACACCACGTCATTCAAGAGATTATCATTCAACCTCCAAGTGTACGTGCGGGGGGATATATGAAGGGGGGATAGTAAACCTAAAACTGGGGTGTGATCAGACCAAATCATCGTGTCGATCGAACAGCGAGGATCAAGATCCAAGAAGCTCTGCGACACGAAGAGATGGTCCAATCTGCTGTAACTGTTGTGTGCGGAAGAGTGGAAACTGTAATCTCAAATATTCCCAAATATTCGCGAAATATTCGCCCAAATATTCGCGAAATATCGCAAATTCGAATATTGCCCCTGCCGCTCATCACTAGCTTGTAGACTATTATTAGTAATATATATGGCTTGCACATACTTACAGTCTAAGGCTGACCACTCCTGACAAGTCTGTTTTAATAGCTACATTCACCACCATGTGTAATCAATTCTGGAGCATCTATTCCTATGACTCTGTGTTATGCCATTCCTTTATTAATACTACTAGAAGTTATGAATCAATTGCAAAAGAGTACAGAGGGGTATTAACCAGTTGGGGGGTGGGTGTAACTGCACAGTCTCACTACTTCCAATCAGTGTTGCCATTTTTAGGTACACACCCCCAAAGTCTAACACTATCCAATCGGTGCTGCAAGCGCCAAACTGTGCATGGACACACCTCCAACTGGTAGCCCCCCAATGGAGCTTTATTGCAGACTGCTGGCAATTTATCCATTAACAGGAATAATAAGATATAGCAAAGCATAGTCATAAGAATAGATGCAACAAAGTTGTTATTACTTGAGGAAAGTAAGTAGTTACTAAAACAGACATATCTGAAGAGGTGACAGATCCCGGTAAAGCAGCTCAGGAATGGTATTGTTTCTTAGGTTACATATTGGTAGATAATAGATATAATTGTTTTATTCATCTCTTATCTGCAAATCGTTTGTACAAACATAGACCATTCAAAAGAAGATACTAATGTCAAGGTCTTTACATAATATTGAATTGACCTAATAGCTGGATATAGTATATACACAGCAGAAGCTCTGCATACTGAAAGGCAGACTACAATCCTGACTTGTACTGGTCCACTGAAAGAGATCATTAAAGGGAATCTCTCACTAGCAACCTCCCTATCAAACTATGATACCTTTTCTTAATATGCAGGTTAAGCATTCGTGCAAAAAGGGCTTGGGTAAGACTATGGGTAATGCAGCGACCCCGGAGGAACCAAAGAGGAGGATGGAAGTCATAGTGGTTCTGGCTGTCAGTCAATAGCAGGGGGTGCCCTAACACGGCTACTCCCTAGAGCTGTGCAGTGAAAGGAGAAGACAACCTTTTTTCCCTCAGGACACACCCTGAATCTGGGGCTCTGGTCTGATGGTAGCTGGGGTGCCTTTGATGTTAGGTGTTTGGATGGGTGCAAGGCAGGGCGTGTAAAGTACAATGACCAACGTATAGTGCAGGAGTCATAAAACCAAGCCAGTGGTAGAAGAATAAACATCTCTTTTTCCTCAAGTGCAAAATGGGAGTTGCAATACGTCCAGTGGAATTCTGTCCCAGATAACAGTGTATAGATGAAGGCAAGGATGGGAGTAATTGCCTTCATTGTACGCTATCTTGCTAAAGTCTCAGAAGAATCTATGGTTGGCATTGGTACCTTGGCAATAATAGCTACAATGTCCACTGTGAGATCCAGGGTTTTGAAGGCACATCTGGCCAGAAATTGTCCAAGTGTGGATGTCTTATCAGTGTCCCTCACTTTAGCAAAGCCTGAATTTCTGTACTAGCGGATTACCTAGCTGACTCCTATGCTTAGCCATGCAGATTCTAAGTTCTCTTTTATATTCCATTCTTTCTCTTCTTCTCTTTCTGTAGATCTAGCAGTCTGTTAGTTACCGACTCACAGTTATTTGCATGTGCCTTTACTTATTCCGCTAGCAATAAAAATACATTTCATACAATTCACAAAATATAAATTTCATATAATTCATAAAAAATTTAAATTATTTCATTGATCCCAGTCCTATAAATGCGGAGCTCATATAAAACTTTTTAGAAATGGGGTTGGTGCTCTTTAAATAGTCACTTGTGGTCGGGTTTGCTATAATTTTATAATGCTATTAGTGGAACACAACCATTTCATTGTCTGCCGGTGTTTTTATTGTTGGATGATTTATAACGGTATAATGTGGCAGATGGCATCAAATTTACTATTAGTGGGTGTTTAAAATATTTAAAAGCACTTGTGTAATCCCCTTGTTGTTGTAGCAAAAAGCCACAGTTAGGGTCCATTCACACGTCCGTTGTTTTTCTATAATCCTAAAATAGGACCGTTTTTTGCGGATCATATTTTCCAAGAATTCTTTCTGTTTGTCATCCGTTTTTTGCAGATCCGCAAAAAACGGATAGAAGAATAAAATTGCATTGCACAACAGACCGCAATTTTCGGATTAGAATAGGACATGTTTTATTTTTTTACGAACACAATGTACTGAGAAAATTATGCGGACAGCACTCTTTGTGCTGTCCGCATATTTTATAGACCCATTGAAAATCAATGGGTCCGAATTCTGTCCGCAACTATTCCGTGACTAGTCCGAAAAATCGGGATCAGATGCGTAACTATACAACGGACGTGTGAATGGACCCTTAATCTGAGTTAGATGTGAAATGTCTCCATATATGATCAGTAGATTAGCTTCAGATTAGCTGTTAGTTAATGTTTAAGATGTTAATAGAAAAACTTATGCGGTTCACTTATAATAAAGCTGCTGGTCAATGGTTTCAGTTAGTGAGTAGGTTAGATGTCCTCACATACAGTCCTGTTTGGCTGCGTGTATCACAAATATATCCAAATAGTCACTGTATTAGTGCAGCCCTTAATGTACTCACATAGCGCTTGCTGCCTGGATGCGGCCTTCATGCGCTACCTGTTTTGTCCATATAGCGCTCACAATCATCGATAAAGCACTTAGTGTTGTGACATTCACTTTCTTCTGCCTTTTGGCACTATGTATGTCTTACTCACTGTTCCGTTGAACCACCTTATTTGTAGCTTGATCATTTCACCTCTTGCTGGAATGCTCTTCGCTAGACTCGCACCTTTCCATGCGCTCAGAGATATCTGGGACGCCGGCGCTTTGCTGCAAACTAATACTTTGCTTAGAGCTGTGATTGTAGTTAGGCTTCTAGCTTTCTATTCATATTAATCAACCGACACTCCTCAACCGCCACCAGACGCGTTTCGGACAAAGTCCTTCTTCGGTGGTATAAAGTTCAGAATTAAAATTAGTTTTTATATTTAATAATATGTTATACTGAAAGGTGGTCAGCAGGCCAGGCACCAGCCAGCTGGTGAGCATCCCCCAATTTGAAACTTACTGTTAGTCACTGGGCCTAAGGAGAGGGAACAAGAAGCAACAGTTTCTTCTCTCCCTTTATCCAGTCTAGACTATCTAACTGAGCTGGGGTGTATCCTGGATGACCAACCCAACCTTCTGCAAAGGGCTAAACCATGAGTATAAACCCTGGTTGTGCCATCCATACACGGTTATAGTGGTTGCAATACATATCCCTTTTAGATAATCACATTGTTTTTGTGGCAATTGGGGCCGTTTTTACATTTTGTGATAGTTTTAGTGCTATAATAATAGTTACCCTTTTATTACACCAATCTTTTTGATTCTCTGTTTACATCAGGTAGAGGGTTATTACAGTATAATCATATCTTATTTTAGCAATTAATTAAGCGTTAACCATGCACATGACAACATAATGTGATCTAAATAGACATAAAACTGTGCTATGAAGATGAAACGGTAGCATGATACTATAACTTGTGTCCCTTTTGCATTAATAATAGTTTTAATACAATGCTCAGATAAAAGCTTTAGGCCCCTTTCACACGAGCGAGTTTTCTGCGTGGGTGCAAGGCGTGACGTGAACGCATAGTACCCGCACTGAATCTTGACCCATTTATCTCAATGGGTCTGTGTACATGATCATTGTTTTTCACGCATCACTTCTGCGTTGTGTGAAAATCGCAGCATGTTCTATATTCTGCGTTTTTCACGCAGCCCTGGCCCCATAGAAGTGAATGGGGCTGTGTTAAAAACGCATTGCATCCGCAAGCAAGTGCGGGTGCGATGCGTCTTTCACTGATGGTTGCTAGGAGATGTTGTTTGTAAACCTTCAGTTTTTTTTATCACGCGCGTGAAAAACGCATCAAAATGCATTGCACCCGTGTGGAAAAAACTGAACAACTGAATGCAATCACAGGCAAAATTTAATGGCTTTGCCTGCAAAATCGCACAGTTTTTACTGAATGCTTCCGCAACGCATCCAGACCTAATCCAGACACGCTCGTGTGAAAAAAATTTTTACGCTGAACCTTGCTTCTCAAAGCCCATCCCTGTTTTGTCAACTTATTCATGTAAAAATACAATTTCAGGTGTTTTATAACTTGGTTTACATCAAAAACTAGTTGTACTGTATTTATACATTTGGCCCATAGAGCATAGGTGTCCTTTAAATGTAAACGTGCTTATTTGTCACCTACAGAACACTCTGCTGTGTACCTGATTCCGTATTCACAGTATAAGGCACGCCTTACTGACAGTAATCTTTTGAAAGTCTCTGCTGTGGGAGAATTGACTGACACAAAGGAAAAGCTGTTGGCTGAAAGAAAAATCACATTAGATACTCCTAAACTGCAGATTGAGGTAAGAACTTCACTAGACATGTCTATGCAGAGATTTTGGATGTGAAACACACGCGTTCTTCTACTATGCACAGAGCAAATTGCACATATCAACAGTTCAGTGGTACTGTATCTCCTTATGGAGAGCACCATGCACGCTCCTCTGGAATTCTGGGAAGAATGTATCCAAATAAGCTCTGCCTCTGATGCCACCAGATAAGGTAAGGTAGCTGTTAGTGTCGAGTGATGCGAGCTTTGGATACTTCATCCGAAGTCGCATCGTTCAAAACTTCGGAATAATACTGTACGGAGATCCGTCTCTGTACAGTATTAGAATGTATGGGGCTCTGATGAGCCGAAGTATGTTATTCGCGAAGTCGCACGTGACTTGGTTAAATAACTTCGGTAAATGATTTTTAAAGTGGAAAACCTCTTTAAATCTTAAACCGCACTCTGCTTCGGTTCCGGGGTATTAGGCTACTTTCACACTGGCGTCTTGTGAGGATCCGTCATGTATCTGCACAGACGGATCCGCAGTGATAATACAACCGCATGCATCCGTTCAGAACGGATCCGTTTGTATTATCATGAACATAGGCAAAACGGATCCGTCTTGAACACTATTGAAAGTCAATGGGGGATGGATCCGTTTTCTATTGTGTCATTGAAAACGGATCCGTCCCCATTGACTTACATTGTATGTCAGGACGGATCCGTTTGGCTAAGTTCCATCAGACGGACACCAGAGCGGAATGGAGACTGAACGGAGCCAAACTGATGCATTCTGAACAGATCCTTATCCATTCAGAATGCATTGGGACAAAACTAATGCGTTTTGGAGCGCTTGTGAGAGCTCTGAAACGGATCTCACAAGCGGACCCAAAAACGCCAGTGTGAAAGTAGCCTAAGACAAATCTCCGCACAGTATTTTTCCGAAGTTTTGAACGAAGCGACTTCAGACGAAGCATCCAAAGCTCACGTCGTTCAACATTAGTAGCACCTAGTTAAGTCTGTACTCTCTGCTCTGCACTGATGAAGGACAATTACCCCAAACCAGCTGCCTAAAGATAAGGTGCTGGCTTAATTATTATCTAAGTCAGAATTGTGCAAAATGGTACATGATATTTTCTATTTCCTTATTAGGCCTTGCCCCATGTTAACTAGGCACAAATAATTTCTCTAACCTTAGATAGCCTGAATTGCACTAAAATTGTGCCATAGTATCCAAAAATAAAGGTGCATTTACATTATTAAATGTGGGCCAAAGTGTAGAATATTGTAGTTCTGAAATGTGTACAAACAATGTTCCACTCAGTGAGAGATTTATCAAAACTGGGGCAAAGTAGAACTTGCAATCTTAACCAATCAGATTAATCCTTTCATTTTCCAAAAGGGCTTTGAAAAATGAAAGGCATAATCTGATTGTTTGGGCAAATAAGTCAGTTTTCCTTTGCACCTTTCTTGATAAATGTCCCCCCGAGTCAGTGTGAGATTTTAAATGGACCTTTCACCACCCCTAACATGCCTGTTTTTGCTAGCAGTCTGCAGTAAGGGTACAGAGGGCTGATAACCAGTTGTGGGTGTGTACCTGCACAGACTTGCTCTATTCAATCAGTGCTGGCGTTTTTAGACTGTGCAGGTACACGTCCCAACTGGTTAGGGCTCTTTCACACTTGCGCTTTTGCTTTCCGTCCTAGAGTTCCGTCCTCGGGGCTCTAGGACGGAAAGATACTGATCAGAAATTCCGTAATGCATTCTGAATGGAGAGAACTCCGTTCAGGATGCATCAGGATGTCTTCCGTTCAGTATGTGAACGTTTTTTGGACGTTGACAAAACCGTAGCATGCTGCGGATTTGTCTCTGTCCAAAAATCCGGAAGACATGCCGTAACGCTGCATCCGGAATTAATGCCCATTGAAGTGCATTAATCCGGATCCGTCATTAAGCTAAACATCGTTTCAGCGCATCGCCGGATCCGACGTGTAGCTTTTGTGAATGGTTACCATGGCGGCCAGGACGCTAAAGTCCCGGCTGCCATGGTAAAGTGTAGTGGGGAGAAGCATACTTACAGTCCGTGCGGCTCCCGAGTCCCGGGGCACTCCACAATGATGTCAGAGCACCCCATGAGCATAGATCACATGATTGCATGGATCACGTGATCCATGCACGTGGGGCAATCTGACGTCATTGTTGAGCGCCCCGGGAGCCGCAGGGACTGTAAGTATCTGCTCCCCCCAACTTACTATGGCAACCAGGACTTTAATAGCGTCCTGGCTGCCATAGTAACACTGAAAGCATTTTGAAGACTGATCAGTCTTCAAATGCTTTCAGTTGTCTTGCGTTGTAATGGATCCGGCGGGCATTTCCGGCGACGGAAGTGCACGCCGGATCCACACAACATGTGAAAGAGGCCTTACCACCGCTCTGTACCCTTACTGCAGACTGCTAGCAATTTATTTATAACTTCTAGTAGAAATAATAAAGGAAAGGCACTACATAGAGCCATAATTATAGATGCTCCAGAATTGTTATTACATGGGGAAAGCATGTAGCTATTAAAACAGGCATGTTAGGAGTGGTGACAGGCCCTCTGGGAGAGATAGCTTATTGTTCAGCCAACGGCAATTAAATGTGTATGGCTACACTAACACTTTGGTCATGCCTACAAGCATTCCAAAACCTGCTACTGTCCCAGGTGCCCATTCATGAAGAAAACATCTTTGCACTTGTTTTGCCTTTGCATAAAGTCTAATAGATCTTGCATATTCCTGCATTTCTGTCTGCCTCTCATCTCGCTGCATGTCCCGTGTAAAAGACAATCTGCTTGTTACCCATAGGAACCAATTACCGGACAGCTTTCATGTTTGCCCATAACAACCAATAATCGCACAGGTTTCATTTTAATACAGTGGTTCTTATTATGCCTCTGCCTGCATGTTAGAAAATAAGGTCCTTTGTGATTCAGAGTGGTAATCTCCCTATATATGCTGTATAAAAGACAAATTTTTGTTTCTCATAGAAACCAATGATGCAGCATTATACTATACACTATAACTGTAAATGCTGAGGCACTGCTTCTCACTACCTCTCATCATGCCTGCATGTGCTTTCATTTTTGCCCATATCAACCAAACAAATCACTACTAATACTGTAGACCCAGGTTAACCAACCTGTGGCTCTTCAGCTGTTGTAAAACTACAGCTTATCCTTCTTTAACAGGCTTGAGACATCAGGCTATCATGGGAGTTGCAGTTTTGCAGTTTTGGAACAGCAGTAGAGCTGTTACTATAGTATTGTAATAAGCACTGTAGTAAAATTAGTCTTTTAGACAGCACATGTAGGGAGATTGTCACTCTGAATCACAAAGGGCCTAGGCAAAAATCAAAGATGTGCTTTGATTGGTTACTATGGCCAACAGACAGCTGGTCTTTTATATAGCACATGTAGGGAGATGAGAGGTAGACTGAAATGCAGGAGATATGAGAGGCAGGGTGAAAAGCAGTGCCTCAGTTGTTACAGTTACATTAGTGTATACATTTTAATGCACACTTCATCAAAATCCATTACTTTATTAGAACATTCTAGAACCCTTTTGGCTGGACTTGACAAACCCCCAGTATGTTAAGTTGGATTATGAAGAATATGTGTACCGAGTTTGGTTTAAATCCATCAAGGTACATAGGACTGATTCTTCTCATACTTCACTTCTACAGATATGTTGCTAAAAAGTACATTTCTATTGTATGAAGGCTAGGATATAACAATGGGAGCCATCACATTTACCACAGTGCTAGCCTCCCAGGTTTCAAAGAATTGAATAAGGGTTGTCTCAGGAAGATACTATTAGGCTGTATGGACATCATGTTGAGATGATATGCCCTCTTGAAGCTAGAGAGCCACTAAGCAACCTTTTTAAAGGAGTTTTACCATAAACAAACCTTACTTCTCTGCCGATCACAAGAATGGGGTCTTATTCATATTTATGGGCATGCAGAAGAAATGAGTACATGGAGCAGCAGCAGATTCTCCATTCAAAACAATGTACCTTTCAAGTTATATGTGAAGTACCATGTAGTATATTAAAATCCAGCCATTTGATTACCTCAGACTGTGAGTGGACTCAACAGATTTGACTATGGGTTACTCCTAAGGGTGTTATCCTGGCAGTCCCCTGGTTTTAACCCTTAAACCCTTGTACAGCGATCTGGACTTCACTGCAGGGAACAACCAGGCTGCTACTTCCCGGAGTAGTTTTTGCATGGTTGACAGCTGACCAACGGCAGTAAAAACATCAATGCAGAGCACCGAGTGGTCAGGCAAAATACAGCAAGTGGGCAGAAAGTTGGTCCATGGGCAAACAGCAGAGAAAGCACACCTTTGCAGGAACCTAGTAAGCTATAAAACCTATTGCTCAGGCATCGTTTCTCAATAGTTGAATAAGTTGCTACTAATGGATTACAGTCCTTTGTGCCACTGAGGTGACATGCTATGTATTATCTACTTGTTAGCTTTGTGTTGCTTGATTTTTTTACAATTTCTTTTCATTTAACAGAGGCGAGGAACAGCAAAGTTGTTAGCTCCATGCAAAATTATAATTGCATTTGACAACCCACTAATTGAGGATCTGAATGAGTGTGGACTGATAATGGAAGGGAATGGACTGGTGCATGGATTCCTAGAAAAAGAGTAAGACAATTTTTTTTATTAACATCATTAACAGAAATTATGTAGCTCTATCTCTTTCAGTATTGCAAATCTTCAGATAGTACCAGAGGATTCCTATTGTTTTGATGTTGTTTTTCATGTAAATATGTAAGAAATGATGTCATGATTCATTTTCTATTCATTCATTTCAGAGTTAAAGGGCAGTAGATTTTTTTACCTATGAAGCTTACTGACCTGTTGCATGTGTGCTTGGCAGCTGAAGGCATCTGTGTTGGTCCCATGTTCACGTGTCCACATTGCTGAGAAAAATTATGTTTTAATGTATGCAAATAAGCCTCTAGGAGCAACAGGAGGTGTTGTCTTTACAACTAAAGGCTGAGCTCTCTCTGCAACTGTATTGTACATACTTAGAGAAATTATAATAGAAACCTTGCAGTTATTTGCAAGAAAAAAACTGTGCCAAATTGGTTAATTCTTAGAACCAAGGCAAACATTGAGGATGTGTAGACCATTCCTTTCTGTTTTTTGGAATCTCAATTCACGTAGTACTTTAACAGAAAAATGGAAATGTACCCTCTTTAAAGACTGCATGCTGAATATTATTACTGAACTTTCAATTGGTAATTAAAGAGGTTCTGCAGGATTTTGATATTGAAGGCCTATCCTCAGGATAGTTAATTAATATGAGATCAGGGGGATCTGACTCACAGCTTCTCCCCAGCACTTCCGCCGATCAGATATATGAAGAGGCCGTGGTATTTCACGAGTGCTTAGTCCCCTTCCTAGGCAATGACCATAGGGTGCACCCTGTCTTCCCTTGAGGCACACCATGGACTTTCTGGGGCTCCTCTCTGATGGTGACTGGGGTGCTCTGTCTTGATGTAAGATGGATGGGTTCAAGGTAGAAGGGTACTGGTAGGTAAAGGCTGGCAGATGATGGTAGAGTCAAGGACCAAGCCTTTTCAGTTAGAATAAACAATGTATCTCTTTACTAAATAGATAATAGGAGTTGCAGTACATAGAGCAGTTCCACAGTATATTACAGAGTAGGCTTTTCTCAATAGTTTTGTATAATCAGCAGCTATGATGGTAGTAATCCTCCTTGAGTCTCAACCTAACTAGGACTGCCGGTGTTAACTATTTGTTGACCATACATAACCATTAAGGGTATATATAGTGTATACAAAAAGAGTACTTTACTAATAAATCACAAAATTTAACTACTTACGGCATAAGATTAAATCTTTAGCATTAAATTAAGCCTTTACTATGATCTGCTGGGTCACTTCATTAGACCATGTGACGTCACGTTCATTGGTCACATGACCTAGGTGCATCTCAGTCACATTCAAGTGAATGGAACTGTGCTGCTGTACCAAGCACAACTGGTATCCAATTTATGGAGCCTTGGTTAGTAAACCGGGAGGAAGTTGTGGCGCCCAATGGAGCTCTGCTGAGTGCCACGGTTTCCTTGAACTGCTTGAACTTGATCAGTGGGTGTTCTGGAAGTTGGACCCCTGCGGATCTCATATTGATTACCTACTAGATAGTCTATTAATATAAATATCCTGGAACACCCCTTTAAGTTAAACAATGATAAATAATATTTTAGTTTAATATTGATGACGATAATAATATTAATCTTAACTATGATATAATGTGGAATAATTAAAATGATGGTAGGATATACAAAGAGCACACTATTCCAGCAATTGATAAATTCAGTCTATTAAAAACATGGTACAATAAGGCTTATTAAACCTATACGTTTCGAACCGTGCTGGGTTCATGCTCACAGGATGAACCCAGCAGAGTTTAAAATGTATAGGCTTAATGGACCGTATTGTACCATGTCTTTAATTAAGCTCTGAAATAACGTAATTTGGATAATATTTGCCACTGGCCAACAGCTTCCATGCACGTCTTGATATGATCTGTGTGGGGACCCACAGCAATTTAAAGGCTCATGCACAAGAGCATGTGTGCCTTGTAACTGCATTGCGGACCACAAACAGCCATTGACTTGAATGTGTCAACAATCCTGAAGGTATGGAGCGCTGCGGAGGCACCAATGAGTAGACCATGTCCTATTTTTTTGCAGTACGGACCATCTCTTGTGGATTGTGGACCCATGTCTCTTGTGGATTGCAGACCCGCATCCACAAATGTCGGCACACGGATGGTGCCCATGCATTGCGGATCGCTATTTACAGTCCACAGCATTGGCACGGGGCACACATCCTCATGTGCATGACTAATACTATTGTGGTATTAGAATAGATGAGCATGGTTTCCATAAGAAACAGCTAAACTCTTGTCTGTCTGCTAAGCAAGATATTACAGCTTGGCCTTATTAAATGGAATAGTTCTTAGCTGTAATACCAGGCACAGTCCTTAGATAACTGTGGTGCTGTTTCTAGAAAAAAGCAGCCATGCTTTTCTCATCTCCTGCAATCCCTTTAACAATGTTATAATACATGAATGTACAAGAAATTAAATCAAATTAATACAGTAGTCTGGGATCTCCTTATAATGAATAATATAAAATTGAACGTTTACTTGATTATTTAAAACGTCTAACATTGATACAAAAAGTATAGCAATGACCAGATGGTTCAGATAGCAATGGCCGCATAGCCATTTGTATCTCAAATACATCAGTGTTGGTTTTTGAGTGGAAGGACAGCTTTTATAACTATTTACCTAGGTACTCTGACCCTATAGATACTAGTCTTATCAGCAGGGAGCACCTCAAGTGGCTGTCGTCAGAGCACCCCCCCTGAAAAGAGCGACTGGAAACTTGGACCTGTGCTAGATGACCCTGTTGCTTACTAGACCCTCATAGCCCCTACGTTTTAGACGCCTTCGTAATAACCCCTATAGCTGGCAGTGGATCTTCCTGAAGAGGCGCCGGTCTCTACATAACTTTGGCATATCCTGCGCCAGCCTAAATGTAAACCAGCTCGCTTGCTGGCTTATATTTAGACCATTTTAAAAAATGATCAGTTTTTTAGACCAGGCATGAGCAGGGAAAAGTCGCAGATTGCGGGGCAAAAAACCACTGCGCCACAATCTGCGCAAGAAATATAGGCATATAGGCAAAAAAGTATTTTATAATATAAGAATTGTGCATTTTGCTTAATAAATCTCACACAGTGCTCTTTTTTCACAGGTTGGGAAATTTAAAGCCCGGTCATGGTTTTCAAATCAGTGTTCATTTGATTCCATACAAAAGTGGGAAGAAGACGCTACAAGTGCTTTTTACCAGTGACAAGATCAAATACATCAGAGAACATTTAGATATCACTATTTTAGCCTTTTGAAGCATTTATTCTGCACCATTTCTAATAACTGCAACCTTTCGCAATGTGCTTATGATGTGAATGATGGTTGGAGTTTGCATGGCTACACATTTGTACTCAATGTTGATTCATCAGTCAACATTCATTATTTTCAATAGTCCGGATAATCTTAAAGGGAACCTGTCACCATGTTTTCACATATAAAACTGAATGTACCTTCAAGTTTGTCTACCTTGATAGTTACCAGCGATCCATCCATAACCTTCTCAGGACTAACATGTCCTATTATATCACCCTCTGAAGCTTTCCCGCCGTTATACTCATTTGAATAAATAATTCCTTCCCTCACACAATCAGAGCCTATTTTCCTCCCACGAGACTTTGATTGACAGCGAATCTGCTAGATTTTATCTATAGGGGCGTTTCTTAGGCGAAGCTGAGGAGAAAATATGACTCTTCTCTGGTCACACATGTAAGATATGACTCTTTTATGTTAATTTGCATAAAAGGCGGGAAGTACAAAATGCATCATAATTATTTAATTTGGCTGCAGAAGAAATTAAGTGTGATTTATATGTTTAGGGCAACACAATAAACATTTAGAAATGCTCAGTGAGGTGACAGGTTCCCTTTAAAGGGGTCGTCTCATCATTGACAATGGAGGCATATCGCTAGGATATGCCCCCATTGTCTTATAGGTGCGGGTCCCAGCGCTGGCTCGGTTATTTCCATCGGCCCCAAAGAAATGAATGGGACCGGGGGCCGAGCATGCGTGGTACGCTCCCATTCACTTCTATAGGGAGCCAGCTTGGTGGTGGCTGGACAGGAGTCCTCCAGCCACCACCCTGCGGGCTCAGTTCTCTATATAGGTGCGGGTCCCAACGGTGGGACCCGCACCTATAAGACAATAGGGGCATATCCTAGCGTTATGCCCCCATTGTCTATGATGAGACAACCCCTTTAAGTGTGACCATAATTCACTGGGTGAAATGACACCCTTTAGTTATAATGTTTTTGCATAATGTTTTAGTAATAATGTTGAATTTGCATATTATGATGTTACTATATGGCAAAATAAAAGCATTATTCACAGTCAGTGTTCGGTCAGTAATTTTGAGCCAAAACCTGGTGCGGATCTAAACACAGAACAGGTGGGGATCTTTCCCTTAGGGCTCATGCACACGAATGCATTTTTTTTTCTGTGTCCGTTCCTTTTTTTTTTTTGTGGACCGTTTGTGGAACTATTTCTTTCAATGGGTCCGCAATTTAAACGGAAGTTTCTACACATGCATTCTGTTTCCGTATGTCTGTTCCGCAAAAAAATATAACATGCTCTATTATTGTCCGCATTACGGACAAGGATAGTACTGTACTATTAGGGGCCAGCTGTTCCATTCCGCAAAATACAGAACGCACACTTACTTCAGCCATATTTTTTGCGGATATGTTTTTTTGCAGACCGCAAAAAACATACGGTCATGTGCATGAGCCCTTATACCTTATGCTTGGTGGAGGCTCTAATCCTAATTTTGGCTCGCAATTGCTGATGGAAATCAGTGGCCAAAACATGACATGTGAATGGGCTTTACTGGGGGAACAGGCGGAGGGTTGCAGCACAACCAGGATTGGTTGTTTGTCAATTGTATGTGCTATATAAGTTTGTCCTTAAAAGGGTTGTTTGAGACATTTAAAAATACATGTATTAGAATAGTCCCAGAATGGTCTAGACTAAAATAAAAAATGATATTGTACTTGTCTCTTCCTTCAGTTCTCTTCTCTGTGCCACCAGTGCAGTCCTCCTATTACTTCTTGTTTACAGACTGTGGCAGCGATATGTTAGCTTATGGCATGATAGCACTAGTTTGCTGAGGACAGTGATTGACTCCAGCGGTCACATGCTGTACACCTGCATGTCACTGTGATATGCACACTGATGTGTAGGTGTATAGCACATGACCACTGCAGCCATTCACTGTACTTAATAATCTTTATACAACGCCAACATTTTCTGCAGATTACATGTACCAACAATCATAAGCAATATGGCGTCTAAGGGTACTTTCACACTTGTGAAGGTCTGCACATGTGCAGACCGGAAGGACGGATCCGTCCTTCAGGTATTTCTAATGCTGGATCTGGCACTAATACATTTCAATGTAACTTAATGTGGATCCGGCATTTTGGCAACTGATCCGGCATTTTGGACGGAGGTAATACCGCAGCATGCTGCGGTATTATCCCTGTCCAAAATGCCGTTCAGTGACTGAACTAAAGACATCCTAAAGCATCCTGAATGGATTTCTCTCCATTCAAATCGTATTAAGATATAACTGATCAGTTCTTTTCTGGTATTGAGCCCCTTTGACGGAACTCAATGCCGGAAAAGAAAAATGCTAGTGTGAAAGTACCCTAAGTTAACTTTTAAAACAGGTGGAATGAGGGCCCTGTTTGCAAGAGCTTACAATCTATGTTGATTTGTACAATGGTCCGGCCATCTTAACACAATAACCCTAAGTTCACACTTGCGCGTTTTACAGCGCGTTCGAACGCGCTGTAAAACGCTCAACACATGCAAACCAATGCTTCCCTATGGGACTGGTTCACATTTTCGCGTTTTACAGCGCGTTCGGACGCGCTGTAAAACGCCCTACGCATAAACAAGTACTTGAGCTTTTTTTGGGAGTGTTTGTCGCGCGTATTGTGATTGACACCACAGTAGTCAATCACAAGAACGCGCGTACGACGCGCGTTTCCTATTTGCAAAAACGCGCTGTAATATGCGCGACACAAACGCTCGTAAAACGTGCGTTTCAAGAACGCTCAGGTCTGAACCCAGGGTAAGGGAGTAGATATAAGGCTGCATGAGTCAGTCACCAGCTGATATCTGTAGTGCTGGTGAGTGGGGTGTGGATATTTGACATTGGGTCAAGTTCAGAAGAATGATACTGAATGGGGTGGAGCGTGAATGAAGGAAAGGTAAGGTGGATTTACACTGGAAGATAATTTGGGCACATTATTGGGAATGAACAAATGTCTGTTCCTGACAATCTGCTAGTATAAAGGTGCTGCAAATCGCTCGTATATCAAGTGAAATGATCGTTTGTACAGGCACCTAAATTATCGTTTCTGGGCATCAGATTGTGTTGTCTAAAATAGGATCTACTTGCAGCTGTATGTAGATGAGTGATCACAGTAACAACCGTTCGTTCTCATACTGTGGAGGTGATCGTTGCATGTTAATGCAGCACTTCACCTCCACTTAAAGGCCCCTTTCACACGGGCGAGTTTTCCGCGCGGGTGCAATGCGTGAGGAGGACGCATTGCACCCGCACTGAATCCGGAACCATTTATTTCTATGGGGCTGTGCACATGAGCGGTGATTTTCACGCATCACTTCTGCGTTGCGTGAAAATCGCAGCATGCTCTATATTGTGCGTTTTTCACGCAACGCAGGCCCCATAGAAGTGAATGGGGCTGCGGGAAAATCGCAAGCATCCGCAAGCAAGTGCGGATACAGTGCGATTTTCCCTCAATGTTGCTTAGCAACGGGACCAGATCTTTATTATGTTCCCTTATAACATGGTTATAAGGGGAAATAATAGCATTCTTAATAAAGAATGCTTAGTAAAATGAAGATGAAGGAGTTAAAAATAATAAAAGTTAACTTACCTTAGCCACTTGATCGCGTAGTTGCGATCTGTCCTCTCTTTCCCTGCATCAGCTAACAACTAAAGGACCTGTGATGATGTCACATCACATGGTCCAATCACATGGTCCATCTTACTGGTTTGTTGGTTTGAAAAATCCAATTTTTGGTGATAGTGAAGTAATTGTATTGAATTGCTCCGTTACACTGTGGTGTGACCTAAATAAATTTATTCTGTTTATGACACGGGCACTGCCTTACTGTTAGTGAACTTAATTGTTGACTATTGGCAGATAAATTGACACCGGAGATAAGCCATCTGTTAGTTTGGTGGGTGAATGCAAATAATGAGGAGAACATCAAATAAGGGACTTGGGCATGGTCGTGGTGGTGTTGGTGGAGCTCCTGTTGCTGGGAGAATACGTGGCCGTTCAGCACCAACTACAGGTCCAGGTGAAACACCTTCCTTAGGTGTAAGTAGGCGACAGAACCTGCAGCGTTATTTTGTAGGCCCGAATGCCGCTCTACGAATGGTGAGGCCAGAACAAGTACAGGCGCTAGTAGATTGCGTGGCTGACAATGCATCCAGTTCCTTCACGTTGTCTCCCATCCCCTGCTGAAAGCTCAGAATTGGCACCTGCAGCCCATGCCCATCAGTCTTTCACCTCACGCCCTTGCAAATCAGCCAAGCAATCTGAGCCCCAAGTCATGCAGCAGTCTCTTATGCTTTTTGGTGACTCTGCTGGCAGGGTTTCCCCTGGCCATCCACATAGCCCTGCCCCAGAAATGGAAGAGATTGAGGGCACGGATGCCCAACCCCTTATGTTTGAGGATGAGGACATGGGAAGACCACCGCAGCACGTCTCTGATGATGACGAAACACAGGTGCAAACTGCTGCGGCTTTCTGCGGTATGCAGACTGACAAAGAGGGCAGGAGTGAAGACTGGGTGGAGTTATTCATGGGTGCTTAAAAAAATCATATTTTTTAAGGCCAGGAATTACCTTTGCGGTCTGCACTGCATTTGTGCCGAGGACAATAATATAGTTAATCCGTCTGGGAGTTCAGGGGTTGACATATTCCAATTTTTTGCTGTCAAGTAACACTGCTCTGCATAGGTGACAGTGACCAAAAATTAGAAAAATTTTCTTTTAATTTGTTGGGTGAAATATTACCATTTTTGCCGGGTACAAACCCTTGCTCTGCATAGGTGACAGGGACCAAAAATTAGAAAAATTTTCTTTTAAATTTTTGGGTGCAAAATTACAATTTTTGCCGGGTAAAAAACCCTGCTCTGCATAGGTGACTGTGACCGAAAATGCTGAAAATCTTCTTTTAAATTGTTGAGTGAAATATTACCATTTTTGCTGTGAATTAACCCCTCCTCTGCCTGGGTGCGAGGGGCCTACATTGGTGGGTGACATCAACCCAGGTTTGCCAGTGAAAAAACCCTGCTCTGCCTGGATGCCAGGGGCCTACATTTTAAAAAATTGTCTGTTCCATTGGTGGGTGACATGAACTCCATTTTGCCGTGAATAAACCCCTCCTGCCTGGGTGCCATGGGCCTACATTTTTAAAAATTGCCTGTTCCATTGGTGGGTGACATGAACCCCCTTTTGCCATAAATAAACCCCTCCTGCCAGGGTGCCAGAGGCCTACATTTTTAAAAATCGTCTGATCCATTGGTGGGTGACATCAACCCAGTTTTGCCAGTAAAAAACCCCTGCTCTGCCTGGATGCCAGGGGCCTACATTTTAAAAAATTGCCTGTTCTATTGGTGGTTGACATGAACCCCGTTTTGCCGTAAATAAACCCCTCCTCTGCCTGGTTGCCAGGGGCCTGCATTTTTAAAATTCGTCTGATCCATTGGTGGGTGACATCAACCCAGTTTTGCCAGTGAAAAACCCCTGCTCTGCCTGGATGCCAGGGGCCTACATTTTAAAAAATTGCCTGTTCTATTGGTGGTTGACATGAACCCCGTTTTGTCGTAAATAAACCCCTCCTCTGCCTGGTTGCCAGGGGCCTACATTTTTAAAAATCATCTGATCCATTGGTGGGTGACATCAACCCAGTTTTGCCAGTGAAAAACCCCTGCTCTGCCTGGATGCCAGGGGCCTACATTTAATAAAATTGTCTGTTCCGTTAGTGGGTGACATGAACCCCGTTTTGCCGTAAATAAACCCCTGCTCTGCCTGGATGCCAGGGGCCTACATTTTAAAAAATCGCCTGTTCCATTGGTGGGTGACATGAACCCCGTTTTGCCATAAATAAACCCCTCCTCTGCCTGGGTGCCAGGGGTCTACATTTTTTAAAATCGTCTATTCCATTGTTTGGTGACATCAACCCAGTTTTGATGGTGAAAACCCCTGCTCTGCCTGGATGCCAGGGTTCTACATTTTTATCAATCGTCTGTTCCATTAGTGGGTGATATGAACCTCGTTCTGCCGTGAATTAACCCCTCCTCTACATGGGTGCCAGGGGCCTACATTTTTAAAAATCGCCTGTTCCATTGGTGGGTGACATAAACCCCGTTTGGCCATGAATTTACCCCTCCTCTGCCTGGGTGCCAGGGGCCTAAATTTTTAAAAATCGCCTGTTCCATTGGTGGGTGACATGAACCACGTTTTGCCGTGAATAAACCCCTCTTCTGCCTAGGGGCCTATATTTCTAAAAATTGTCTGTTCCATTGGTGGTTGACATTAACCCAGTTTTGCCGTGAATTAACCCCTCCTCTGCCAGGGTGCCAGAGGCCTATATTTCAAAAAATTTCCTGTTCCATTGGTGGGTGACATGAACCCCGTTTTGCCGTAAATAAACCCCTTCTCTGCCTGGTTGCTAGGGGCCTACATTTTTAAAAATCATCTGATCCAGTGGTGGGTGACATCAACCCAGTTTTGCCAGTGAAAAACCCCTGCTCTGCCTGGATGCTAGGGGCCTACATTTAAAAAAATTGCCTGTTCCATTTGTTGTTTACATGAACTCCGTTTTGCCGTAAATAAACTCCTCCTCTGCCTGGTTGCCAGGGGCCTACATTTTTAAAAATCGTCTGATCCATTAGTGGGCGACATCAACCCAGTTTTGCCAGTGAAAAACCCCTGCTCTGCCTGGATGCTAGGGGCCTACATTTAAAAAAATTGTCTGTTCCATTGGTGGGTGACATGAACCCCGTTTTGCCATAAATAAACCCCTCCTCTGCCTGGGTGCCAGGGGCCTACATTTTTAAAAATTGTCTGTTCCATTGGTGGTTGACATTAACCCCGTTTTGCCATAAAGTAACCCCTCCTCTGCCTGGGTGCCAGGGGCCTACATTTCTAAAAATCGCCTGTTCCATTGGTGGGTGACATGAACCCCGTGTTGCCGTGAATAAAAACCTGCTCTGCCTGGATGCCAGGGGCCTACATTTTTAATAACCGCCTGTTCCATTGGTGGGTGACATGAACCAAATTTTGCCGTAAATAAATCCCTCCTCTGCCTGGGTGCCAAGGGGCCTACATTTTTAAGAATTGTCGGTTCCATTGGTGGGAGACATGAACCCCGTTTTGCCATGAATTAACCCCTCCTCTGCCTGGGTGCCAAGGGGCAAACATTTTTAAGAATCGTCTGTTCCATTGGTGGGAGACATGAACCCCGTTTTTCCATGGATTAACCCCTCCTCTGCCTGGATGCCAGGGGCCAACATTTCTAAAAATCGTCTGTTCCATTTGTGGGTGACATGAACCCCGTTTTGCCGTGAAATAAATCCCTGCTCTGCCTTGATGCCAGGGGCCTACATTTAAAAAAATCGCCTATTCCATTGGTGGCTGACATGAACCCCGTTTTGCCGTGAATAAACCCCTCCTGCCTGGGTGCCAGGGGCCTACATTTTTAAAAATCGTCTGTTCCATTGGTGGGTGATATTAACTCCGTTTTGCCGGTGAAAAAACCCTGCTGTGCACTGCTGACAGGGAACCAAATTTGGTAAAAACGTCTGTTAATGATCGAAAGATGCGTGACTACAAACGCACGCTGGTAGACGCGCTGCTGATGGCATTCCCACCTGACGCCTCCTCAACCTCCTACTCCACATCCATTTCCTTCTACTAGATCAAGATTTAGATTTTCAATTTTTATTTATTTTATTATAAGTCATTTCCCTATCCACATTTGTTTGCAGGGCACTTACCCACATTTTGCTGCCTTTTGAAGCCCTCTAGCCCTTTCCACAAATTTTTTACAGCCATTTTAGTGCCCAAAAGTTCGGGTCCCCATTGACTTCAATGGGGTTCGGGCTCGGGGTCAGGTTCGGGTTAAGTTCGGATCCCGAACCTGAACTTTCTTGTGAAGCTCGGCCGAACCTGTCGAACCCGAAATTCCAGGTGTCCGCTCAACTCTAATTGTGAACTTAAAGTGGCCCTGAGAAAAAAATTAATTAAAGTGGCTCGATATTATAAGTGGGTCTGAATTGACAGAAGATGGGACCAACAAAAGTTGGCAGGGTCAGCAATACCAAAGTTTGGCTCTAAATGCTGCCCTAGCAGAATCAAATAATACAGTGCGGCACAAAATACCTCACCACAAGTAGCCCCTCTGTTATGTCCAGAGCCAGCTAGAAAATGTTGTCCTCCACCTCCAGTTGTGTCTACTTATAGGGGTTGTCTCACTTCATAAAATTTATCATTTATCATATAGACAAAGTTAATTCAATGCACTTAACTAATGTATTGTGTTTGTCTATTTTGCCTCCTTTGCTGGCTTGATTCATTTTTCCATCACATTATATGCTGCTTTATTATGGGGATGATGGCCACTGCTGCAGCACAGATAAAAGTTGGCCCAGATGGGAGCTGCTGCGTATGTGTGCCTATGTGCACTCCCATAGTCTCGGCCACTAAAGAGGCAGGTACTTTTTCCTATAGTGTGCAAGCACGGCTACCAGTGCTGGATTGCTGTATTGGCCATAAATCCTGGATATCAGCAGTGTATAATGTGATGGAAAACTGAATCCATCCAGCAAATTAAGCAATATTGATACTAATAATACATTAGTAAGTGGCTTGCGTTAACTTTCTCTACATATTAAATGCCACTTGCTGAAGTGAGACAACCCGTTTAAGATATGGAGGAGGGGGTGAGGAGGTGAAATACAGGCCACAGCACAGAATCAACCCTACCGATAGCATTCTGCCCTGTCTTTCAGCGATACCTAACGTACAGGAAAATACAGCACTACATACCAATTATATTACCATACATTCACTGACTGAAGATGTTCTGTTTCCTCATCTTTTTCCTTCAGGCCAGACCCCCAATAGCATCTTCTTTCAACAATATCTGTGTCTCTTCAAAGTTTCCCATACAAACGTGCTATCCAAATATTATATTGCAATATTAACAGTGCTATACAGAAAGCCCACTAGAAAATGCTAGTACTGTACAAAATAATAGCTTCATGCATAGTGACCCCAATAGTTATAGTACTGCCTTGGATTTCCTCCAGAAGTAATAATAACCCTTATAGTGGTCACAGTAGTAATAGGCTCCCTTAGAGTGGATCTGGTAACAAATGAATTCCCCTGTAGTACCCCTAAATGGGTGCCCTTACAGGTCTACCCCTACAGTGCCCAAGTAACAATAATGACCTTATAGTGTTCCCAGTAATAATAATAATCTGCCCCATAATGCCAACAGTAATAATAATGCCCTTATAGTGCCCCTAGTATTAATTCTGCCCCCTGTACTGCCCCTAGTATTAATATTTCCCCTATAGAGATTCCAGCAATAATAATGGCCTTCTATAGTGCTATCAGTATAATTAATGCCTCCTATGGTGTCTTCAGCAATGTGTGTTCCAGAATAAATAATTGCCCCTATAGTAATGACCCCAGCAATAATAATGTCCACCTATAGTGTTCTTAGTACTAATAATACCCTTTATGTTGCCTCCAGCAATAATAATACCTCATAAGTTACCCCAGTATTATTAATGCCTATATAATGCCCCCAGTAGTAATAATGACACCTTATTGTGCCTCTAATAATAGTAAAAAGATTTTTATTTATTAAACATTTTAAAAACCATGTATCATTTTCTTTTCACTTGCAATACACTTGCTACTTTGTGTTGGTCTATCACATAAAATCCCAATAAAATACATTTAAGTTTGTGGATGTAAAGTGAAAAAAAGTGTAACAGTTCAAAGGGTATCAATACTTTTTCAAGGTACTGTATAGTTTACTGAGCACTCAGGCTCACAAGACAAGAATATTGAAAGTGACTAAGATTAATATAATCATTTTGTTTCTTTTATATATTGTAACTAGAGATGAACGAATCAAAGTTGACGAAGTGGAATTCGATCCGAATTTCAGGAAGAACTTGATTCGCACCGAATCTGAATTTCCTCACACTTCGTGATAATAACGAATTACATTTTTTCCTAAAATGGCTGCTGCACATGTTAGGACATGCAGCAAACAACTCTGGGAACGAGGGATGACCCAAAATGCCATGCATGCAGCCAATGAGCAGCCAGCCAGCCCTGTGATGGCACAGCCTTATAAATAGCCTTTGCCATCTTGGATTCAGCCATTTTCCAGTGTACTTAGTGCAGGGAAAGATGCCAGCAGGTGCTAGGGAAAGTGCTAGGAAAGACAAACTTTTTTTGCTGAATAGAAGTTCAGGGAAAGATCATTAGAAGTGTAGGGAAAGGATATGGAGGAATTATTCCACAGTATTGAAGCAGAACAGGGTTAAGTAGGAGAGTTTACAGCCTGGAAAATAGGAACAATCGTACTACACCTCGCTGCACTGACTGGGGATCTAAATTGCCATTATACTGCTGCTTTCAGGTTTGCAATAGATGATACCTCTGTCATTCCAGCAAACCGTTCTATTTGATGGGGTGCAAGTGCTGTGTGATACAACCATTAACAGGGTGTATTACTAGGAAATATTTCTATGCCTTATTAGCCCTTGTGCGGTGCAGTTATATGTTCTAAAGCCTTTTTGGGCGTATATTAGTGGCAAAAAAAAAGTATTATTTGCCGTTCAGCGGTGCAGTTATACGTTATAAAGCCTTCTTGATGTGTAGAAGTGGATAAAAAAGGGCATATTAGCCATTGTGTGGTGAAGTGAGAAAAGTACAGACCTTTTTGGCATGTATTAGTGGCAAAGAAAAGTATTATTTGCCATTGTGCGGTGAAGTGAGAAAATTACAGCCCTTTTTGTCGTGTATTAATTTAGTGGCGAAAAAAAAAAAGTATTATTTGCAATTCAGCGGTGCAGTTATATGTTCTAAAGCTTTTTACGGTGTGTATTAGTGGCAAAAAAGTTATATTTGCCGTTCAGCGGTGCAGTTATATGTTCTAAAGCCTTTTTTGACGTGTATTAGTGGTAAAAAAAATGGCTTATTAGCTGTTGTGTGGTAAAGTGAAAAAATTACAGCCTTTTTTGAGGTGTAGTAATTTCCTTTTTATTCACTTATTGGATCTAACAGTATGTCAGACAGAGAAGTGACAGGCCCTGCTTAGGGGAGTAGTAGAGGCCTAAATGTTTCTGGCACAGGCACAGGTCGCAGCAGAGTAAGTGGGGTTACTTCCAGAGTCCTGAACTCCCAGTGTCAGCTAGCGGTCGTGTCTTGACCAGCAATCCAGCGGTTCTTGAATGGTTGACTCAGTCATCCACTTTTTCCCAAGTGACATCAAACACCCCCAGCCAAGAGTCGGTGGGCTCGTCAGACATAACCCTTAGTTGGCATGGCCCAGGAGCAGGCTCTGTGCCCTCACCTGTCCTCAATCTGCCTCTGTCCTTTTCCGTTCCTTCAGCCAGAGAGGAATTATATGCTGTGGGCTCAGCTCCACTATACAGCGAGGATGAGCTACTAGAGGATAGTCCGCAGCTACCTCCCAGCAAAGATCTGGAGGAGACATCCGCTGCTTCCTCCACTAGGCGGGCAAGTAGGGATGAGGAGAGTGGTGTGGGAGCTGGTGTTGCGAGCGGTCAGGCTCCTGGCTCAGAGACTGTTGAGGAGGACATCAGTGACGTGCAGACAGTACTCAATGATGATATAGCTGATCGCAATTGGGAGATGGGTGACGAAGGGGCTTCATCATCATCGGGAGAAGAGGGTGGCAGCTTGCGCATGAGGCAGCGGCAGAGCCAGCAAGTCAGTAGTGTGGCCAGGAGTCAGCAGGGTGGCAGCAGTGGGAGGTCGGGAGCCAAACGTGTCCAGGGTAGACCACCCACTTTACAGGAGCCTACCTGCCCAGAAAGTAGTGGTGCAGGGGTTCACGGAGGCAGCAGCTGTAGCAGTCTGTCAGTGTGGAGTGTTGGGGGCAATATCACCTTCTCGGCTGTGTGGCAGTTTTTTGTTAATCCGCCGGAGGAGGTGAACATGGCCATTTGCCGAATCTATGGACAGAAGGTGAAGTATGGCCAGAGTGCCAATGTTGGCACCACGGCCCTGCGTCAACATATGCAGAGTCACAATAAAGTGTCCTGGGAGAACCGTGGCTTCAATGTGGTTGTCCAGCCTGCTGCATCAACCACTGCATCACCGAGTGGCAATCACCTGATTTCAGGCAGTCAAGGCTCCACCACCTCAGCCAAAAAGGGCTGTCTGTCCTTCCCATCATCTACCGGTCCTGATGCTCCTGCTCCTCGCCCTCCTACTGCTCGTCAGTCACTCCGTCAGCAATCGATGACTAAAGCAATTGCCAAGAGACAACAGTATGTGTGCACTCATCCAATGGAGCAGAAGCTGAACGTGCTCCTGGCCAAGTTGCTGGTGCTGCAGTCCCTTCCTTTCCAAGTGTGGACTCTGAACCTTCCAGAGAATTGATGGCTTGTGTCTGGCCAAGGTGGAGAATCCCAAGCAGTCATTTCCTTGCCAAAAAGGCAGTACAAGCCCTGCACAAATATGTAGAACAGAAGGTGGGCCAGTCCATAAGCCTGTGGGTGTCTGCCAAAGTGTACGGCAACGCCGACATGTGGAGCTGTTACTACAGTCAATTAAAATATATGTCCTTTATGGCCCACTGGGTAAATGTGGTTCCTGCCCAGCCAAATCATCAACTTAGCCAGGTGACTCTGCTTCCGACTACACGTTTTCACACCTTTGGTCCAGCGACAATGTCCGCCTCTGCATCCTCATCCTCAACTATTTCCTCAGCCTCCACTGCAGGGACAATTCACAGTGCTCCTCTAGCATACCACATGTGCAGGGCACGGCGGTGTCACGCTGTTCTACACTAGTGTTGAGCGCGAATATTCGGATTTCAAATTTTTGTCGCGAATATCGGCACTTTGAAAATTCGCAAATATTTCGAATATAGTGATATATATGCATAAAAATGAATATTCATTTTGTTTTCATCTGAACCCATTACCTAGTATACCTACCTGCTTCTTGCTTGTGGGCCAATGTGAGAAGGCTGCAATATTGTAGTCTGTAGTGAATTAGAATATTTTCATTATTTCATTTTTTTTTCTCTTATGCAAAAAATCGGCAATGTAATATTCGCTTAATGCAAATATACTAACACCCGAATATATAGCACTATAGACTATTCGTTATATTTTTCCATCTGAAGTCATGATTCCTCCCTGCTTAAGTTGCTTTTTAAAGTGCTATATATTATTGTTTCAGAATATTGGCATTACGTGAATATTACATTGCCGATTTTTCGCATAAGAATTTTTTTTTTCTCATGTGAAAAATCGTCAGTGTAATATTCGCGTAATGTATATATTCTAAAACACGAATATATAGTACTATAGAATATAGTGCTATATATTCGTTTTTTAGAATATTCATCATTTTTTCCAATTTAATGTGAACAGTCATTAGCCCAAAAGTAACTTACGCAGGGGGGAATCCTGACTTCAGATGGGAAAAAATGACGAATATTCTAAAAAAAGAATATATAGCACTATATTTCATAGTGCTATATATTCGGTTTTTGAAATATTCGGATTACACAAATATTTAATTGCCGATTTTTCATCATCGCTCATCACTATTCTACACCTCCTTTGGGCAAATGGAGTCACACAGGCAAGGAACTGCTCCTTGTCCTTCATCAAGAAATTGAATCCTGGCTTTCTCCATGACAACTCAAAATCAGAACCATGGTGACCGACAACGTGAAGAACATGATGTTGGCGCTGCGTCAAGGAGGGCTGAGCAATGCACCCTGCATGGCGCACATGTTCAATCTGGTTGTCAAACGGTTCCTCAAGTCTTCCACCCATCTGCAAGATATCCTAAAAATGGCCAGGAAACTCGTACACCGCCAAGTACATACTCCTTGAGCTACAGCGGCAGAATGGGGTGTACCAACATAAGCTGATATGCGACGTTTCCACCCGTTGGAATTCCACCCTTCATATGTTGGACTGACTATATGAACAGAGAAAGACCATAAACGATTTCTTGATGATCCAAGCGGACAGGATTACTCCCCTGTGTAACTTCGATGTTAGCCAGTGGCAGTTCATGCGTGACACCTGCCGTTTTCTCAGGCCCTTTGAGGATGCCACGTTATTTGTCAGTCGCCAGAACAATGAGATGAACAACCTCATTCGACTGCTTCATATCCTGGTACAGATGCTGTTACATCTGGCTGGTCAGGGGTCTAGAGACGTGGTGCCTACATCTCATGGCCACATGAGCTCTTTGGGGGCTGAACTGGAGGAAGTGGAGGACATTAGAGCACAAGCAATGTGTAGCGAAATTGCTGTTTTTTTTTACACAGGTGACAGGAGAGGAGGAGCAGTAGCAACCGGAGGAGCAAGAGGGAGATGAGAAAGACGAGGCAGATGACCCAGGCACACCCTGGCAGTATGCAGTGAAAATGGAGGCAGGGAGTCCCTCCAAGTCACTTTCGTACATGGCCCTCTGCATGCTCATTTGCTTGGGTAGTTACAGCCGAATTGTCACCATTCAGCAGAGGGATGACTTCTGGCTCTCCACCTTCTTGGATCCTCGCTATTGGTCCAAAATAGGGGCCTTTCTTACACCCGCTGAGAGGGAGGACAAACTGAACTACTATAGAGACATCCTATGCAGTCAGTTGGTCGCTGCCTATCTGCACAATCGTCCTTCCTATCGCAGGTCTGACCGTGGGGAGGGGGGGCGGGGGGCTCTGCGCTCTCGTTCCATTTCCATGGCTGCTGTGGCGGGGTGGGGGGGGGTGGTGGTTTGGAGCAGTACCAACTCCATCAGCAGCAGCTTGAGTCTAGAGTTGATGATGAACAGCTTTCTTAACTGCCTAGTGAAGAAACTAGTTACCAGCATCAGCAGGAGCTAGACCTGGAGCAGGACCTGAACCAGTAGGTGGTGGCATACTTAGACAGCACCCTGCCACCCCACATTGAAGATCTGCCCTGGAAAAGCTGTCCTGCCCGGCCAGTAGTGTGGAATTAGAGCGGGTGTTTAGTGTGGCGGGAGCCATATTTACCCCAAGAAAAACTCGCCTGTCCACCCAAAATGTGTAGAGACTGACCTTTGTCAAGAAGAATCAGGCGTGGATCAGCCAGGATTTCAACCCACCAATTCCTGATGATCTGATTAGATCATCCATGCTGCCTCACCCAAACCTTGACAAAAGAGACCAGTTTCTTCTGACTACCTGCCTCAGCTACTGTTCTGATGCTGGCACCCGCCTGATGCCACATATCTGATGCCAAGTGCTCCTTCTTACACCCACCATCGTCAGCGTGTACTGTTATTGCCACCCACCTCCCCAATCTGTCACCAGGTTCACTCTGTGGTCTCCTCATGCTGCTGCTGCCACCACTTCCACACTATGTCACCTTGCCAGTCTGTGGCCTCTTCATTCTGCTGCTGCCAACTCCACACTATGTCGCCTTGCCACTCTGTGGTCTCCTCATGCTGCTACTAAATTAACATTACGTCACGGGGCCACTCTGTGGCCTCCTTATGCTGCTGCTGCTGCCATACTATGTCATCTTGCCACTCTGTGGTCTCCTCATGTGGCTGATAAATCAACACTATGTCACTGGGTCACCCTGTGGCCTCCTCATGCTACTGCTACTGCCACCTCCACACTATGTCACCTTGCCAGTCTGTGGCCTCCTCATGCTGTTGCTAACTCAACACTTTGCAAATGGGCCACTCTGTGATCTCCTCATGCTGCTGCTCCTGTCATCTACCCACTATGTCACTAGGCAACTCTTTGGTCTCTTCATACTGCTGCTACCTCAACACTATGTAAATGGGCCACTCTGTGGTATCCTCATGCTGCTGCCACCTCCCCACTATGTCATTGGGCCACTCTGTGGTCTGTCAAACTGTTCTCCCACCCTCCTTACTTGATGACTGGGCCACTATTTTGCTCTTTTGATCTGGTTGACATCATCATTTATTTGACCCTTCTTCTGATCTGTCAGAAGGAAGGAAAAATGAGACGCACAATGGATCTGATCTGTGTAGCAGCTGTAAGGCCTGTATGGTCCCATCAGAATTGGCTTATGATTTGGTAGCCAAAAACAGGAGTGGGTACAAAACACAGAAGACATGCAAATATTCCATTCACATGTCATCTCTGTTTTGGATCCACTCCAGTTTTTTTTTCCGCTTTAGAAATACTAATAGATTACTGACCAAATGCTGACCAAGTGAAGGCGGATGCTCAACAGACAGGATCCGTTTTTTAGGGGGTTATTGTTCTGATGGATCAGAGGAAGGGCAAAGCAATCAGTAACATCAACACAAACTTACTGCTGACACCCTCTGCACTCTGTCAGGGGGGATCTACTTGTACAACCTTTTAACCGCCTCCCGACCGCCTAATGCAGGGATGCGTCCTGCGGGCGGCCAGGTTATTCCAGTGTGGGTCGGCAAAAGGCGCACAAGGAGTTGGTCACCAGTCTGCCAGCCAATAATCATCGCTGGCAGGTTGGTGACTTTCAAAAAATCGAATTACCAGCCATATAACACATTATATTTATAAATATAATGTGTTAAATGGCTTCTGTGCTCTCTGCTCACTGCTGGGTCCTTTTCGTCGGTTGGTCCCAGCAGAGAGCACAGATCACAGTGAGTACACCAAGCACTACATATTTAGCCCCAGATCACCCCCCCATCACCCCAATTAACCCCTTGATCACCCCTGTCAATCACTAGTGAAAGGGAAAAAAGTGATCAGTGTAAACTGTCCCTTTCTTTTTTTTTTTTACCAGTATTGACTGTTAGGTTTAGGTTAGTTTAGGCCCCTTTGGTAGGTAGTAAACTTCAGTTAGCGCCCAGCCCACCGCACCGCAGTCACTGATTCGCTGATTAGCGTATCGCTAATCAGCATTAGTACTTTATAGTATCTGTAAGTGATCAGAACCGATCACAGTCAGATCTATAATAGTATTAGTGTCTCCTTAGCTCGCCCTCCACCCAAAATGCATTGTTTGCCCGGTCAGGCTGATCGGTCGCCCACACGTGCGTTCACCCACTCCCGCCCCCCCGCAGTGACAAAAAATATATATTTTTTTATCAGTGCACAATTACTACACAAGCGCTGCGGCGAAAAAAAAAATCAGTTTTGATATTTTTTATCAATCGCAGCGGCTTCCTGTACTTCGCTAGCCTCCCATTTGTAAGACAGGCTTGCTTTTTTTCTTGGGTAGTCTCTGGGAATACCCCCTAAATTTAGTTGACAAAATGGCAAGGAAGGGGCATTCTTCTGAAGAGGCCTACAGGCTTCTGACCCAGTCGGATGAGGAATGGGAACCCTTATCTGACGAATCCAGCGGGTCAGAATATGAACCTGTAGAAAGCAGGGGCAGTCTGACCCAAAGTTCGGACGATGAGGTTGAGGTCCCTGATACCACCAGGCGTATCTGGCCCCGTGTTGCTAGACCACAGGTTGAGCAGGATCCGCTTCAAGGGCAGCAGAGTGGGGCTGGTGCTGTTGGATTACTTGGTGATGCATACACCAGCAGCGCAGCCCATCCTAGACCTAGTACCAGCACTGCCGTAGAAAATGGTGAAGTGGCGAGCACCAGAAGGGCAGTTGAAGCTGGTACGGTGGCACGTGCAGTAGTTCCCCCGTCTGCCACTCAAATTATAGCCGCCAACCCGGGAAGCTTTTATGCCCAGTCTTTCCAGTGGAAACCCGTCCAAGTTTCCGAACTTAAGACTTTTCTGGGCCTTCTCCTCAACATGGGCCTGACAAAAAAGCATGAATTGCGGTCATATTGGTCCGCGAACCCAATTCATCACATGCCCATGTTCTCTGCTGCCATGTCCAGGACACGATTTGAGACCATCCTGCTTTTCCTGCACTTTAGTGATAACAGCACCTCTCGTCCCAGAGGCCACCCAGCCTTTGACCGGCTCCACAAAATTCGGCCCCTCATAGACAACTTTAACACCAAATTTGCAGATATGTATACCTCTGAGCAAAACATCTGCATAGACGAGTCCCTGATACATTTTACTGGGCGCCTTGGCTTCAAACAATACATCCCAAGCAAGCGCGCCCGGTATGGGTTCAAATTGTATAAGCTCTGTGAAAGGGCCACAGGTTATACGCACAAATTTCGTGTCTATGAGGGTAAAGATCAGACCCTGGAGCCGGTCGGTTGCCCTGACTACCTGGGGAGCAGTGGGAAGACAGTCTGGGACTTTGTGTCACCCTTATTTGGCAAGGAGTACCACCTTTATGTGGACAATTTCTACACAAGTGTGCACCCCCTTCAGACATTTGTATCTAGAATAGATTGGCTGCTGTGGCACCGCACGACCTAGTCGCCGGGGCTTCCCCCAACAGCTTGTTACCACCCATCTTGTAAGGGGGGAGAGGTTCTGCCAGGTGTATTGAAGAACTGCGGTGTAATGGAGAGACAAGCGTGACGTTTACATGCTCTCCTCCATTCACGCAGACACGACAATCTGACATCTGAACCCATTACCTAGTATACCTACCTGCTTCTTGCTTGTGGGCCAATGTGAGAAGGCTGCAATATTGTAGTCTGTAGTGAATTAGAATATTTTCATTATTTCATTTTTTTTTCTCTTATGCAAAAAATCGGCAATGTAATATTCGCTTAATGCGAATATTCTAACACCCGAATATATAGCACTATAGACTATTCGTTATATTTTTCCATCTGAAGTCATGATTCCTCCCTGCTTAAGTTGCTTTTTAAAGTGCTATATATTATTGTTTCAGAATATTGGCATTACGTGAATATTACATTGCCGATTTTTCGCATAAGAATTTTTTTTTTCTCATGTGAAAAATCGTCAGTGTAATATTCGCGTAATGTATATATTCTAAAACACGAATATATAGTACTATAGAATATAGTGCTATATATTCGTTTTTTAGAATATTCATCATTTTTCCAATTTAATGTGAACAGTCATTGGCCCAAAAGTAACTTACGCAGGGGGGAATCCTGACTTCAGATGGGAAAAAATGACGAATATTCTAAAAAAAGAATATATAGCACTATATTTCATAGTGCTATATATTCGGTTTTTGAAATATTCGGATTACACAAATATTTAATTGCCGATTTTTCATCATCGCTCATCACTATTCTACACCTCCTTTGGGCAAATGGAGTCACACAGGCAAGGAACTGCTCCTTGTCCTTCATCAAGAAATTGAATCCTGGCTTTCTCCATGACAACTCAAAATCAGAACCATGGTGACCGACAACGTGAAGAACATGATGTTGGCGCTAGCGTCAGGAGGGCTGAGCAATGCACCCTGCATGGCGCACATGTTCAATCTGGTTGTCAAACGGTTCCTCAAGTCTTCCACCCATCTGCAAGATATCCTAAAAATGGCCAGGAAACTCGTACACCGCCAAGTACATACACCTTGAGCTACAGCGGCAGAATGGGGTGTACCAACATAAGCTGATATGCGACGTTTCCACCCGTTGGAATTCCACCCTTCATATGTTGGACTGACTATATGAACAGAGAAAGACCATAAACGATTTCTTGATGATCCAAGCGGACAGGATTACTCCCCTGTGTAACTTCGATGTTAGCCAGGTTTCCACTGAAAAGACTGGGCATAAAAGCTTCCCGGGTTGGCGGCTATAATTTGAGTGGCAGACGGGGGAACTACTGCACGTGCCACCGTACCAGCTTCAACTGCCCTTCTGGTGCTCGCCACTTCACCATTTTCTACGGCAGTGCTGGTACTAGGTCTAGGATGGGCTGCGCTGCTGGTGTATGCATCACCAAGTAATCCAACAGCACCAGCCCCACTCTGCTGCCCTTGAAGCGGATCCTGCTCAACCTGTGGTCTAGCAACACGGGGCCAGATACGCCTGGTGGTATCAGGGACCTCAACCTCATCGTCCGAACTTTGGGTCAGACTGCCCCTGCTTTCTACAGGTTCATATTCTGACCCGCTGGATTCGTCAGATAAGGGTTCCCATTCCTCATCCGACTGGGTCAGAAGCCTGTAGGCCTCTTCAGAAGAATGCCCCTTCCTTGCCATTTTGTCAACTAAATTTAGGGGTATTCCCAGAGACTACCTAAGAAAAAGCAAGCCTGTCTTACAAATGGGAGGCTAGCGAAGTACAGGAAGCCGCTGCGATTGATAAAAAATATCAAAACTGATTTTTTTTTATCGCCGCAGCGCTTGTGTAGTAATTGTGCAGTGATAAAAAAATATATATTTTTTGTCACTGCGGCGGGGCGGGAGTGGGTGAACGCACGTGTGGGCGACCGATCAGCCTGACCGGGCAAACAATGCATTTTGGGTGGAGGGCGAGCTAAGGAGACACTAATACTATTATAGATCTGACTGTGATCGGTTCTGATCACTTACAGATACTATAAAGTACTAATGCTGATTAGCGATACGCTAATCAGCGAATCAGTGACTGCGGTGCGGTGGGCTAGGCGCTAACTGAAGTTTACTACCTACCAAAGGGGCCTAAACTAACCTAAACCTAACAGTCAATACTGGTAAAAAAAAAAAAGAAAAGGGACAGTTTACACTGATCACTTTTTTCCCTTTCACTAGTGATTGACAGGGGTGATCAAGGGGTTAATTGGGGTGATGGGGGGGTGATCTGGGGCTAAATATGTAGTGCTTGGTGTACTCACTGTGATCTGTGCTCTCTGCTGGGACCAACCGACGAAAAGGACCCAGCAGTGAGCAGAGAGCACAGAAGCCATTTAACACATTATATTTATAAATATAATGTGTTATATGGCTGGTAATTCGATTTTTTAAAAGTCACCAACCTGCCAGCGATGATTATTGGCTGGCAGACTGGTGACCAACTCCTTGTGCGCCTTTTGCCGACCCACACTGGAATAACCTGGCCGCCCGCAGGACGCATCCCTGCATTAGGCGGTCGGGAGGCGGTTAAAAGGTTGTACAAGTAGATCCCCCCTGACAGAGTGCAGAGGGTGTCAGCAGTAAGTTTGTGTTGACGTTACTGATTGCTTTGCCCTTCCTCTGATCCGTCAGAACAATAACCCCCTAAAAAACGGATCCTGTCTGTTGAGCATCCGCCTTCACTTGGTCAGCATTTGGTCAGTAATCTATTAGTATTTCTAAAGCGGAAAAAAAAACTGGAGTGGATCCAAAACAGAGATGACATGTGAATGGAATATTTGCATGTCTTCTGTGTTTTGTACCCACTCCTGTTTTTGGCTACCAAATCATAAGCCAATTCTGATGGGACCATACAGGCCTTACAGCTGCTACACAGATCAGATCCATTGTGCGTCTCATTTTTCTTTCCTTCTGACAGATCAGAAGAAGGGTCAAATAAATGATGATGTCAACCAGATCAAAAGAGCAAAATAGTGGCCCAGTCATCAAGTAAGGAGGGTGGGAGAACAGTTTGACAGACCACAGAGTGGCCCAATGACATAGTGGGGAGGTGGCAGCAGCATGAGGATACCACAGAGTGGCCCATTTACATAGTGTTGAGGTAGCAGCAGTATGAAGAGACCAAAGAGTTGCCTAGTGACATAGTGGGTAGATGACAGAAGCAGCAGCATGAGGAGATCACAGAGTGGCCCATTTGCAAAGTGTTGAGTTAGCAACAGCATGAGGAGGCCACAGACTGGCAAGGTGACATAGTGTGGAGGTGGCAGTAGCAGTAGCATGAGGAGGCCACAGGGTGACCCAGTGACATAGTGTTGATTTATCAGCCACATGAGGAGACCACAGAGTGGCAAGATGACATAGTATGGCAGCAGCAGCAGCATAAGGAGGCCACAGAGTGGCCCGTGACGTAATGTTAATTTAGTAGCAGCATGAGGAGACCACAGAGTGGCAAGGCGACATAGTGTGGAGTTGGCAGCAGCAGAATGAAGAGGCCACAGACTGGCAAGGTGACATAGTGTGGAAGTGGTGGCAGCAGCAGCATGAGGAGACCACAGAGTGACCCGGTGACAGATTGGGGAGGTGGGTGGCAATAACAGTACACGCTGACGATGGTGGGTGTAAGAAGGAGCACTTGGCATCAGATATGTGGCATCAGGCGGGTGCCAGCATCAGAACAGTAGCTGAGGCAGGTAGTCAGAAGAAACTGGTCTCTTTGTCAAGGTTTGGGTGAGGCAGCATGGATGATCTAATCAGATCATCAGGAATTGGTGGGTTGAAATCCTGGCTGATCCACGCCTGATTCTTCTTGACAAAGGTCAGTCTCTACACATTTTGGGTGGACAGGCGAGTTTTCTTGGGGTAAATATGGCTCCCGCCACACTAAACACCCGCTCTAATTCCACACTACTGGCCGGGCAGGACAGCTTTTCCAGGGCAGATCTTCAATGTGGGGTGGCAGGGTGCTGTCTAAGTATGCCACCACCTACTGGTTCAGTTCCTGCTCCAGGTCTAGCTCCTGCTGATGCTGGTAACTAGTTTCTTCACTAGGCAGTTAAGAAAGCTGTTCATCATCAACTCTAGACTCAAGCTGCTGCTGATGGAGTTGGTACTGCTCCAAACCACCACCCCCCCCACCCCGCCACAGCAGCCATGGAAATGGAACGAGAGCGCAGAGCCCCCCGCCCCCCACCCTCCCCACGGTCAGACCTGCGATAGGAAGGACGATTGCGCAGATAGGCAGCGACCAACTGACTGCATAGAATGTCTCTATAGTAGTTCAGTTTGTCCTCCCTCTCAGCGGGTGTAAGAAAGGCCCCTATTTTGGACCAATAGCGAGGATCCAAGAAGGTGGAGAGCCAGAAGTCATCCCTCTGCTGAATGGTGACAATTCGGCTGTAACTACCCAAGCAAATGAGCATGCAGTGGGCCATGTACGCAAGTGACTTGGAGGGACTCCCTGCCTCCATTTCCACTGCATACTGCCAGGGTGTGCCTGGGTCATCTGCCTCGTCTTTCTCATCTCCCTCTTGCTCCTCCGGTTGCTACTGCACCTCCTCTCCTGTCACCTGTGTAAAAAAAAAAGCAATTTCGCTACACATTGCTTGTGCTCTAATGTCCTCCACTTCCTCCAGTTCAGCCCCCAAAGAGCTCATGTGGCCATGAGATGTAGGCGCCACGTCTCTAGACCCCTGACCAGCCAGACTTTTCTGGGCCTTCTCCTCAACATGGGCCTGACAAAAAAGCATGAATTGCGGTCATATTGGTCCGCGAACCCAATTCATCACATGCCCATGTTCTCTGCTGCCATGTCCAGGACACGATTTGAGACCATCCTGCTTTTCCTGCACTTTAGTGATAACAGCACCTCTCGTCCCAGAGGCCACCCAGCCTTTGACCGGCTCCACAAAATTCGGCCCCTCATAGACAACTTTAACACCAAATTTGCAGATATGTATACCTCTGAGCAAAACATCTGCATAGACGAGTCCCTGATACATTTTACTGGGCGCCTTGGCTTCAAACAATACATCCCAAGCAAGCGCGCCCGGTATGGGTTCAAATTGTATAAGCTCTGTGAAAGGGCCACAGGTTATACGCACAAATTTCGTGTCTATGAGGGTAAAGATCAGACCCTGGAGCCGGTCGGTTGCCCTGACTACCTGGGGAGCAGTGGGAAGACAGTCTGGGACTTTGTGTCACCCTTATTTGGCAAGGAGTACCACCTTTATGTGGACAATTTCTACACAAGTGTGCACCCCCTTCAGACATTTGAATCTAGAATAGATTGGCTGCTGTGGCACCGCACGACCTAGTCGCCGGGGCTTCCCCCAACAGCTTGTTACCACCCATCTTGTAAGGGGGGAGAGGTTCTGCCAGGTGTATTGAAGAACTGCGGTGTAATGGAGAGACAAGCGTGACGTTTACATGCTCTCCTCCATTCACGCAGACACGACAATCCAAATTGAACGGGAAACCAGTGTAATTGAAAAGCCCCTCTCGGTCTACGACTATAATTTGCTCATGGGAGGGGTGGACTTCAATGACCAGATGTTCCTTATTTACTCTCGCGCAGGACCAGACGCTGGTATAAGAAGGTGTCTGTATACCTAATTCAATAGGCTATGTACAATAGTTTTATTCTCTACAGTAAGGCTGGGAGAACAGGAAGAGATCATCGAGAACCTCCTGTATGCAGGAGGTTCTGTGGCCCCAACCACCAGTGTAGTGAGCCGTCTACACGAGCGACATTTCCCCAATGTCGTTGCTGGTACCTCGAACCAAGCGTCACCCCGAAAAAGATGTCGTGTCTGTAGCAGGAGTGGAATAAGGCGTGACACCTGCTATTTCTGCCCTGACTGCCCTGACCACCCTGCCTTATGCTTAGGGGAGTGTTTCCGGAAGTACCACACACAGGTATACTATTAGTATAGGGATTGCGTGACACAGGACAGGCACACAGGGTCTTAGGGCCCTTTTACACAGAGCTGCTGCAAACCTCTCCTTTCACCTGGGACAAAGTGCATAATGTACTTCGCCACATCTCTGGGCGATTTGCGCTTTGCACATTGTCCCATGGGGTAGGAGAGGTTTGTCCTCTAAAGGTAAAAAAATCACAGATAAGCAAAAAAGTTAATGTTCTGTTTCCAACGTTATATAAAAATTAATGTTAATAAATTTATTGCGTTGCTGCCTGTTTTTTTTTTTTGTTTTTTTGTTTTTACCTTCTAGGTGGACCAAGCGATCAACCAGCTGCAGCACTGATGTGCATTCTGGCAGAAGCATTGCAGTGCTGTCAGATTACACAAAAGTCGGTGTATCCAGCGCTGCAAGACGAGATTTCTCCTCTGCAGTAAAAAAGATACGTTTGCCGAGGCTTATGAGCTGAGGGGAGGTGTTCATATGCTTTGGCAAACACTTTGTATATATAAATTTTTTTTTAAAAAAACGGCAATGATTTTTTCATCCACATCGATTGATGTGAATGGAGAAATCGGGTTTGCTAGGGCATATGAGCTGAGTGGGTATGGATGTGGGCGGAGCTCCTATGTCCTGGCAGACGCCTTTCCCCACTTCTTTTTTTTTTGCACATTTCTTGGCAGAGATTTTTTCATACACATTGATCGATGCGAATGAAGAAGTCTGTGCAGTTCATTTTTTCTTTCAGCCCAGAGGCTGAAAGGAAAAAAAAATCTCATTATCCGTATGCTTAATATAAGGAGAATAGCAGAAACTCCTAATGCTGGCCATACATGTAATGATTGCGGAGACCCTCAAATGCCAGGGCAGTACAAACACCTCACATGTGACCCCATTTTGGAAAGAAGACACCCCAAGGGGCATATTGAGTCCGTGAAAGATTGAACTTTTTGGCACAAGTTAGCGGAAAGGGAGACTTTGCGAGAAAAAAAAAAAATCAATTTCTGCTAACTTGTGCCAAAAAAGAATCTTCTATGAACTCGCCATGCGCCTCATGGAATACCTTGTGGTGTCTACTTTCTAAAATGGGGTCACTTGTGGGGTATTTATACTGCCCTGGCATTTTAGGGGCCCTAAAGCGTGAGAAGTAGTTTGGAATCCAAATGCATAAAAATGCCCTGTGAAATCCTAAAGGTACTCATTGGAATTTGGGCCCCTTTGCGCATCTTAGCTGCAAAAAAGTGTCACACATGTGGTATAGCCGTACTCAGGAGAGGTAGGGCAATGTGTTTTGGGGTCTATTTTTACATATACCCATGCTGGGTGAGAGAAATATCTCTGTAAATTGACAACTTTATAAAAAAAATGGAAAAAGTTGTCATTTACAGAATTATTTATCACACACAGTATGGGTATATGTAAAAATACACCTCAAAACACATTGCCCTACTTCTTCTGAGTATGCCAATACTACATAAGTGACACTTTTTTGCAGCCAAGATGCGCAAAGGGGCCCTAATTCCAATGCATACCTTTACCCTGGGTTCAGACCTGAGCGCGTGTCGCGCCTGTCGCGCGTATTTCAGCGCGTTTTTGCAAATAGGAAACGCGCGTAAAGCGCGCGTTCTTGTGATTGACTACTGTGGTGTCAATCACAAAACGCGCGTCAAACGCCCCAAAAGAAGCTCAAGTACTTGTTTATGCGTTGGGCGTTTTACAGTGCGTTCAAACGCGCTGTAAAACGCTCAAATGTGAACCACTCCCATAGGGATGCATTGGTTTTAATCTGTTGAGCGTTTTACAGCGCGTTTGAACGCGCTGTAAAACGCTCAGGTGTGAACCCAGGGTTAGGATTTCACAGGGCATTTTTACGCATTTGGATTCCAAACTACTTCTCACGCTTTAGGGACCCCAAAAATGCCAGGGCAGTATAAATACCCCACAAGTGACAAGTGACCCCATTTTAGAAAGTAGACACCCTAAGGTATTCCTTAAGGGGTATGGTGAGTTCATGTAAAATTTTATTTTTTGTCACAAGTTAGTGGAATATGAGACTTTGTAAGAAAAAAATAAATAAATTCCATTTCCGCTAACTTGTGACAAAAAATAAAAACTTCCATGAACTCACTATGCCCATCAGCGAATACCTTAGGGTGTCTACTTTCCGAAATTGGGTCATTCGTGGGGTGTTTCTACTGTCTGGGCATTGTAGTACCTCAGGAAACATGACAGGTGCTCAGAAAGTCAAAGTGCGCAAATTAATTTTTTGCACCATAGTTTGTAAACGCTATAACTTTTACCCAAACCAATAAATATTTGCTTATTGCATTTTTTTTTTTTATCAAAGACATGTAGAACAATAAAGTTAGAGAAAAATTTATATAGAAATGTAGTTTTATTTGAAACATTTTACAACAGAAAGTAAAAAATATCATTTTTTTGCAAAAATGTTGGTAATTTTTGATTAATATAAAAAAAAGTTAAAATGTCAGCAGCAATGAAATACCACCAAATGAAAGCTCTTAGTGAGAAGAAAAGGAGGTAAAATTAATTTGGGTGGTAAGTTGTATGACCGTGCAATAAACCGTGAAAGTAGTGTAGTGCAGAATTGTAAAAAGTGGTCTGGTCATTAAGGGGGTTTAAGCTAGGGGGGCTGAGGTGGTTAATCTCCATCAGCAGAACAATCCAGAATCCCAAGTTGAAAAGGAAAGATGCATTAAGCTGCATTCAGTAAGTAGAATAATAGGCGAACTACAGGATTTTCTTACAAGTCGCAGAACACCAGAAGGAATACAGAAACAGAATTGTTAAAACTATGTGGGACACCAGAAAACAACTATTTCTGCAGAAGGGCCTACTATTAAGGAGAAGCCTACACCCATTCACCTACAATAGGGTATATCAAATCCGAATACCGCGTCGAGACGCAAGAATCATTCTTGAAACGTACCATGACAAATCAGAACACTTTGACGTGCAGAAAACAGAAGATGGAAACTATAACCCTGGGTTCAGACCTGAGCGTTCTAAAAACGCGCGTTTTACGCGCGTTTTTGTCGCGCGTATTTCAGCGCGTTTTTGCAAATAGGAAACGCGCGTAAAACGCGCGTTCTTGTGATTGACTGCTGTGGTGTCAATCACAAAACGCGCGTCAAACGCCCCAAAAGAAGCTCAAGTACTTGTTTATGCGTTGGGCGTTTTACAGCGCGTTCAAACGCGCTGTAAAACGCTCAAGTGTGAACCACTCCCATAGGGATGCATTGGTTTTAATCTGTTGAGCGTTTTACAGCGCGTTTGAACGCGCTGTAAAACGCTCAGGTGTGAACCCAGGGTCAGTGTCGCACCAAAGCAGCAGCAATAGGGAACAGAGGTGCTCACAGTCAACAGATCCACCTGCTCCTCATGCATTGATTATATAAACAAAAAGACTGGGCACTCTTTTTTATATAGGAAAATTTTAAAACCATTCAATTTATTAAAAGTATATATAAAAACCGTAAACTTCAACATATACAGGAGGTTACACTACAAATAAACCAATATGAAAACAGTGGATAGTTGAGAGGCGATACTGTAACAATGTATCAACAATACACAATAGCAACAGTGGCAGCATATAATGTCTATCGCAAATGTTCCTAAATAAACAGTGGATGGTTATGATGTAATGTTCCTACAATACAAATAGCTGCAATAGTAGCCTAAAATATTGTGCAAATGCCAAAGTGACCCATATAGTAAGGCCAAGGGTTAACGTTAACCTTAAAATTCAATCACCCATAACTTTACACTTCGCTGTATGGTTTGCGTTGGTAAGGGTATTGTCAGTCTTGAAATCAACCCAAATTGCCTATAGTGATATCCGCAAAAATTATACAAGGTCTCAGTGGAATAGAGCGGCGTCCCGCTCTTATATGACCAGCAGCGTCCCACTGTATTTCTTAATATAATAGCCGGCTATGTGTAGAGAATGGCTACGATCTTACCAGTGCGGGCAGGTAAGATGATGTCTCCACTCGTCCCCGAAGTCAATGTAGTCTGAACAAACCACGCCGGCGTCTCCACGTGATGTTTGATTCCTTGGGAGCGCCGCTTCTTTTATGGGGACACTGTGGATCAACTGCAAGTTGTCCTTGGATTCGATGTATCTGGATTTATGGTAGCCAACTTATGTATTTATTCTCTGAGGGATACCAAATGTGTTTCGGGGTAGTGTGTGACCCCCTTCCTCAGTGGTGAACACCCCCAAAATAGCGATCCACCTTTATAGGGTTTGGGGGGCTTCAAAAAAACTATGGCATGGGCATTGTATGGACCGGCTTTACATTTGCACAAACAATATATATCAATATATTCAAATTGATTAAATTATTGCTGCATCTATCTGTGCAATTATATTAATAATCTACCAAGATATAAATAAAATAAACAATTAAAACTGCATATGAGCAATAAAAAAAGAGAAAATGTGAAATATATATAACTAAGCAACATTGGATTATGAAGTCCAGACATACATTTGATCATCGCACATTACTGATTAAAATAAACCAAGAAACGCATCAAACCACCAACTGCGATTCTTATGCGGTTTTAATGCGTTTCTCTTAAAAGTGCATTCATTGATAAAAAAAAGTGCATTCGTTGATGAAAAAAGTGCATTTATTGATGAAAAAACAGGTAGGGGCCAGCTAGAGACAGAGGTGATGGAGAGAAAATGGTGGGGGCTGTTTAGGAAGAGAAAAATCGCCAATATAAATAACTGGTCCGATTGACTGTCGCCAAGCGGCACCCACCTACATCGTCTTAAGAAGCCGAAAAGCTCAAATTCGGCATTCAGTTCGTCTGGAATCAATTTATTAAATTCAAAAATGTATTTAACTCACAGAAAAAAGATGCACCACATGGATAAGCAACTGACAACACTGGCTAATCCCTCACTCTGGTGTTAAAAGCTGAGAGATTCGCCAATATTTCCAATCAGGAACATATCGGAGCCCCTTTAAGCACCACTTCACGGTATCTCAGCATGACATGGGGTCCTACCACTAGACTACCTATGGTGTGTGAACAAGGTCTGAACAGGTATTAAGCAGCCTACAGCCTCCTCCCACTCACCTGCATTGCAGGACCAACAATGCAATGGGGAACAAATGAGGCCGCAAGCTACACCTTCCACAGACCATGTGACACCGGCTTCCAGGTGCAACAGAATGTTTACCAGCCATATGCAATGGCACATTCAATACATATAAAACAAGAATCACAGAAATAAACGTGGCCTAAATGGGTGGGACTGCTCCAAACCCCAAACACTGTGGCGTGTTTCTAACTGGGGGGGCAGTTCCTCCGCATGTGGTTCGCAGCGAACGGCTATCCCCAGCAAAAATTGCATACAATGGAGGATACCGGCGCGAACCACAAGCACCACACAAACATCCTACACAAAATAAAGCATGTGCGGATGAAAATATATAAACACATAACTCACAGAAATATTATATATTTTCATCCGCACATGCTTTATTTTGTGTAGGATGTTTGTGTGGTGCTTGTGGTTCGCGCCGGTATCCTCCATTTAGGCCACGTTTATTTCTGTGATTCTCCCAAAAATGTATTTAGTCTCAATCCTTGACATTTTTTCAACATGATTACTCCCTCTCCAGTCTTTCGAAATTTTCTCAATTGCCGCAAATCTTAGCCCCGAGGGGTCTTGGTTATGTATCTCCTTAAAATGACTTGAAACTGAATGGGATTCATAACCGTTCCAAATATTTGTCATATGTTTGGAAATGCGCTTTTTCAGTGTTCTTTTTGTTCTACCGACATATTGATATTTACAGGGACATTCCATTACATAAATAACGTTATCCGAAGTGCAGGTCAGAAACTCTTTTATTGTATGTTTGTATTGATTGGAGGTGGAGACTATCTGATTTGTTCTTTTAGGGAAGGTTGTCGTCTTACAATTATTGCAATGGCCACATTAAAAAAAAAAAAAACTGTTATATCAGACATTTTTGTATGGAGGGAACTTCCCTATCCGGGTTTCTAACTGTTGGAGCTATCTTGATGCCCAAATTAGGGGCCTTCGTAAACGTATCATTGGTTTAACTGGTATGAGATTCCCTACTATTTTGTCCTTTTTAAGTAAATGCCAATATTTTTGAACAATATATCTAATAGTCCTATGGTCATCACTAAAAGGTAATATGATCCTAATATTATCAACTTCCTGTTGGTCCCTCTTTTTTGTCTCATCTTTCTCCTGAAAAAAGGAAACCCTATTTAGTCTACTGACTTTATTCAAGGATTCTTCTATCAAGTCCCTTGGGTATTCCTTCTCAAGGAACTTATTCTGCATTTGCACAGCTTCCATTTTAAACTGTTTATCCTAGTTACAATTTCTTTTAATTCTTAGGAATTGTCCTTGCAGAATATTCAATAACGAGCTAGGAAGGTGGAAACTACTGTATAAAATGCAGCTGTTTCGTGAGGTTGGTTTAATGAAAGTACAGCAATTAAATTTTTCATCCTCTACAAAAAAAATTGAATCCAAAAATTGCACCATTTGTTTGCTAAAGTTACCTGAAAAGTAGAGATTAAAGTTGTTCTTGTTAATATCTCTCATAAAGGTCTCTAACTTTTCTCTCCCTGTGCACCAAATGAAAAAAATATCGTCAATATAACGTTGCCAGAGGACCAGGTCCGTCCCCAGCAGGGGGGCAACATGTTGTTGTTCCCAATCCGCCATGAATAAATTGGCGTAGCTGGGGGCGAACCTGGTTCCCATGGCAGTGCCCTGTGTTTGAAGAAAAAAAGAACCATCAAAATTAAAATAATTGTGTGTCAAAATAAAATCAATTCCCTCTATCAAAAAATCAATTTGTTCGGGGCCCAGTCTTCCTTCTCCCTTTAATTGAAATTTAACTGCTTCTTGTCCCTGTTTGTGATTAATTACCTTGTATAAGGATTGGATATCCAATGATCCCATAATCCAGCCTTCTTCAAATTTGAGCCCTTCTATAATTTTAATAATTTGTGTTGTATACTTCGTGTAGGATGGGATCTTCTTCACCGCAGGTTGTAGTAATGTATCAATAAAATGGGAAAGGTTAGCTGTCAGTGATCCTATCCCTGACACGATAGGTCGACCAGGGGGATTGTCTTTATTTTTGTGGACCTTTGGTATACAATAGAACATTGGAGTCCGCGGATACCAATATATACTCATATTCTTCATTATTTAAAATTCCGCTATTTTTCCCCTTCTCACAAAAATTGGGCAATTCTTCCTAAAACTCCTGCGTGGGATCTGAAGAGAGCTTTTGGTAAGTGGTCTGGTCTGAGAGCTGCCATAAACATTCCATATTATATTTGTTTAAATCCTGTATCATTATTGCTCAACCTTTGTCCGCAGGGCGAATAATTATATTTTTAGCTTGTTGCAATTCTTTGAGGGCTACAATCTCTTGTTGGGTTAAATTCTGACGTTTATATTTAGTTTTATCTTTCAATTTCCGTAAGTCCGCTTCTATGCATTTTTTAAAAGTCGTCATTTCCTCACTTAGTTCATTCCGAGGATATTTTTTGGAAGCATTTTTTAGAAAAGTGTGGATATATTCCTCATTTGATATAACCTCTCTACTCCATGGATTTAAAAAAAAATATTTTCTCAGGCATAGTTGGCACATGAATTTCTCAATCACCTCTCTCTCTAGCTGGCCCCTACCTGTTTTTTCATCAATAAATGCACCTTTTTCATCAATACATGCACTACATATCCTTTCTGTAGTCCCAGGTCGATTTGGTGCATTAAGTTGGTGTAGGACAGCTTATCCTTCTGCTCTTTTTCTCCAATCTGGCCTGTGATCTTGAAGTCTTTTCTCATTGTCACCTCTGGCAAGCTACCATGGTGTAGTCTCTGAGTAATCGGGACTGGCACTGGCTTTGGCTGACTGTTACTTGAGTCTTTACTTTTGGTACTGAGCTGTCTAATCTGTTCCTCCATTATTCTGGACGTCTCCTGGAACCTTTCCTGCATAGTGTGATACTGTCGATTTAAGTAGGTCAGTTGTTGTTCTGATTAAGGGTCTTTCTCACTGAAGCTTGGGACTTCCGCATTGTCCCTCTTCTTCTCTAGTTCGCTAATGAATCCCTTTGTGGCTTGCAGAAATTGTGTCACCGCCTCCTCACTTTCAGGTTCGACCAGTTTATCTATTACCTCATTAATGATCCGCCTGAAATGGCGCCGGATTTTTCCTTTCACCATGCTGGCTTCAGGGGCTTTGATGAATTGGCAAATCTCGATGAGATTACCCACTGGCAAGTGGATTAGGTGATCACTGATTTCATCCTGCAGGCCCTCTAGATCCATTTATTTTCGCTGGCGATGCTGCAAGGGTTAATTTCTCCTCTATGCTTCGTGTAACTGTTTTTTTTTTGTTTCACTTCCGGGACTGCGTCTTCTTCACCCGCTCCCCGTACGGGCCACCCATTCTGTTGCACATATGCTGAAAGTATGGTCAATAATTCCAATGTGCGAAAGGAGCGGGCTGGGTGAAGACAGAAGTGATTTTATTGAACATGTTCTGGAAGGAACAAACACATGACCTTCAGTGTGGGGATACAGGAAATGTAGCAGTAAATCCTGTCCTTACATATTAATACACATCTCTATGTTCAATAATACATTCTCAATAACAGGTATAACTTTAATAAGAGATATTAAACCATTAACATGAGAGCTGCTCTCTGATTATTTAATCTGCATCACAGTAAACCAATAGTGCAGTATAATATCATAGAGTGACATCAGCTTCTATAGTAATCATAGTCACTACATATTGGTACCATGTGACACCTCATTGTGCTTCACTAACACTTGTGCATGGTTTTATATACTCACACTGCATCACCAGCAGCCTTAGCTGATTATAGGAATGTGTTTTACATCATTTTAGCCTATTTATGGCTCTGAATATGTTTTCCCTTGCCTGGAAGGAACAAACACATGACCTTCAGTATGGGGAATCACCACAATATGGAGGGCATTACTACTAACGGGTTGCTATTTAGGGTACTGTAGGGGGCACAGTTACTACTGAGGGTAGTTTGGGAGCACAATTACTATGGGGTCAACTATCTACATGGCACTGTTATTTCTGCAGTATAGCATTTGCGGCATTGGGGATCACAACGGTCACAGTATTGGGGTAGCAGCAGGATGACAATGTTGGGGCACCAGGAGAAGGAGGATGATGCTAGAAAAGTGAGCCATCTAAATTGTTTTTTCAAACTGCAGAGACAAGACACGGCTGGAATAATTTGTCATGGCGGTCTGGAGAATAGTGATGAGCACTATATTCTCAATCTTCGTTATATTCTAGCAACGACCATTAGGAACTCAGCTTAAAGATTCATTCGCAAAGCGAACATATACTCGCATTGTGAATTTATCTTAGAGCTAAGTTCCTAATGGTTGCATTGCTAGAATATAACGAAGATGACGGATATCACAAATTCACGAATATAGCACTATATTCTCAATCTTCGTTATATTCTAGCAACAACTATTAGGAACTCAGCTCTAAGTTGAATTCGCAATGCGATTAATATAACCTGTATTGCTTGCATTGCGAATTAAACAAAGCTGGGTTCCTAATGGTTGTATTGCTAGAATATAACGAATATCGCATTGCGATTACAACTTAGTTAAATTTTTGAGATCGTGATTCTCACATCCGACAACGGGCATTTACTAGAGCAGGCAGGGAGCCAGGAATCCTCCGGACAGGTAAGAACAGCTTTTGGGAAGTGGGAAGACATCCAGAGAGCAACAAGGATTAACATCTAAAAAAAAAAAAAACAACGAATATTTGAAATTGCGAATATATAGCGCTAGAAATTTGCTATTTGAATATTTGCGCTCAACATTACTCTTCATATGATATCTGCCACAGCACACTCAGCTCTGCTATATCTCTATTTATGACAGCTGCCCCAGCACATTCAGACCTGTTATATCTCTATATATGTCAGCAGGCCCAGCACATTCAGCTCTGCTATATATCTATATATGACAGTTCTTCTAGCACACTAAGTTCTGCTACCTCTATACACATGATCGCGGCCCCAGAACACTCAGCCCTGCTATATCTATATTTATGACAGCTGCCCCAGCACAGTCAGCCCTGTTATATCTCTATATATGGCAGCTTCCCCAGCACACTCAGCTCAGCTATATCTCTATATATGACAGTTCCCCCAGCACACTCAGCTCTGCTAAATCTATACACATGACAGCTGCCCCAGCACACTCAGCTCTGCTAGATCTATACACATGACAGCTGCTCCAGCACACTCCGCACTGCTTTATCTCTATATATGACAGCTGCCCCAGCACACTCAGCTCTGCTACATCTATACACATGACATCTGCCCCAACACACTCAGCTCTTCTACATCTATACACATGACGGCTGCCCTAGAACACTCAGCTATGCTATATCTCTTTTTATGATAGCTGTCCCTGCACACTCAGCTGTTCTATATCTCTCTATATATGACAGCTGCCCCAGCACACTCAGTCAAGCAATATCTCTATATATGATAGCTGCCCCAGTACACTCAGCTCTGCTATAACAATACACATGAGAGCTGCCCAAGCACACTCAGCTCTCCTATATTTCTATATAGATGACAGCTGCCCGAGCACACGCACCCCTGCTACAACTATACACATGAAAGCTCCCCAGCACATTCAGTCCTGCTATATCTATATATATATATGACAGCTGCCCCAGCAGACTCAGCTCTGCAACATCCATACACATGACAGCTGCCCTAGCACACTCAGCTCTACTATATCTATGTATTTGACAGCTGCCTCATCACACTCAGCCCTGCTATATCTCTATATATATCTGACAGCTGCCCCAGCAGACCCAGCTCTGCAACATTCATACACATGACAGCTGCCCAAGCACACTGAGCTCTGCTATATATCTATATATATAACAGCTTCCCCTGGACACTCAGTCCTGCTATATCTTTATATATATGACAGCTGCCGCAGCAGACTCAATTCTGCAACATCTATACACATGGCAGTTGCCCCAGCATACACAGCTTTGCTATATCTCTGTTTATGATAGCTGCCTCTGCACACTCAGCACTGCTACCTCTATACACATGACAGTGGCCCCAGAACACTCAGCTCTGCTATATCTCTATATATATGAAAGATGCCCAGAAAACTCAGCCCTGCTATATCTCTATATATGATAGCTGCCCCAGCACACTCAGCAATGCTAAATCTATACACATGACTGCTGCCCCAGTACACTCATCTGTGCTATATCTCTATATAAGACAGCTGCCATAAAACACTTAGTTCTGCTACATCTTTACACACGACAGCTGCCCCAACAGACTCAGCTCTGCTACAGCTATACACACGACAGCTGCCCCTACACACTCAACTTAACTACATCCATATACATGACAGCTGCCCCAGCAGACTCAGCTCTGCTACTTCTATACACATGACAGCTGCCCCAGAACACTAAGCTATGCTATATCTCTGTTTATGATAGCTGCCTCTGCACACTCAGCTCTTCTATATCTCTATATATATGACAGCTGCCCCAGCACACTCAGCCCAGCTATATCTCTATATATGATAGCTACCCCAGTATACCCAGCTCTGCTATATCTATACACATGACAGCTGCCCCAGCCCACCCAGCTCTGCTATATCTCTATATTTGGTAACTGCCCCAGCAGACTCATCTCTACACCATCCATACACATGACAGCTGCCCCAGCACACTAAGACCTAGTGTATCTCCATATATGACAGATGCCCAAGCACATTTAGCTCTGCTATATCTCTATATATGACAGTTCCCCAGCACACTCAGCTCTGCTACATCTATACACATGACAGCTGCCCCAGCACACTTAGCTCTGCTATATCTATACACCTGAAAGCTGACCCAGCACACTCAGCTTTGCTATATCTCTATATATATGACAGCTGCCCCAGCACACTCAGCCCAGCTATATCTCTACATATGATAGCTACCCCAGTATACTCAGCTCTGCTATAGCTATACACAAGACAGCTGCCACAGCACACTCAGCTCTGCTATATCTCTATATTTGGCAACTGCCCCAGCAGACTAAGCTCTACAACATCCATACACATGATAGCTGCCCCAGCACACTCAGACCTAGTGTATCTCCTTATATGACAACTGCCCAAGCACATTCAGCTATGCTATATCTCTATATATGACAGTTCCCCCAGCACTTTTAGCTCTGCTACATCTATACACATGACAGCTGCACCAGCACACTTAGGTTGGCTACATCTATACACATGAAAGCTGACCCAGCACACTCAGCTCTGCTATATCTCTATATATAATAACTGACCCAGCACACTAAGCTTTTCTACATCTATACACATAACAGCTGCCCCAGCACACTCAGCTCTGCTATTTCTCTATATATGATAGCTTCCCCAAACAATCAGCCCTGCTATATCTCTGTTTATGATAGCTGCCCCTGCACACTCAGCCCCTGCTGTATTTCTATATATGAAAGCTGCCCCAGCACATTCAGCTCCGCTATATCTCTATATATGACAGTTCCCCCAGCAGACTCAGCTATGCTTCGTCTATACACATGACAGTTGCCCAGCACACTCATCTCTACTATATCTCTGAATTTGACAGAGGCCCCATTACAATCAGCTCTGCTAAACCTGTAGCTTAGCTCTGCTATATCTCTATATATATGACAGCTGCCCGAGCACACTCAGCCATGCTATATCTCTATATATAAGACAGCTGTCCCAGCCGACTCAGCTCTGCAACATCCATACACATGACAGCTGCTCCAGCAGACTCATCTCTGCTATATCTCTGTATATGACAGCTGCCCCAGAACACACAGCTCTTATACACCTTTACACATGATAGCTACCCTAGCACACTCAGCTCTGCTATATCTCTATCTATATGACCCCTGCCCGAGCACACTCAGTCCTGCTGTTTCTTTACATATATGACAGCTGCCCCAGCAGACCCAGCCTTGCAACATCTATACACATGACAGCTGCCCTAGCACACTCAGCTCTTCTATATCTCTGTATATGACAGCTGCCCCAGCACACACAGCCCTGCTACACCTTTTCACATGCTAGCTTCCCCAGCACACTCAGCCCTGCTATATCTCTCTATATATGACAGCTGCCCCAGCACACTCAGCTCTGCAATATCTCTATATATGATAGCTGCCTTAGCAAACTTAGCTTTGCTATATCTCTATATCTGATAGCTGGCCCAGCACACTCAGCTCTACTACATCTGTATACATGATAGCTGCCCTAGCACACTCAGCATTGCTAAATCTCTACATATGATATCCGCCCCAGCACACTCAGCAATGTCTATCTATACACATGACAGCTGCCGCAGCACACTCAACTCTGCTATGTCTCTATATATGACAGCTGCCCCAGCACACCCAGCTCTGCTATATCTATACACGTGAGAGCTGCCCCAGAACACTAGCCCTGCTATATCTCTACATATGATATCTGCCACAGCACACTCATCTTTGCTATATCTCTATAACTTCCTGAGTTCTCCAACAGTCTTTGGCTGGTTGTTCCTCAAGGCCAGCACATGTGCAATGTCTGCTGGATCCATGGAATGGCCATCTTTGGACACGATTTTGCCTAAGAATCTGACTTTGTTTCTGAAAAGTTCACATTTCCTCGCTGTTAACTTTACTCCATGTTTCTGATACCGTTGCAGTACCAAACGGACATGTTACACATGTTCTTTGAATGATCTGCTGTGAACCAGGTTGTCATCTAGGTATGGCAGACAGACCTCATCTCTTAGTCCCATTAGACAAGTTCATGCTGCTTTGGAATTCAGCTGACGCAGAACTAAGGCCAAAGGGTATTCTGATCCACTCAAATAGACCCAAAGGTGTGATGAAGGCAGTCAGCGGTTGACTGAATTCTTCCACAAATCCTTGATGGTAGGGTTTTCCTTGATCTAGCACAGAAAACCATGAACTTCCTCCCAGGCTGTCCAGCATGTCTTGGATCCTAGGGACTGGATGGTGGTCAGGGATGGACTTCTAGTTCAATTTCCTGTAATCGCAACACAGTCTTAACTACTACAGGACCGCCTAACGCAGGGATGCGTCCTGCGGGCGGTCCTGTAGCTCTGAGTTGACGCGTCGGTGCGTCATCTCGTGAGAGCCGAAATTTCCTGTGAACGCGCGCGCGTTCACAGAGAAGCGCGGCACGTCAGTTCGGCTACAGCCTGCCAGCGATGATCCATCGCTGGCAGGCTGTAGATTTGAATAAAATCGCATCATTTATGAACAGCGTCTGATATAGCTGCTACCTGGTCCTCTGGTGGTCCCATTTGCTGGGATCGACCACCAGAGGACCAGGTAACACAGTAAAGTTGCACCAAACACTACACTAACCCCCCTCCACCCCCCCCCTCACCTATTAACCCCGTGATCACCCCATCTAGCCCCACTGATCACCCCCCTGTCATTGATCACACCCCTTGTAAGGCTCCATTCAGACGTCCATATGTGTTTTGCGGATCCGTGGATTCACGGATCCATGGATTCACGGATCCGCGGATCCGATCCGCGGATCCGATCCGCAGATCCTCAAAACACGGACACCGGCAATGTGCTTTCCGCATTTTGCAGATCCGCACATTGCCAGAACTATATAGAAAATGCTTTTCTTGTCCGCAATTGCGGACAAGAATAGGACATGTTCTATATTTTTGCGAACGGAAGTGCAGACCGGAGCGCGGATCCGTAATTCCGGATCCGAGCGGGACAAAGTCTGTCCCCATAGAAATGAATGGGTCCGCAATTCCGTTCCGCAAACAGAATTCTCGGACGTGTGAATGGGGCATAAGGGTCCCCTATCACCGCCAGTTAGCTAGCTACTTGTTAGGTAGCTAGCGCCCAACCCACCGCACCGCAGTCACTGATTTTGGCAGAGATTTTTCATCCACATTGACCGATGCGAATGAAAAAATCTGTGCCGTTCAATTTTTTTTTCAGCGCAGAGGCTGAACGGAAAAAATCTCATTACCCGTATGCTCAATATACGGAGAATCGCAGAAACTCCTAATGCTGGCCATACGTGTAATGATTGCGGAGACCCTCAAATGCCAGGGCAGTACAAAAACCCCACATGTGACCCCATTTTAGAAAGAAGACACCCCAAGGTATTCCGTGAGGGGTATGGTGAGTTCATGTAAAATTTTATTTTTGTCACAAGTTAGTGGAATATGAGACTGTAAAAAAAAAAAAAAAAACAATTTCCGCTAACTTGTGCCCAATTTTTTTTCTGTGAACTCGCCATGCCCCTCACAGAATACCCTGGGGTGTCTTCTTTCACAATGGGGTCACATGTGGGTATTTATACTGCCCTGGCAATTTAGGGGTCCTAAAGCGTGAGAATCCAAATGCGTAAAAATGGCCTGTGAAATCCTAAAGGTACTCATTGGTTTTAGGGCCCTTTGCGCATCTTGGCTGCAAAAGTGTCACTCATGTGGTATCGCCGTACTCAGGAGAAGTAGGGCAATGTGTTTTGGGGTGTATTTTTACATATACCCATGCTGGAGTGTGAGAAATATCGCTGTAAACGACAACTTTTTAAATTTTTTATTCAAAGTTGTCAATTTACAGAGATATTTCTCTCACCCAGCATGGGTATATGTAAAAGTACACCCCAAAACACATCGCCCTACTTCTTCTGAGTACGGCGATGCCACATGTGTGACACTTTTTTGCAGCCAAGATGCGCAAAGGGGCCCAAATTCCAACGAGTACCTTTTAGGAGGGCATTTTTACGCATTTTTCTTCTCACGCTTTAGGGCCCCTAAAATGCCAGCGCAGTATAAATACCCCACATGTAACCCCATTTTGGAAAGAAGACACCCCACGGTATTCGCTGAGGGGCATAATGAGTCCATGAAAAATTTAACGTTTTGTCAAAAGTTAGCGGAAAGGAAGACTTTGTGAGAAAAAACAATAAAAAATAAATTTCCACAAACTTGTGCCCAAAAAAAAATCTTCTATGAACTCGCCATGCCCCTCATGGAATAACTTGGGGTGTCTTCTTTCCAAAATGGCGTCACATGTGGGGTATTTCTACTGCCCTGGCATTTTAGGGGCCCTAAAGCGTGAGAAGAAAAATGCGTAAAAATGCCCTCCTAAAAGGTACTCATTGGAATTTGGGCCCCTTTGCGCATCTTGGCTGCAAAAAAGTGTCACACATGTGGTATCGCCGTACTCAGGAGAAGTAGGGCAATGTGTTTTGGGGTGTATTTTTACATATACCCATACTGGGTGAGAGAAATATCTCTGTAAATTGACAACTTTGAATAAAAAAATGTAAAAAGTTGTGGTTTACAGCGATATTTCTCACACGCAGCATGGGTATATGTAAAAATACACCCCAAAACACATTGCCCTACTTCTCCTGAGAACGGCGATACCACATGAGTGACACTTTTTTGCAGCCTGGGTGCGCAAAGGGGCCCTAAACCCAATGAGTACCTTTAGGATTTCACAGGCCATTTTTATGCTTTTGGATTCTCACGCTTTAGGGGCCCCTAAAATGCCAGGTGAGTATATATACCCCACATGTGACCCCATTTTGGAAAGAAGACACCCCAAGGTATTCCGTGAGGGGCATGGTGAGTCCATAGAATTTTAATTTTTTGGCACAAGTCAGCGGAAATTTTATTTATTTTTTTTTTAATTTTGTTTTTTACAAAGTCTCATATTCCACTAACTTGTGACAAAAAATAAAATTTTACATGAACTCACCATACCCCTCACAAAATACCTTGGGGTGTCTTCTTTCCAAAATGGGGTCACATGTGGGGTATTTATACTGTCCTGGCATTTTAGGGGCCCCTAAAGCGTGAGAAGAAGTCTGGAATCCAAATGCGTAAAAATGCCCTGTGAAATCCTAAAGGTACTCATTGGTTTTAGGGCCCCTTTGCGCACCCAGGCTGCAAAAAAGTGGCACACATGTGGTATTGCCGTACTTAGGAGAAGTAGGGCAATGTGCTTTGGGGTGTATTTTTATATATACCCATACTTTGTGTGAAAAATATCTCTGTAAACGACAACTTTTAAAAATTTTTATACAAAGTTGACAATTTACAGAGATATTTCTCTCACCCAGCATGGGTATATGTAAAAATACACCCCAAACACATTGCCCTACTTCTCCTGAGTCTGGCGATACCACATAAGTGAGACTTTTGCAGCCTGGATGCTCAAGGGCCCAAATTCCAATGAGTACCTTTAGGTTTTACATGGCGACTCACAATTAGCCCCGCCCAAAATGCCAGAACAGTAAACACACCCCACAAATGACCCCATTTCGGAAAGTAGACACCCCGAGGTATTCACTGAGGGCATAGTGAGTCCGTCTGAGATTTTTTTTTTTTTGCCAGAAGTTATCAGAAATTGAAACTTTTTTTTTTTTTTTCTCAGAAAGTGTCATTTTCCGCTAACTTGTGAAAAAATGAAATGATACATGAACTCACCAAGCCCCTCCGCGAATACTTTGGGGTGTCTTCTTTCTAAAATGGTGTCATTTGGGGGTATTTATACTATCCTGACATTCTAGCACCTGAAGAAACATGACAGGTGCTCAGAAAGTCAGAGCTGCTTCAAAATGCCGAAATTCACTTTTTGCACCATAGTTTGTAAACGCTATAACTTTTACCCAAACCAATAAATATACACTTATTGGACTTTTTTTATCAAAGACATGTAGAACAATAAATTTAGAGAAAAATTTATATAGAAATGTAGTTTTTTTTGAAAAATTTTACAACAGAAAGTGAAAAATGTCATTTTTTTGCAAAAATTTCGGTCATTTTTGATTAATAGCAAAAAAAGTAAAAATGTCAGCAGCAATGAAATACCACCAAATGAAAGCTCTATTAGTGAGAAGAAAAGAAGGTAAAATTCATTTGGGTGGTAAGTTGCATGACGGAGCAATAAACGGTGAAAGTAGTGTAGTGCGGAATTGTAAAAAGTGGCCTGGTCATTAAGGGTGTTTAAGCTAGGGGGGCTGATGTGGTTAAACTACCATCCTTCTTTCTCACACATACATTGGGTTAAGTGTATGATGATTTTGACTCTACAATCCATCCACGGTTCAGAAGATCCTACAGATATTCTTTCACCTCCTGGTGTAGTGGTCTTGGCACTGACATATAAGTTCTTCTAACTGGTACATTGTCTTTAAGGCACAGTTGTAATTGTAGGGAAGGGAAGCAGCCAACGCCAGAATCATCTTTAGCAGAGGCGTGGCATTCTTCCCTTAGCATTGCCTTGACTATCTGTTGATCTCCCTCGGAAAGGTGTCTTATAGGTACTGGTGGATCCCAGTGTTCTCGATGAGCATAGCTTACCGGTGACTGACTTGTGTTTAAATTGTCCATTCGACCTTCTGGTCCTGATCTGGATGACTGTGGACTATGAGTCACCGGGTGAATGGCAACACGCACTGATTCTTTTGGTTTCACCTGAGCTGGGTATGTTGTCTTGATGGGTTCGAGGCACCCAATCCTGGTCTGACTTGGCAGGATAATGTCTCGCTGGGTGGTGTTCCAAACCGGGATGGATAGTTTAGAAAACTGTCCCTTATTAAGTGACACTAATGTTTCCCCGATATACAGTCCTTCTGGCACATCCTGAATCTCATTAGGTATAAACAAGATTGTCTGCTCTTGCAAGGCTGGTTTGGCATGAGCCCTACATCTGAGACACGTCACAGTGTTTGCCGGAATTCTTTGGTTCTTTGTACCAGTCTTTAGTACGGTACCACCAGTTTCTCTCAGGCTGGCTTGTAGTTGACTCACCAGGACTTCTGCTTTGGGGGTCGGCAACTCCAAGACGGCTCCTAGTAGGTCCACGAACCCTGTAATGGGTCTCATTCCTGTAGCAGCTGTCTCCTTGAAGAGTTCTTCTATGACGTTATATCCAATGATTGGCATCTCTGCTACTTTCTCCTCTGATGATACCACAAGTGGCACTATTAGCTTTTTGGTGTTATTGCATCCCGCTGTTAGTTGAAAAACTACCTCAATCCAGCCAGAGAAAGGAATTTCAGTCTCATTGGCAGTCTTTCCACAGAGGACTTCTGGCCCCAGCAATTCTTCCAAAGATCGGAGCACTGTATGTGTCAGAACCCGCTGTCTCCAGTTCTCTTTGATGATGCTCACCTTGGAGCCAGTGTCCCATAGGACTTGGACAGGAGTATTGTCTATTGTACAGTTCACCAGGCACCTTTTTCCAACAAGACTTAGTAACTTTCGGTTCAGTCTCATGGTAGCACTTTCCATGTGAGTTGCTACTTGCTCAGCCATCTGGAGAGATTTTTTAGTTACAGGAAGTGAACCACAGGAAGTGGTTCTAGTGCAGGTTACTGTCGGTCCCTTGACAGCAACCCTCTCCCATTTAAATGGTTTGGGCTGGGTGTTTGTCAATATCTTGCTCTATCTCCAGATCTTGCACAGTTGAAGCAATGATCACAGGCACTTGTCTGACCAGTCCTTTTACAGGATTGACAACATCCATTACTTGTACCCACTGTTGCCTGAGGCCCTCGGAATTCACGGTCTTGTTGGGTTCTTGACTCTTGGAGAAATGTCTTCATCTCTATCATCTCTTTTTGCATCTGAAAAATCAGCTTTTCCAGGTCAGAGTTGCTCTTCGATAGCTGTTGAATCATTGGGCTACTTGCCTGTTGTGGAGACCAAGGTGTGGTGTTGGCAGTTGTCAGGACACTTGGTTCCTGAGAACACTGTAAGATGTTAGACTGACATTATTTGCCTTTGGTTGAACCTCTATGTTGAGCTTTCTTTTGCTTCTGTTCGCTTTCAATCTCCATATTAGCGGCTTCATTTGTTTTCTCTATGAGCACCTCATCTGGAATGGAAGGGTCATCTAAATACTGCTTTAATTGGAATTTGATGTGGTCATTTCTTAGTCCAGTACCCACTGATCTTAGAAATTTCTTCTGGATCAGCTCAGTCCTAAACTGTACTTCCGAGCCTTCACCTTGGGAGACAAATAGCAGAAGATCTTTCAATTCAAAAGCTCTGAACAGGAAATTCTGTGGAGTCTTGTCGTTTTTCTGGGAAATATTAAGGAGTTGCTGGTACACTACTGAGGCATCCTCCTCCTTGTAGTGACTTTTCAAGATTCGTCTAAGTTGCACTAGAGTCAGTCCATTTTTCATCTCCAGCATACCTTTGAGGCTTAAGCCGGGGCTAATAACTTTGACCACTGCTTCAATAATTTCAGTCTCAGGATATCCTTTCTGTAGTCCCAGGTCGATTTGGTGCATTAAGTTGGTGTAGGACAGCTTATCCTTCTGCTCTTTTTCTCCAATCTGGCCTGTGATCTTGAAGTCTTTTCTCATTGTCACCTCTGGCAAGCTACCATGGTGTAGTCTCTGAGTAATCGGGACTGGCACTGGTTTTGGCTGACTGTTACTTGAGTCTTTGCTTTTGGTAATCAGCTCTCTAATCTGTTCCTCCATTATTCTGGATGTTTCCTGGAACCTCTCCTGCATAGTGTGATACTGTCGCTTTAAGTAGGCCAGTTGTTGTTCTGATTGAAGGTCTTTCCACCTGTTCGCTAATGAATCCCCTTGTGGCTTGCAGAAATTGTGTCACCGCCTCCTCACTTTCAGCTTCGACCAGTTCATCTATTACCTCATTAATGATCCGTCTAAAATGGCGCCGAGTTTTTCATTTCACCATGCTGGCTTCAGGGGCTTTGATGAATTGACAAATATCGATGAGATTACCCACTGGCAAGTGGATTAGGTGATCACTGATTTCATCCTGCAGGCCCTCTAGATCCATTTATTTTCGCTGGCGATGCTGCAAGGGTTAATTTCTCCTCTATGCTTTGTGTAACCGTTTTTTTTTGTTTCACTTCCTGGACCGCGTCTTCTTCACTCGCTCCCCGTACGGGCCACCAATTCTGTTGCACATATGCTGAAAGTATGGTCAATAATTCCAATGTGCGAAGGGAGCGGGCTGGGTGAAGACAGAAGTGATTTTATTGAACATGTTCTGGAAGGAACAAACACATGACCTTCAGTGCGGGGAAACAGGAAATGTAGCAGTAAATCCTGTCCTTACATATTAGTACACATCTCTATATTCAATAATACATTCTCAATAACAGGTATAACCTTCCTATAAGAGATATTAAACCATTAACATGAGAGCTGCTCTCTGATTATTTAATCTGCATCATAATAAACCAATAGTGCAGTATAATATCATAGAGTGACATCAGCTTCTATAGTAATCATTGTCACGTACATATTAGTACCATGTGACACCTCATTGTGCTTCACTAACACTTGTGCATGGTTTTATATACTCACACTGCATCACCAGCAGCCTTAGCTGATTATAGGAATGTGTTTTACATCATTTTAGCCTATTTATGGCTCTGAATTTGCATTTCCTTGCCTGGAAGGAACTAACACATGACCTTCAGTATGGGGATTCAGGAAATGTAGCAGTAAATCCTGTCCTCCCATAAACCAAGATCTGCATTATTCAGTTCCCCTCTGCTGTTTGTAGCTCTGCTATTAAAGCTTTCTCTCTGCTGCCATCTACTGGTGGTTAATAGCAATGTCATGAATTTAATACTGTCCATACTTGTGGATTGTTGAAGCTAGAAATTATATAGATATTAGTTTATTTTTATGGGGTGCCTATTTTTGACATCTCTTACACATGTGCTGAATTTGGTAGTGCAGATATTCCTGAAAAACGACCCCGATATGTCAAAGCTGCTGCAGAAATTGCGGGCCGTCTGTGCGCGCTTTCGGCTTTCTCACCCTGCTGCTGCTCGCCTGTCTGCACTGCAGCATACCTTTGGCCTTCCCGCTCACCGCCTCATATGCGACATGCCCACAAGGTGGAACTCCACCTTGCACATGCTGGAGAGACGGTGCGAGCAGCAGCAGGCGATGGTAGAGTTTCAGCTGCAGCACGCACGGGTCAGTCGCTCTGTGGAACAGCAACACTTCACCACCACTGAGTGGGCCTCCATGCGAGACCTGTGTGCCTTGTTTCTGCCGTGCTGCTTTGAGTAGTCCACCAACAAGGCCAGTGCCGATGACGCCGTTCTCAGTGTTACTATCCCACTTCTATGTCTCCTTGAAAAAACGGTTCGGGTGATGACGGAGGAAGATGTGTCACAGCAGGAAGAGGAGGAGGAAGAGGGATCATTTCAATGGTCATCAGGCCAGTCATTCACAGGGGGCTCGGAGGGTGGGTTCCTGCACCAACATAAGCCAGGTACACAATTGTCCAGCCAGGGCACAGTTATGGAGGATGGTGATGAGGAGGAACCATGTTCACAGCAGGGTGGTACCCAAAGAAGATCATGGGAATCACTTATGCATGGCTGGGGGGATACAGAGGACACAGACGATACACCTCCCACAGAGGACAGCTTGTCCTTGCCTCTAGGCAGCCTGGCACACATGAGCGACTATATGCTCCAGTGCCTTTGCAATGACAGCCGAGTTGCCCACATTCTAACTTGTGATGATTACTGGGTGGCCACCCTGCTGGTTCCCCTTACAAGGACAACTTGCCATCTTTAATTCCCTCACTGGAGCATGCTAGGAAGATGCGCGACTACAAACGCACGCTGGTAGACGCGCTGCTGATGGCATCCCCAACCAACAACGGGGGCTCAGTGGAAGCACAAGGCGAAGGCAGAGGAGGAGGAAAAGTCCGCCAACACAGCTGGGGCACCGTCAGCACCTCAGAAGGCAGGGTTAGCATGACCGAAATGTGGAAAAGCTTTGTCACCACGCCGCAACAACCAGCACCACCAGCTGATACGCAACGTCTTTGCAGGAGGCAGCATTTCAGCAACATGGTGGAGCAGTATGTGTGCACATGCCTACACGTACTTACTGATGAGTCTCCCCCATTCAACCTATGGGTCTCCAAATTGGGCACATGGCCTGAGCTTGCCCTTTATGCCTTGAAGGTGCTGACCTGCCCTGCATACAGTGTATTGTCTGAACGTGTGTTTAGCACGGCAGGGAGTGTTATCAGACAAGCGCAGCTGCCTGTCCACAGCCAATGTGGACAAGCTCACGTTCATTAAAATGAGCCAGACATGGATTCCACAACACTTGTACCTTGTGCAGAATAGACAAGTATACTGACTTCACACAGCCATTGTTATACTCCAGCGCACTTTCTCTTTGTGTTATTTTACACAATGTTTTTTTGTGTACCCAAATGAAATTTAAAAAAAAAAACGTGTTGGCTGCCTCCACCTCCTCCACCGCCGCTTCCACCTACACCGCTAAATCCACCTACAGCACCACATCCACCTACAACACCACGGTCACTGCCTCATCAACCTTCTAGTCCAAATGGACCTCCTGCTCTTAGTTCAGGATTAAAATTTGTAATTTTTATTTATTTTATTTTATTTTATTTAATTTCACTATTCACATTTGTCTGCAGGGCACTTACCCACATTTTGCTGCCTTTTGCAGCCCTTTCCTGGACTTTTTTAGAGCCATTTTAGTGCCTCAAAGTTCGGGTCCCCATTGACTTCAATGGGGTTCGGGTTTGGGGTCAAGGTCGGGTCAAGTTCGGATCCCGAACCCAAACTTTTCATGAAGTTCGGCCGAACTTCTCGAACCCGAACTTGCAGGTGTTCGCTAAACTTTAAACTCAGTGGATCTACAATAGTCTGTCTCTATATGTTTAAAAACTGTGTTACTGTTGGATGTAACTGTTGCCAAGAGCCAGCGTTCAGTAAAACTTGTGTTTTGCTCCTCAATCACTACTACTATTCCTACCATTGTTGTACCACACCGGTACTGGCGTCACAACTAAAGGGACCTAACCATAAGCACGTAAAGCCAAGTTGAGTCTGCATCCAATCAGCAAAATGCAGATCAGATGCGGACCAAAAATATGGTCGTGTGACTTAGGCCTAATTCTTATTAACCACTAAATGGATGGAAGTAACTATTAGGCTAAAAGACAAAAAGACTATGATCACGCCATCCCTAGTCACTTACTAAAGTTGCACATTTACCTTTGGCTCAACCTTCATACGTCTTGATATTTACCCCCTATAGTTACACCACTGGCAACACAGCAATAATAACACTATGGATCTCACAAGGTGTTATACTTACATTGTCAAATTGGAATGGTGGGTGGTTTAGGCTGTGTTATGTGGACAGCAAAATAGATCTAATGAGAAGTGATGGTGGTAAGCTGGTCACAGGCCATAATGGAGACATTGTAATAAGCAGAATCCCCTATGAAAAAAAAGAAATAAAGCATGAGTCAATTTGTTTCTAATGTTGATTAACCATCTATGAGAGATATAGCAATTGCCTTCTCAGTAGAGATAAAAACTTGAGGGGAATGTCTTCTTTTCACTTCACACTCACCTGGTGTAGTAGCATCTACTGGTATTATTTTTGGCACTACTGCCTTCTACATGAGCTGCTTCATGGTGACAGGTAGTTTTTGGAATTCAGAGATGGAGAATATTGATGGATTTCATATTCTTTTCTGGCCTGAGTTGGTCATCCACCAGCTTTATCCACAGACCAGTTACTTTTCTTTCGTACTGAATGGCCTCTTCGTAAATAGTTTGGCCATCCAAGTTTGGGTCTGCACAATGACAGGATGATATTGTCTTGACCACTCTGGACATACAAAGCTAAACTGATTGAAGATCTTCTGGTGTTCAGATCTTATTATGTTTGGCGATTCAGCATATTCCAGAGTTTGGTTCATATTGAGGTCAATAGGAGCTGCCATCATGATCGCTGGCGGTGCCATTCTTCTGGCTTCTACATCTTCCCAACTGATATCTGCAAAAAATGGATTGCTTTTGATGTCTCCGTTTACTCCTAGCCGCTGTAACAAATTTTACACAGCAGCCCTTGTAAGATGTTGACTGCTTCAGGAGTCAGAGACCCTCGGTAGACTGGAGGATGGTAGAGAACAGTATACTCAATTTCTATGAGATGTTTTCCAGGGAAAGGAGCCCTTCTTATGTAGAGTTTGTACAGAATCACGCCAATTGCAAAATAATCTACTCCTCGTCCATGTGAGTGGCCTCTCACCAGTTCTGGGGCTGCGAATCCTGGTGTACCTATGCTCCTCTTTGATGGCCCCTGATGCACACCCATTGCTGCCATGCCAAAGTCTGTTATTTTGACATGGCCGTCTACGGTCAGAAGGATGTTAAGTGGCTTTAGGTCCCGGTGTAGAATGTCTTTGTTGTGCAGGAACTCTGTGCCACAGACCACTTCTGCCAAGATGAATCGTATGGTGGCAGTATCAAGAGGAAAGATCTTTCTCATAAAATCAAATAGGTCCCCTCTGGTGGCCAATTCCATCACGTAATAGACAAAGTTTTGGGTGTGGAAGGCAGCCAGTCCATGAATCAGGTAAGGACTCGGATGGTTGGATAGTTGTAGGATATGGCGTTCTACCAAACTGTATCCACGCTCCGTAAAGTCCCATTTATCCGCCACTTTAATGGCAACACATTCCTGGCGGATAACATCTCTTGCCAAGAAGACTTGACCAAAGCTTCCTGCTCCCAGTTTCTGATGGAAATTGAAGGACTGTAATGAAAGGGGTACTGTGGCAGGTGTTTTCTTGCCAGACTGGTCAGGTTCCTCCAGACAGTTGCCAGTTTTCTGTCGATGGCTACTGCTGCTCTGAGATGTTTTGGTAGATCTGCTGAGCTCCTCAAGTTTCTCCCGTTTTAGAGAGCTGCTATTGCTGCTTGACTTCTCAGATCCACCATCTTTTCTCTTATCACTGACCTTTATGCTTTTATTTTTCCCCTTATATTCGTCCTTTTTCTTCCCTTTAGATGACACTTTGGCTGTTTGCAGAAAAGAAAGAAACAAATGATGTAGAATTTTATGCAATTTTTTAAGTAAAACCCACATCAGAACATATTCATATAATCATTCTTGAAACCTAAAACCTACATTATATTCAGTACAGGATAAAACCCTAAATACCAATCCGAGGCCTACATGATTCTATGGTTAAAAAGAAATGGGGTCATATATTAAGACAGGCATTTTAGACACCAGTCTTAATAACCCTGCACTAGCGCTAGATGCGTCTAAGTTATGTAGAGGCCGCCATCTCTAATTTAGACATCTTTTTCATTGACATATAAAAGCCTTAAAACTAAAGCAGCTTCCTTGCTGGCATAGATTTAGAGCATTTTGTACATCAAAATCGTCCCGCCCTCCTTCATGCCCATTACATGCCCCTTTTTTTGTTCTAGAACTGGTGTACATGGCGTGGAAGGGTAAGAAGTCTCAGATTTTTCTGCAAACCACTACTGCGACAAAATCTGTGCCAAATATACAACAAAAAGTGACCTCCAAAATACACAGATGGTATGAAGATCTCCTAGATATGCCATGAGCTAAACACTTATAAAATATTAAATCACATTATTTCCAAATCTCCTAAAGCAACATGTGTGAATGAGATCTAATACAACTATTCAATAATTCCAGGTTTTATTCAAGTTAAAATCATCATCTAAGCAGTGTGCGAATATTATAAAATTAGGTTCAGCATGTACAGTATAAATAGGAAAAACCTTCCCCCGGGTGACATATTTTGGACAACACTAGTCATGAATAAGGACTAATGCTGTACTAAATGCTTCTGCTGTACCCCACTTTATGATGTTTGGAGACTGCTTAGAGTACAGTTTTAAAAGGACTTGTATAAGAATATGACTTGAGCCCAAAGATCCCAGTGTCGCGGAGCTGCCCTAGGAATGGGTGGGGTCACAGCACGACTTACACGTTTGTTGCGACCACCACACGCCAATTGCAGTGTTCGAATTTTTTACAATTCATATGTTGTAGCAAACATGTGAGTCACACTGCAACCCCATTTATTCCTATGGTAGTCCTGCTGTCTGCAAATCTTGGACACTGCGCTGGCACGCAACACTTGTCTTGCTCAAAATCGCCGCGTAGACGTTCTCTAAAAGCTATTATTCTTTTTATTCGGAGAGTTGCTCTGGATCACATTCCGGTGTATGCCATGAGCTACCTGGGACATACACTAAATAATACCTCAGGCATTGTGTGAACGCACCCTAACTCTGTGTAACCTGTAAAGGTTCTGAACTATTCCCATCAACATTTCCAGATAGTTCATGATTTCCTACCTCTGATGTGACTGGGTCCTGGGATTTCACAAGGACTTTGTTCTTTGATGGGACTTGTCCTCTTCCATTTAAACCCAACAATCCTCGCCTATGATTTTTGTAGGCGGTTTAAGAACAGGCTTTTTTGGCTTTTCTTGGCTCTCTGTGCATTCTCCAGTCTCTCCTCTCCATCTTTCTTGGTATTTCCATCCTCTTTTTGCAGTTGTTCTCTGTCCTGTTCACCATAATACTAGACATACAGATCTTCCATCCTGTGGATTAGGTCATGAATCTGATGGTATTCTGCTAGCATTTCAGCTTCATATTGTTGTTCTTTATCCTGCCCACCATAGTACTGGATGTAGAGCTCTTCCATGTTGTGGATCAGGTCATGAATCTGATGGTATTTTGCTAGCAGTTCCTGTTCCACTAAATTGTCTGTCACCAGTTCTGTCTCCTTTTCATCAGCCATGATGATCTGATTTACCTCCATTTGGTCTATGCTTTCCTTCTCTTTTGATGGAATGTCAACTGTAAAAAACATATAGATGATAAGAAGTTATTATATAGTTAAGGCTGCTTTATATATTGGAATAGTACATACTATATTCACTATGACATGTCACCATTGCTTTTTAGAAAGTGCTACAGATGGAAAGTGAAGAAGTTGCTGGCAGCTACCAGTCAGATAGCTTTTATTATTATTTTATGGGTATAAGATATGAGAGCTGGAATCTAGTTGGTTACTATAGACAACTCCACTTTTCTCCACTTTTGATAATTCCCCCATTATTTCTATAAATTAGTATCTATAGCATTGGGATCATTTTCTCAGTGACATGGGGTACTGTAACAATGACCATAACGTTGTATTATATAAGAAGGTACATGATGTCCTCCTACCTGTGCTGTCCACCATATTAATGTGGCTGGGTCCTGGGAGTTCTTCTGAACTTCTCTTTTCTTGGATGGAAGTTCTCCTCCTCTTACGCCCAGCAATCCTTGCCCAGGTTTTCTGCAGGCGCGCTAAGAACCGGTTCTTTCTTGGTTTCTCAGCTTTACCTGGCTTCTCCTGGACATCATCAACACCATTTTTTTCTTCTTCCTTCTTCTCTCCTTCATCTAAATGTTTTCTCTTCTTTTTTGACTTTATTTTTTGGCAAAGGCAAAAGTATCAAAGATAAAATCCCCAAGGGATGGCGCTCACAAGTGTTTCCGCTGGCTGCAGCAAGTGAAGGCAATGATTTTTACCTGTGCAGCTGCCTAGGTAGCCACTGTGATGTCACCTGCCATTGTGATGTCATCGACCAAATATGGTGCCTTTTCGGAACATGTTTCCCTATCCTATCCTATCCTATCCTATCTATCTATCTATCTATCTATCTATCTATCTATCTATCTATCTATATATCTATATATCTATCTATCATCTTTGTATATATATTGTGGCAGTGGAGCTGCCAGAAGGCCATAGGAAGGCCATTCAAGTGGCGTATCTCACCCAGAGAAAGCTGGGTGAGAACAAGAAAGGTTGGGAAAATAGTTTTTCCCACTCTGCAGCAGTCAGGCTGGTAATGGGGATAATTATCAGCCAGCTGAGGAGCTTGGATTAATGTGGGCTGAGTGTCTCAATCAGGGCTCCCAGTTTGGGAAAGGAGCAGGCTGTGTCAAGGCCTGTGGGAGCCGGGACCCTCTAAGCCTGTGTGTAGGGTAAGCACTGGGGATGTGTCTTGGGGAGCTGGGCGGTAGACCCAGATCCTGATAGAGAGGGAAAGACTGTTTAGTCAGTGGCCAGACGGCCGAGGATTTATTTTTATGATTTTGTTGTACTGCTGTTGTGACAATAAAGCTGGTTGTGGCCAGTTTGCACCCGAATCTACAGTGGTGGAGTGGCTTCTTGATGTGTGCCAACCGTCTAAGGCGTTAAGACGGCGATCTGGAAGAGCTAAATGACCCCGTGTTGTTACATATGGTGGAGGTATGCTATGGCATGAAAATGGCACACGAAGCTGGGTGCTGCAGAGCTAAAAGGGCAAAGACAACAGGTTGCTAAGGGCACCAGGAGGCGTTGTCTGTGCTAAATGCTGCAGGATTGCTGGACGGAAAGTGTCCGTGCTGAAAAGTAAAAAAAAAACGGTTACTAGGGGCAACGACGAGACAGCAGCTGCTGTGGAAAGTTGTTTTTTGCTGTGTGTGAAGTTAAAGGGCCGGAAGCTTTGTTTGTCCAGTGGAGCAGGTGCTGCTCATAAGCGTGTGGACTATTTTGCTGTGGTGTGAGTAAAACTGCAGTGAATTAAAGGGCCAGTAGCCCAGCAAAGGGGACTGTTTGCTGACAACTCTGCTGCCATGGGTCTCATGGAGGAGTACGCCTGGCGCTTGTGGCGCATACAGCAGGGAGAAGAGATGGCCATAGCAATTGGCTATAGTAAAAATGAACTGGCAAAATTTGATGTAGAGCGAGAGGCTCTGGAGGTGCAGCTGCAGCTGGCCCTAAAAATGGGGTCCTCGACACTGTATGGACCCTGCACAAAGTTCCCAGAGGACAAACGTGTGGCCGGAGTTCCCAAGGAGAAGCAAAGGTGTGCCATTGCCATGGGCAACCGTCGGGAAGATAAAAAGATGGTGAGCGGTGCGATTCTCAGGAGTTCCTATATTCCCTGCGACTGTGCACATGATTCTAAAGGGTGCGGCTGGAATGACCGTCCAGGAAAAGTCTTAACTACAGGCCAAGTTGTATCTGGTAGCAACTGTTGGATTAAGGACTCTGCAGGTGATCATGGTACCAGGAATCAAGGGCAGGTCTCCAAAAGCTGGATTTTGGAGGAGGATCTCGGTAGAGATGTCCGTGGGAAGCTCTCGTCTCCCGAGACTGCCGAACCTGTGACAACAAACGGTAAGACTGTTCCTGTTATTAATTATGTGGCAGACCCAGTGATGGTGAGCCGGCGGCAGTTGATACCTGCTGGACTGGTGAGCGATAAATTGCTGAGGCGAGGAACTGTCTCGGAAATATGTGACATTGGGAAAAACGCAGAGTCTGAACAGGCGGGTAAGCCTGTTGTGATTATTCCCCCACAGGGATCTGGAGGGGAGAAGGTTTTTGTGTCAAGTAAGCTGCCCATGATCAAAGCAAAAAAATGGGTGGCGCTATGAAAAATAGCAGTCCAGTCCAAACGTTGTTGGACGCAGGAAGCCAGGGGAACCTGGTACATGCCAGTATGGTTGCTGGGGACTATGTGCTGGACAATTGTGCGGATAAGAAGGACTATCCGATGGTTTTCACTGAGCGTGAGGCTCTAGTGGGAACTGGGACTGATGAACTTGATATGGCAAATAAAATTATGCATGACATGATGTGGGGCAATAGGGACACTTCTGTAGAAAGTGGTGACGCTCCTGCAGAACCTGTACCTGTCCCTTTAAGTAAAGGTGTAAGGGAAAAGACCATTGAAAACAGTTGTGTAGTTGAAGATGAAAATGTGATGTCATGTGCAAGACATGATGGTGATGATGATGATGACGACATGCCTTTTCTCTTGCAAAGCGATGGTACCATATTTGCCGAAAAGCATAATGTTATTGTGGATAACGTGAAGGTACTGCACATAGAAAACAAGTTAAGTGAAGTGCCTAATGACATGTGTGACGATGATATACCTGCTTCTTTAAAGGGTGTGGTCAGGGAAGAAGCTCCCCCTGTTGGTAAAAATGTGGATGGTATAAAAATGCTAATTGATGTTGAGAGCTCACAACTTAGGGAAACCACTGTGAAAAATGTGCAAGTACATGGGGCAGTCCTAGAGGGTGTACCACACGTACTAGAAGTGGATATGCAGTCTCCACAGGTTTCTATGATTAATAAAATGTCCCAGGTGGGGATTAGCTCATCAGTGCCCCTAGAGGACAGGATTGAGAATGACACGAGCGGTATAGATAACGCATGTTCTGTGACCGATAGCAACTCAGAGAGAGAGGCTTCCATGTCGAGGTCTTGCCAAACTAAAGTGGTTACTAGTAGCGACCAGATGACCGTTATATCTGACGAGACGAGAGTTCAGTCGGGTGACGTCAGCCTAGTGTCTGAAGCTCATATCCAGACTGTCTTGGATGACCTGACAGGACAGTACAGCTACAAACAGGATGCTGACCTCACTCTCGCCACACGGTCCCTAGATATGATAGAGAAGGGACTAGCTGTCGTCACAGAGTCACCGAAGAAGGCTGCAGAAGGGTCAAAAGAGGAGACCCCGGAAAAGATGAGTGAACTGAAGGGTCTACTGCCTGGTGTCCTGGGGAAGGGAAAAGACTCCAGAAAGACACAAAAGAGTGTCTAAGGAAGAATGGCGGTACTCCTACAACTGCTGTTACACCAGAACAAAGTGAAGAGCAGCTAGAACAGAAGGCCCAAGAGTGGGGAGCTGCTAACAATCTGGTGTGAAAAACTAAGAAGAAGACCAAGGCCCTCTCTTTGGCTAGAGCCCTTGAAAAAGCGCTTAAGGAGCAAGATGAATTGGAGAGGCTGAACAGGCAACTTAGAGCAGACATGGAGGATCTCAGGAGCTCAAAAGATGAAGTCTATGAGTTGGAGAGGCCTAAGCATGCTTCTGCGCAGCAGATGGAAGAAAATGAGATACCTGAGATATAAATGAGATAGGAAGATCCTCTAAAAGATGCCAAGAAGTCGGAGCCCGTTAAGAAAGGGTCTGGAGGTGGTGGCGCTGTGGTGCCAGCCGAGGCAGAGAAGAAGATGGAAGATGTATCTGCTGAACCAGATGATGGTGCTAAGGTGGATGCAGAAGCCCAGAGACTCGTGGCAGTGTGTGGCCAGGACCTGGTCATGCAAGACATTCCCTCTGCTGTCAATGTGTTCCAGAAAGCTAGCAGTCCGCTGGGGAAGAAATACGGGGGGACCGACGACTAGTATGAGGGTCCCGTCTACTCCGATGGGCTGGCTCTCCTGAATCTGCCCCGAAAGGAGAACCATATCCTGGGTGAACCTCTGCAGGGATTGCCAGAAGACGAAGAGTCTGAAGACCCTGATGTCCCCAGTACCTCCAACCTTGATGAGAAAGAGGAGGAGGAGTTAAGAATGCAAGTATATGATTCTGTGTCCGAGAAGGATGAGAAGGCTAACAAAGTGGATGAAGACTCCAAAGGAGTCTCAAAGGCTGAATAAGCTAAGGCCGTTGAGTTGGAGTGGGAAAAAACCTCAGATGTTTCCCAACGTAGGGGCTTTGACCCTGGAGGGGGCTTATGTAAGGTGAAAAGTCCTACGGCCTTTATCAGGGGGGGAGGATATATGGCAGTGGAACTGCCAGAAGGCCATAGGAAGGCCATTCAAGTGGCGTATCTCACCCAGAGAAAGCTGGGTGAGAACAAGAAAGGTTGGGAAAATAGTTTTTCCCACTCTGCAGCAGTCAGGCTGGTAATGGGGATAATTATCAGCCAGCTGAGGAGCTTGGATTAATGTGGGATGAGCTTGTCAATCAGGGCTCACAGTCTGGGAAAGGAGCGGCTGTGTCAAGGCCTGTGGGAGCCGGGACCTGGGACCCTCTAACCCTGTGTGTAGGGTAAGCACTGGGGATGTGTCTTGGGGATCTGGGTGGTAGACCCAGATCCTGATAGAGAGGGAAAGACTGTTTAGTCAGTGGCCAGACGACCGAGGATTTATTTTTATGATTTTGTTATACTGCTGTTGTGACAATAAAGCTGGTCGTGGCCTACAGTGGTGGAGTGGCTTCTTGATGTGTGCAAACCGTCTAAGGTGTTAAGACGGCGATCCGGAAGAGCTAAATGACCCCGTGTTCTTAAAATATATATATATATATATATATATATATATATATATATATAGTTATATACACACACAATACTGTACAAAAATATTAGGCAGGTGTGTGAAAAATGCTGCAGAATAAGATTAAGAAAAAAAGAAATGTTAAAATGGTTTATTTTCATAAAAATACAAAGTGAAATCTAAATCCAATCAATACTAGGTGTGAGCACCCTTTGCCTTTAAAACAGCATCAGTTTTTCTAGGTGCACTTGCATAATGTTTTTTTAAAGGAATTTGGCGATGAGTTTATTCTAAGCACCTTGGAGAACTAACAACAGATCTTCTATGGATGTAGGCTTGTTCAGATTCTTCTGTCCTCTCCCTTGGACTCACTTTTCTTTTTGACGCTGAAGATAGTTCTTAGGCTGGGTTCACACCGGATTGGATGCGGGTGTGTTGCGGGAATATGTGCGATTTTTCCGCGCGTGTGCATACTTTTGTAATGCATTTTGCACGCGCGTTTGAAAAATCGCCATGTTTGGTACCCAGACCCGAAGCCGGACTTCATCACTGAAGTCCGGTTTCATGTTGAGCATTCTGGAGATTTTATTATTTTCCCTCATAACATGGTTATAAGGCAAAATAATAGAATTCTTAATAAAGAATGCTTAGTAGAATGAGGATTAAGGGGTTACACTGGGGTTCTAAGGGGTTCTACAAAGCATTCTTTATTAAGAATGCTATTATTTTCCCTTATAACCATGTTATAAGGTAAAATAATTAAGATCGGGTCCCGTCGCTTAGCAACCATGCGGGAAAATCGCACTGCATCTGTACTTGCTTGCGGATGCTTGCGATTTTCTCGCAGCCCCATTCACTTCTATGGGGCCTGCGTTGCGTGAAAAACGCAGAATATAGAGCATCCTGCAATTTTCACGCAACGCAGAAGTGATGCGTGAAAATCAACGCTCATGTGCACAGCCCCATAGAAATGAATGGGTCCAGATTCAGTGCGGGTGCAATGCGTCCACCTCACGCATTGCACCCGCGCAGAAAACTCGCCCTTGTGAATGCAGCCTTAATGATATTGACATTATGTTTGGGGTCCCTGTTCTGCTACAGAATAAATTTGGAGCCAATCAGAAATCTCTCTGATGGAATTGTGTAATGGATTAGTAATATTATTACTGACAAAATTTTCCATATATACATTGTATGTGTATGTATATATATAGGCGAATTTTCAAGGGTTGAGTGCTACACTTCAGGATATAGAGTGGGGGCAACCTTTGTCAAATAATGACATTAGTCCCATTCCACAAAAAATAAGCCCTAACTTATGTTACATTTGTGAAATTTATTTTTACATTGGTGAAAAAATAAAAAAGTTAATGATGTTTGTATATGGTGTTGTAAAATATAAATTATCTTTAATAAAAAGTGATTTTATGCTGCAAAAGTAGTAAAACATAAAAAAAAACTTTATAAATATAATATCACCATAACCATATTGACCCACATAATAAAATTAGCATATCAAACATACCGCATGATGAACCCCATAAATATATATAAAAAAAAAAAAACACTGACAGAGTTTAAAATTTTCCCACCTCACCTACTAAAAAATGAAATAGAAAGCCATCAAAAAGTGATTTATACCCCAAAATGGTCCAATCCTAAATATGATATTATGAGAATAATCAGATTACTTGTGGATGACGCCTATGCAGAAGATATTATTTATGAGCAATTATATCATTATCTCATTAATGAGCATTCAGTAACCCCTGTCTTGTACATATTCCCTAAAATTCATAAGGATAAGTTGAATCCACCAGGACGCCAGAAGGTATCCTGTGTTTTCCACTATTGCCACTGTGAAGTTCCGGAGTACAAGGCAGACCTCTGGAATGTCTTGCAAACAGGATAAGACAGGTTGATTACAGACCCGGGACCAACAGAATACTTTATTACACATGTAATAAATGAACATGACAGTAGAGGATACGCAGGTTAGGCAATAGTGGTAGCACGACCACTGAACCAAGTGCCCCGGTAGACCAAAGAAAAACCCCAGAGGGCAAAGAGCCAGTGAGTCCCCTACTTCATAGAGCCCCAGGTGGTGGGGATGAACTTGGCCGGAGGCTCAGTGGTTGCACCTCCAGGAAGGTCCCGGTACCCTTGGCTCTACCTGCAGAGAACCATAGAACAGGACTGGAACCCAAACAAACTTAAGGCATGAATTGGACAAGACCAAAAAAGGGCAAAAAGAATACCTCAGGAGTGGCGCCAATTTATGGTTACTCCCAGTGGGAATGCAATGATAAAACTAAAGAACCGCTGGTGGATCGTTAATGAGTATTACTAGTTGGTAGGAAGAAATGTCAAGAAATATATAAAGTAATAGATTAGTCATAAAAACATTGGTTTGGATAAACCATTAAAAACAATGTTAATGAAGTAACAAAGTGCCGATGGTAAGAAAAACTTACTTCACCCAGGAGGTTTTCTTACCATCGGCACTTTGTTACTTCATTAACATTGTTTTTAATGGTTTATCCAAACCAATGTTTTTATGACTAATCTATTACTTTATATATTTCTTGACATTTCTTCCTACCAACTAGTAATACTCATTAACGATCCACCAGCGGTTCTTTAGTTTTATCATTGCATTCCCACTGGGAGTAACCATAAATTGGCGCCACTCCTGAGGTATTCTTTTTGCCCTTTTTTGGTCCTGTACTGACACCCACAGAGGATCCTATTCCCTGTGGGTTATCCCTCGGCAGCCTTTTTACTACTCCCAGTGGCTCTGTCATTCCGCCACCTTCCCTCTCTTTCACTCGTGTCCTCCTTTGGCGCCCCAACTGTTAAACCCAGTCCCCCACAAGACTGTTGTTTAACCCTCTTTATTTATCCTATTCTACTATATGAATTGGACAAGCCAGGAGGAACACAGGGACACGGAAAATACTAAATCCAAGTCAACACAAGCCGAGGTCAGGAACCAAGAGGTAACAACAGTACAAGGGAAATAACAATAACAAAGTCAGTTACCAGACGGGGTCAGAAGCCAAGAGGTCATGTAAGTACCAGGGAAGTCACAGAGACAAAGTCCAAAACAAGTCAAAGTCAAAAGCACAGTAGTCACGATATACAATAAGCTAGTGTTGTAAGACTGCAATGTCCCACTAGCCACACTTAGGCACTGCAAAGTTGTTACATTGTGCTGTATGTCATATTTTACCTTATTTAACCCTATAAGAACCCATGACGTACATGATCATATCTGGCTGTGACTTAAGCACCAGTGACATACAGTACGTTCAAAAAGTCATACACACCCCAAAATTATATGAATCAAACTGTCATCTCATTCTGCAAAAAATGAGACCCTACCTAAGACAATCACCCAAAAAATAAAAAAACTATGGCTCTCAGAATTATGGAGACACTGAAACATTATATTTTTTTGTTTAAAAAATGCTGTTATTGTGTAAATCTTAAATATATAAAAAAGTATACATATTATGTATCGCCGCATCCTTAAGAACCTGCTGTATAAAAATATCACATGAACTCACCCCTCAGGTGAAAACTGTAATTTAAAAAAAAAAAAAAACGGTGTTAGAAAAGATTTTTTTTTGTCACCTTACATCACAAAAAGTGTAATACCAAGCGATCAAAAAGTGATACGCACTCCAAAATCATACCAATCAAACGATCATCTGATCCCGCAAAAAACTGACACAATCGCATAAAAAAACAAAACAACTATGGCTTTCAGAATATGAAGACACTAAAACATGATTTTTTTTGTTTTAAAATGCTGTTACTGTGTAAAACTTAAATAAATAAAGAAAAGTATACATATTATGTATCGTCGCGTCAGTAAGAACTTACTGTACAAAATATCACATGACCTGGCCACCTCAGGTGAACACCGTAAAAAAAAAAAAAAATAAAGTGTGGCAAAAAAGCTATTTTTGTCACCTAACATGACAAAAAGTGTAATACCAAGCGATCAAAAAGTCATATGCACCCTAAAATGGTACCAATCAAACCATAAAAATACCACATAATCTAACCTGTCAGATCAACATTGTAAATAACAAAAAATAAAAACGGTGCCAAAACAGCTAGATGATGAGGAGTGCATGGATGACAAAAGGAATGTGGGGTCATCCTCGTACTCACTGGGACTCTCGGATTCGGAGGCAAGCCTGGCCTATGCCTCCTCGGCCGAGAACGTCCGGCGTGCCATAGGGGAGTGTGTGTGTGCATGTGTATGTGTGTGCGTGTAAACCTTTATTCAGTGTGCATGTGTGTGGGGGAACGGGTGTTCCCGGACTGTTCCCTAAAAAAAAAAAGAACTAACCAAAAAAAAAGAAAAAGCAAAAAAAATGTGAAAAAGTAAAAAAAAAAAACTCGCTGATCAGACGCCTGAAGCTGATCAGCGGTGGGGTGGGCGATGTGCTAACAGTGGCCGGATGCTAAAGAGTGTCGGCCACTGTCAGCGTACGCAAAAAAAACAAAATGCTTGCGCCCCCAAAAAGGTGGAAGGGGGCGAACTGCAGGACCCCTGGGGGGTTATACAGTCACATAGCTGTGCTGTGGACCCCAGACACCCTAAGAGGCAAGATGCAAGAGTTAAAAAAATATATAAAATTAACACCAAACTCTCCCTGCCTGACCTAAAGCTTTCCCTAGCTCACCCTTACCTACCTGATAGTGCCAGATGGCCCTTTGAAGGGTCACAGGAGGGTGCAGGGGGGTGAAGTCTGGGTGCCGGCCGACAACCTGCAGGCTGCTCTCTCCTCGTTCCGGGCAAAGAATGGTGGAAGCGTTCATCTCCATAGTCATCTGTATCGCCGTCCTCAGGACAGCGATACAGATTGCTGTGCTGTGGGGCAGGGGAGGGAGAGGCGTTTCCCTTCCCTGTTCTGCTGATAGGCTGCCAGCACACGGCCTGCAGCCTTTCAGAGCCGTACAGCATGGGACACAGGCCGGAAGAGGCCTGCATCGCATCACTGTGTCTGTGTGATGGAGGTAAGTATAAGTGTGTTTTTTTTTTTTTTAAATACCAGACTATCTGTTACTGCCAGTCTGCCACATGGGGGGAGCAGGAGGCACTTGATACTGGCACATGGGGGGGTGGCACTGGCACTTGATACTGGCATATAGGGGGCATTGCCACCTGTTACTGACACATGGGGGGGCATTGCCACCCGTTACTGACACATGGGGGGCATTGGCAGCACAAAATGGGAGTTGTAGTACATCCAATTATAGCAGACATACCTGTAGTTCCAACTGTACACCACTAGTTTGGCTTGTTTTGTAACTTTCATAGAATTCAATGTAGATATGCACAAATCTGCATTGACAAATATGGGTTAGAGGCTATGAAACAACATGGCAGCTTTGATAAATGACACCAGAAGGAATAATAATAATAATAAGGATGACCTGAAAAGTACTTGTATTGTATGGATGCTTAGTGTTATAAGAATGCACTGTCCCTTTAAATTGTGCATGAATCACCATAGCATCAACCAATAGAATTGCAGGATTTTAATTCAAAGGAGGAAGAAAACTGACAGTTGGTGCCAGTCTGCGATTTCTCAGTTTGAGATACGACAGGCTCCTTACTTCTGCGAGAAAAAGAGACAAAGCGACAATTTTTTCGAGAGAGACGAAGATGGGGATCTGCGCACTGAAGAACCACCTGCTGAGTGCGATTCAACGGAGGTAAAATACCGTCATCTGATCAGTGGAATTGCTGATTTATGTCATCCCCAAAACCGACCATTGGGAAACCAAAATCTATTGGACTTTATTAATGAAAAACACAAAGGTTTCAATATAAATATCCAAAATATGAAGCATCAGATGTTATTATGTAAAATATAGAGAAACTGAGGTTGTTGTATGAAATATGGAGAAATTAAAGTTATTGTATAAAAATATGGAGAAACTCGAGCGCAAACTTTTATTAACATAGAAAGTTTTCAATAAAAATGAACAAACTTAGATGTCATGTTAAATATGGAGAAACTGAGGTAATCGTGTAGAAATATGGAGAAACTTGGGTGCCAATCTTTATTAATATGGAGAATTTTGAATAAATATGGAACATTTTGAGGACCTTGTTATTCAAATTCTTCATAGAAAATAACATATGAGATAGACATTTACAGTACTATGCTGTATATAATACTTGTAGAATATACATACAGGTGGTAACAGGCTTTTACCATGTATCTCAGTGCTACTATGAAGTATAGTTTGGGGGTGATTTACTAGAAAGCCAGAGACAGGATATACAGACATAGGCTTACATTTATTAATATGTGTGCCCCTAGATTCTGGCCAGTGGCGTAACTAGAACTGACTGGGCCCCACAGCAAATTATTGAATGCCCCCCCCCCCTCATGGGCAACTTCTTTACAACCCCAACCCCCCTCCCCCTATGTAAGCCCCAGTCCTGCAGCTAGTCAAAATCACTCACTCAGACCAGGCCCTGCTGCGACTCCGTCCATTTCCCACACATATACTGCATATCATGTCACTGTATATAATACTATTGTGGGGGCCCTTTTAAAATTTAGTCCTCCTCTCAGGTGGGCCCCTTTGAGTTCAGGCCCCGCAATAGCTGCGTCCCCTGCTTCCACTATAGGTACACTCCTGCCTTTCACAATATTATAGCTATACACACTATACAATGCATACAATAAAAGGTATGTTACCATAATTACAAGAAAAATGCTAAAAAAAGTACTCAAAACAAATATAATTAGGGAGAGTCTACACTTCCGTTTCATTTTGGGTTCTTCTGATGTGCCAGAAAAACAGAAAAAAAACAGTATGTATCTTGTAAAAAAAAAAGGATCCTGTAAACAAATAGATCCTGTTGCATCCGTTATGCACATTTGGCATATGTTTGAGACATTTCTGAGATCTGTTTTATCAGATGGAAAAAAGTACTGCATACAGGACTTTTCTTTCTGTCTAAAAAACGGATCTCAGGTAGAAATGGCTCAAACGGATGCCAAATGTGCATAACGGATGCAACAGGATCTATTTGTTTACAGGATCCTTTTTTTCTGTTCTGACGGATTAGAAGAATCTAAAATGAAATGGAGATGTGAACTCTTGCTTACTTGAATATACAGAATAAAATAGCATAACCAATTTCAAACTCCAGGAATAGTATCCACTAGGTAGTGTATTTCACCTATGCATCCTTGGTATGGGGCTGAATGTATAAATGCACACATACATTCATTATATAGTCTTAGGCCTGTTTCTCATTTCACATGCATTTTATGCATTGGAATTTCCACCAAATGCCTTCACTGGTGAGATAACTAGGTTCTGTTAGATAGATAGATAGATAGATAGATAGATAGATAGATAGGAGATAGATAGATAGATAGATAGATAGATAGATAATAGGATAGATAGATAGATAGATAATAGGATAGATAAATAGATAGATAGATAGATAGATAGATAGGAGATAGATAGATAATAGGATAGATAGATAGATAGATAGATAGATAGATAGATAGGAGATAGATAGATAATAGGATAGATAGATAGATAGATAGGAGATAGATAGATAGATAGATAGATAGATAATAGGATAGATAGATAGATAGATAGATAGATAGATAATAGGATAGATAGATAGATAGATAGATAGATAGATAGATAGGAGATAGATAGATAGATAATAGGATAGATAGATAGATAGATAGATAGATAGATAGATAGATAGATAGATAGATGATAAATAATCACACACACACCTTTCACATACATACACTTTCCTTACTCAGGCTAGATAGATTTGTCAGGCTGTGGGAGATCCATAAGAGTTTCTAACCCCCCTGAGCACATGGCTGGTGTCTTCTCCTCAGAGAGCAGTGCAGGCCTCCTCCTCTCCCACTCACTCTCGTCCCGACTAGACACTGACAGCAGAGCAAAGAGCACTACTGCCCCGCCGACAGTAAGTGAAGAGGAGCAAATAGGGAGGGGGGGAGTTCTTAAGGAAGCTCCAGGGATATGTTTTAAGGTAGCAGCATAAGCTGCTGCTGACAAGAGCTTCTGTTATCTTCAGTGCAGCCCTCCACTGTACGCTGCCTGCTGCCTGTGAGGCCAGAAGTTTACATAATAGTACATGCGCCCCTGACGGCTGACACCCCTGCTACTGCTCCCGGGCCCCTTGTAAGCTCAGGGCCCCGAAGCAGCTGCTTCCCCTGCTTCCCTGATAGTTACGCCCCTGATTCTGGCATAAAGTACACAAAAATATGGCACAATTTGAAACAATTTGGCAAATCTAGCTCCACCACAAGTTTGACATTGCTATGTAATACCGGTGCCAAATTTCTTGAAACAGCTACACCAGAACAGTTGTTCTATGGAGGTGTGCGGTGTTAGACCCCTGATCCGTGAGTGACGGCCTAACCTAGTCATAAGCACGTAAAGCCAAGTTAACAACAAGGGCACCTCAGCCACCATCTGGCCTGTGTCCCTTACAACAGAGTGTGCCCTGTAGAATTCATGTGCTGTTCTTCCCTTCACTTATGTTGGCCTGCCCACGGACTACCAAAAAATGTAATTAACCAGAACTGTGTTTGCCCTCCGTTTACCTACACTCACACCGTGACCTCACAGAGACATTCCCCTCTTGGTCTGGTTCACAGCAAGACCAACCACAGGCAACATGTGGCCAGAAGACTGCATGTTAAATAGCCCCAACTGATGAGTCACGTGACATGGCCAGCGTCACGTGGCTCGCATCGCGCACATCAATGCAGCTGAGCGCAGATTCATCACTATCGGCGCACACCTCCCCTGCTGCTCGTTGTCTAGGGGATGGAGGACGCCGACCACGCTGAGGAGGCATGGGTGGCCGAGTCCTCCCCGCTGTCACCATGGAGACGAGGACGCCGGCCTTGTCCTCGCTCCACACAAGCGGGATGAGGCGGCGCTGCAAGGACAGACCATGTCGCTGGCTCCCCTTTAAAAGCAGTTAAGCACTGCCAAGCTATACATGGAAAAGACAGAATCAGAAGCAGTTTTGCTGCTAGGCTATACATGGAACAGACAGGATCAGAAGAAGTTGGGCACTGCCAGGCTATACATGGAACAGACAGGATCAGAAGCAGTTGGGCACTGCCAGGCTATACATGGAACTGAGAGGATCAGAAGCAGTTGGGCACTGCCAGGCTATACATGGAACAGACAGGATCAGAAGCAGTTTTGCTGCTAGGCTATACATGGAACAGACAGGATCAGAAGAAGTTGGGCACTGCCAGGCTATACATGGAACAGACAGGATCAGAAGCAGTTGGGCACTGCCAGGCTATACATGGAACTGACAGGATCAGAAGCAGTTGGGCACTGCCAGGCTATACATGGAACTGACAGGATCAGAAGCAGTTGGGCACTGCCAGGCTATACATGGAACATAAAATGCAAAAAGATTGTGGAGCCCCAGTTATGGGTCTACAACACAGTGAAAGCCAGATATCCCTCAAAGGAAGGAAAAACAAGCAAAGGGGTGTCTCCATTACAGAGATCACCAAAACCACCATATTAAGTGGCCCCTATGCCAAGATCCCGCTCTTTTACAAGCTTTAAGGATGTGACAGGGAAGACCTAAGCAAGTTATCCATCCACAGACAGCTGTTTCGAGGTGTTGCCCCTCATCAGTGTGGAGTAGGATTCTGGCTAACCGGGAGCAATGCTTTGGTGACTACTCAAACAAAGCAATAGCTGATCTTAGGAGACCAGCTACAAAAATACCGTGGAGCCTCACTTAGAGTCTCAAACACAGCAATCCAAAGTGCAAAGCTCCTAGGAAACATAAAATGCAAAAGATTGTGGAGCCCCAGTTATGGGTCTACAACACAGTGAAAGCCAGATATCCCTCAAAGGAAGGAAAAACAAGCAAAGGGGTGTCTCCATTACAGAGATCACCAAAACCACCATATTAAGTGGCCCCTATGCCAAGATCCCGCTCTTTTACAAGCTTTAAGGATGTGACAGGGAAGACCTAAGCAAGTTATCCATCCACAGACAGCTGTTTCGGGGTGTTGCCCCTCATCAGTGTGGAGTAGGATTCTGGCTAACCGGGAGCAATGCTTTGGTGACTACTCAAACAAAGCAATAGCTGATCTTAGGGAGACCAGATACAAAAATACCGTGGAGCCTCACTTAAGAGTCTCAAACACAGCAATCCAAAGTGCAAAGCTCCCTAGGAAACATAAAATGCAAAAAGATTGTGGAGCCCCAGTTATTAAGCAATTAAGCACTGCCAAGCTATACATGGAAAAGACAGGATCAGAAGCAGTTGGGCACTGCCAGGCTATACATGGAACAGACAGGATCAGAAGCAGTTGGGCACTGCCAGGCTATACATGGAACTGAGAGGATCAGAAGCAGTTGGGCACTGCCAGGCTATACATGGAACTGACAGGATCAGAAGCAGTTGGGCACTGCCAGGCTATACATGGAACAGACAGGATTAGAAGCAGTTGGGCACTGCCAGGATTTGATTGCTTTTAAAGTGTAATGCATTATATCTATAAACAATTACATTTTAAATGGCTATGCTATTCTCACATTGACCAGCAGGCTGAGCCAGAGAGACGCAGCCTGCTGAATCACTAGAGACAGGCTTGGGCCCTCAACGGAAGCCAGGTAAGGCTTCACAACACATCAGCACCCCGCAATTGAATTTGCGGGGTGCTGATGGGAGACATAGGGAGTCCGCTCCCTCTGTCACCGCTTTACATGCGGCGGGCGCCATTGCGCCGGCATGTAAAGCGTCAAACAGCCTGGCTCAGCTCTCCTGCCAGTCCGGGCTGTTAGAATAGGGCCCCCGCTCTCATGTGAGAGCCGGGTCTCCGCTCCAAGCTGCATGGGAGACCCGTACAGTGCTTAGACTGGGGCGCCGTAAAAACGCAGTGGCCCAGCCTAAGGCCCCTTAATGACCGCCGAAAAAACATGTATGGGTGATCACTAATAGGTTAATTTGTTAGCGATACTTCTGACTTTTTATCTAAAATAAAATGTCTGGACATAACTGAGGGCGACCGATTAGTCTCATTTGATGTAGTTAGCCTTTATACAAGTATAGAGCATGAAAAGGGATTAGCAGCGATAGGTGAAGCATTATACCCCTTAGAATTCACATGGAAGGTGCAGGTGCAGCCAAAATCTCTGCACTCCCTATGATTGTGTACCTTTATCTATCTTATCTATCCATCCCCCATCTATCAATCCATCCCCCATCTATCAATTCATCCGCCATTTATCATCCATCCCCCATCTATCAGCCATCTATCTATTTTTCCCCATCTATCATCTATCAATCCATTTCCCATCTATCCTTTTATCCCCTATCTAGCCATCTTGGAAACAAAAACACTTGTCCAAGACCATCGTCCTGTTTGAACATGCGAAGGATATGATGCCAAATAAATAGTATAAGAATATAACTTGCAATCAGCACATACTAGAAAAAAACCCAGAAATGCACAAATAGCTAAGAAATATTCACACGAATGCCCTCTCCTACTGGGATGGTGACAACCCTATAACCCTGAATATCCCTCAAAACACCTGCGTACCCCGACACGTTTCCCCCTATTCAAGGGTTCATCAGGGGGTCACCAGAACAAAGTCAGGTATTAATGAATGGTTATTAGTGCAACCATGAAAAATTAAGGGGGCTGGTGGTAACCAGCGGTACCTGAAGCAGATGAGGCAGCACTCGTCAAATGACATATATAATGTGGCGGCCCCTCAGGTATCCAGCCCCCTGATGGGTCCATCGATATCCAGGCCCTGGGCCTTTCCAGGGCCTGGATATCGATGGACCCGAAGAGGCTGAGATACCTGAGGGGCCGCCACATATATTTCATTTGGCGAGTGCTGCTCATCTGCTTCAGTACCGCTGGTTCACCAGCCCTCTTATTTCACGGTTACACTTACTGACCATTCATTAATACCTGACTTTGTTCTGGTGACCCCGATGAGCCCTCGGATAGAGGAAACGCTCGAGCTCGAAGTGTTTGAGATATTCAGAGTTATAGGATAGATCACGAGGACGAGGGCTTACCACCATCAGGTGAGTCCCTCGGGCTTACGGATACGGAAGGGATACGGTAGGGTTACCTCACCTGCCTCCTCCTAGACGTTTATCTGTCATAATCTGCCTCTCCCTCCCTGATGGGAATATATTTATAGGATTTTTCCTTTGGGGAATCTCTTTGGGCATATAGTCTATTGGGCGTTTGCCTTTTTAATGCATATCAATAAACTTATTGGTTTTAGAGTCTACCACTTATTGGGCCTTACATTTGATTTAATACGTGGAGACCTGTTATATGGTTCAATTACTTTTTGGTTATGTGGATGGTGACAACCCCAAGATGTGTTTCTGTGAAGCCTTCATTTTGTGGTGGGCCTGTATGCTTTCAAATGCCAGGGCTAAATTTCTGTCCCAATCTGGCCTTGATCTTAGCCCATCATAATGTGAAGTCACACCTTACTTATTGTAGTTGTTGTGTATAGATATAATAAAGACAAACTCTCTGTAGATTTTAATATTTATTATTCATGAAAGATCTTACAATCATGTCTGGTAAGTGAAGGAGCTGCTTTATATCTTAGCAGCTTCCTTCTGTCACGTCCGGTAGGTGAAGAATCTGCTTGCTATCTTTGCAGGTTCCTTCTGTCTCTGCCACCACGTTGTAGATGGTTACATAGCAAGTATGGCTGAAAGAAGTCCTTCAATTTCAACCTTTAATTACTTGCTATGATGATCCAGAGGAAGGCGAAAAACCCCTGAGGAATATTAGTTGTCCTCATATAAGGGGAAAAAATTCCTCCCTGACCCCAAATATGGCGATCGGAATGAAACCCTGGATTGTTGGTGCTCCAATCTACGTGGATGTTCAGTGGTGGACACTCGGTAGGTTTGTCAAATCCGGTTAAAAAAAAAGCATAAATGGCAAAATAGAGAAAGAAAGGCGCTCATAGGGTAGCATGTTCCAGATATTTTGGTTGCAGAAATGGGGTGGTCGCGCTCACCTTTTTTGGTTGTGCAAACAGAAGGCACAACGCTTGTGAAGGCAACTGAAGAGGTCGGTGCTGCCGCTATCCGCTCAGTCCAGTTGGGTGGTTGCCAAACCCCCAGGGTACTGATAAGAAGTAAATGGGTATATTGGGTGTGCGGTGAATCCACACAAAAGGATGGGTACCACTTGGCGCACAATGACGACCTTGAGGCAGGTGTGTTCAATGACGGTATTTATTGACTACGCGTTTCGGGGTTCAAATACCCCTTTTTCAAGTCTGGAATGCCATGCTGCTAGGTGTATCTTAGGCCACAGGAATAGCTGCTTAGGTGTGAAGCTGCAGTGAGTATCGCTGTGGGTGGATGGATGGCGTGCGTTTTCCTGAGGCTGCAGAACGCTGACAGTGTGGCTCCAAAGCCTTACTGTCAGCGTTCTGCAGCCTCAGGAAAACGCACGCCATCCATCCAGTTAGACAGTTAGATCTTCACATTAAATGTCCTTTTACACTGCCTCATTGGGACAGTTGTATTTTGAGAGTTGTGCTGGATCCTGTGAAATTAGAACGGGCAGTGTGAGCACCGATGGAGGAGAACATATCCATTGGTGCTTGGTTGCACCGGCCTAATTACACAGGACAACGCAAACAGAATGCTGGAGGAGCGACTGCTACCGGCTATTCATTATCAGCAGCACATTCCTGATTACACAGAGAGATTTGATGCCAATAATCGAGCCTCTTATATCCTGATGAAAGATGCCCATCGACCGAAGAACGAGTAAATGCTTGTTGATTGGCTGCTCTATTATACAAGTTAATTATCCTGTGAATACTACAAACCAATAATCGTGGGGTCTAATAGGGGCTTTATACTGTAGACCTGGTGGGGCTCCTCAGGTATCACCACTACTAGTCACTCAAGGATAATTAAAGTACCTTGGATAACAATAGTCTGAGGGTGCATTCTCACGACTGTATGTATTTTGCTGTCTGCAAAAAATACGGATGATGTCAGTGTGACGTCCGTGTTATATCATTTTTTTTCATACATTGAAATAATGCTTGTTCTTGTCCACAAAACGGACCAGAATAAGACATGTTCTATATTTTTTGTGGGACTGTAATATAAATATACGGATGCTGTCCACATTTTTGCGGACCAATTGCAATGAATGAGTCTGCATCCAATCAGCAAAATGCAGATCAGATGCGGACCAAAAATATGGTCGTGTGACTTGGGCCTAATTCTTATTAACCACTAAATGGATGGAAGTAAATATTAGGCTAAAAGACAAAAAGACTATGATCACACCATCCCTAGTCACTTACTAAAGTTGCACATTTACCTTTGGTTCAGCCTTCATGCGTCTTGATATTTACCCCCTATAGTTACACCACTGGCAACACAGCAATAATAACACTATGGATCTCACAAGGTGTTATACTTACATTGTCAAATTGGAATGGTGGGTGGTTTAGGCTGTGTTATGTGGACAGCAAAATAGATCTAATGAGAAGTGATAGTGGTAAGCTGGTAACAGGCCATAATGGAGACATTGTAATAAGCAGAATCCCCTATGAAAAAAAAAGAAATAAAGCATGAGTCAATTTGTTTCTAATGTTGATTAACCATCTATGAGAGATATAACAATTGCCTTCTCAGTTGACATAAAAACTTGAGGGGAATGTCTTCTCTTCACTTCATACTCACCTGGTGTGGTAGCATCTACTGGTATTATTTTTGGCACTACTGCCTTCTACAGGAGCTGCTTCATGGTGACAGGTAGTATTTTGGAATTCAGAGTTGGAGAATATTGATGGATTTCATATTCCTTTCTGGTTTGAGTTAGTCATCCACCAGCTTTATCCACAGACCAGTTACTTTTCTTTCTTACTGAATGGCCTCTTCGTAAATAGTTTGGCCATCCAAGTTTGGGTCTGCACAATGACAGGATGATATTGTCTTGACCACTCTGGACATACAAAGCTAAACTGATTGAAGATCTTCTGGTGTTCAGATCTTATTATGTTTGGCGATTCAGCATATTCCAGAGTTTGGTCCATATTAAGTTCAATAGGAGCTGCCATCATGATCGCTGGCGGTGCCATTCTTCTGGCTTCTACATCTTCCCAACTGATATCTGCAAAAAATGGATGGCTTTTCATGTCTCCGTTTACTCCTAGCCGCTGTAACGAATTTTTACACAGCAGCCCTTTTAAGATGTTGACTGCTTCAGGAGTCAGAGACTCTGGGTAGACTGGAGGACGGTAGAGAACAGTATACTCAATTTCTATGAGATGTTTTCCAGGGAAAGGAGCCCTTCTTGTGTAGAGTTTGTACAGAATCACGCCAATTGCAAAATAATCTACTCCTCGCCCATGTGAGTGGCCTCTCACCAGTTCTGGGGCTGCGAATCCTGGTGTACCTATTCTCCTCTTTGATGGCCATTGATGCACACCCATTGCTACCATGCCAAAGTCTGTTATTTTGACATGGCCGTCTACGGTCAGAAGGATGTTAAGTGGCTTTAAGTCCCAGTGTAGAATGTCTTTGTTGTGCAGGAACTCTGTGCCACAGATCACTTCTGCCAAGATGAATCGTATGGTGGCAGTATCAAGAGGAAAGATCTTTCTCGTAAAATCAAATAGGTCCCCTCTGGTGGCCAATTCCATCACATAATAGACAAAGTTTTGGGTGTGGAAGGCAGCCAGGCCATGAATCAGGTAAGGACTCTGGTTGGATAGTTGTAGGATATGGCATTCTACCAAACTGTATCCACGCTCCATAAAATCCTGTTTATCCGCCACTTTAATGGCAACACATTCCTGGCGGATAACATCTCTTGCCAAGAAGACTTGACCAAAGCTTCCTGCTCCCAGTTTCTGATGGAAATTGAAGGACTGTAATGAAAGGGGTACTGTGGCAGATGTTTTCTTGCCAAACTGGTCAGGTTCCTCCAGACAGTTGCCAGTTTTCTGTCGATGGCTACTGCTGCTCTGAGATGTTTTGGTAGATCTGCTGAGCTCCTCAAGTTTCTCCTGTTTTAGAGAGCTGCTATTGCTGCTTGACTTCTCAGATCCACCATCTTTTCTCTTATCACTGACCTTTATGCTTTTATTTTTCCCCTTATAGTCTTTTTTTTTCTTCCCTTTAGATGACACTTTGGCTGTTTGCAGAAAAGAAAGAAACAAATGATGTAGACTTTTATGCAATTTTTTAAGTAAAACCCACATCAGAACATATTCATATAATCATTCTTGAAACCTAAAACCTACATTATATTCAGTACAGGATAAAACCCTAAATACCAATCCGAGGCCTATGTGATTCTATGGTTAAAAAGAAATGGGGTCATATATTAAGACAGGCATTTTAGACACCAGTCTTAATAACCCTGCACTAGCGCTTGATGCGTCTAAGTTATGTAGAGGTCGCCATCTCTAATTTAGACATCTTTATCATTGACATATAACAGCCTTAGGCCTCTTTCACACTTGCGCTGTTTCTTTCCGTCCTAGAGTTCCGTCCTTGGGGCTCTAGGACGGAAAGAAACTGATCAGGATAATCCTAATGCATCCTGAATGGAGAGAAATCCGTTCAGGATGCATCAGGATGTCATCCGTTCAGTATGTTAACGTTTCTTGGACGTTGACAAAACCGTAGCATGCTGCGAATTTGTCTCCGTCCAAAAAGCCGGAAGACATGCCGCAATGCCGGATCCGGAATGAATGCCCATTGAAGAGCATTATTCCGGATCCGGCATTAAGCTAACGTCGTCGGCATTCCGGCGCATTGCTGCGCATGCAGCCGTTCCGATCGGGGCCCCAGTGTAAGCTGGGGCTCGATCGAGTTACCATGGCAGCCAGGACGCTACTGGAGTCCTGGCTGCCATGGTAAGTACAACCCAGCAGTGTACTTACCTGCGCTGCGGCCGCCGGGCGCTCCATTATGACATCACAGGTCCAGGCGGCGCATTGATCTATGCGCCACCCGGACCTGTGACGTCATTAGGAGCGCCCGGCGCCGCAGCGCAGGTGAGTACACTGCTGCTGAGTACCATGGCAGCCAGGACTCCAGTAGCGTCCTGGCTGCCATGGTAACAGTGAAAGCATATTGAAGACTGATCAGGATACTGATCAGTCTTCAAATGCTGTCAGTCCACTTACGTTCTGACGGATCCGGCGGGACGGAAGTGCCCGCCGGATCCTCAGAACGCAAGTGTGAAAGAGGCCTTAAAACTAAAGCAGCTCCCTTGCTGGCATAGATTTAGAGCATTTTCTACATCAAAATCGTCCCGCACTCCTTCATGCCAATTACACACCACCTTTTTTGTTCTAGAACTGGCGTACATGGCATGGAAGGGTAAGAAGTCTCAGATTTTTCTGAAAATCACTGCTGCGACAAAATCTGCGCCAAATATACGACAAAAAGTGACCTCCAAAATACACAGATGGTATGAAGATCTCCTAGATATGCCATGAGCTAAACACTTATAAAATATTAAATCACATTATTTCCAAATCTCCTAAAGCAACATGTGTGAATGAGATCTAGTACAACTATTCAATAATTCCAGGTTTTATATCAAGTTAAAATCATCATCTAAGCAGTGTGCGAATATTATAAAATGAGGTTCAGCAGGTACAGTATAAATAGGAAAAGCCTTCCCCAGGTGACATATTTTGGACAACACTAGTCATGAATAAGGACTAATGTTGTACTAAATGCTTCTGCTGTACCCCACTTTATCATGTTTGGAGACTGCTTAGAGGACAGTTTTAAAAGGACTTGTATAAGAGTATAACTTGAGCCCAAAGTTCCCAGTGTCGCGGAGCTGCCCTAGGAAAGGGTGGGGTCACAGCACGACTTACACGTTTGTTGCGACCACCACACGCCAATTGCAGTGTTCGAATTTTTACAATTCACATGTTGTAGCAAACATGTGAGTCACACTGCAACCCCATTTATTCCTATGGTAGTCCTGCTGTCTGCAAATCTTGGACGCTGGCACGCAACACTTGTCTTGCTCAAAATCGCCGCATAGACGTTCTCTAAAAGCTATTATTCTTTTATTCGGAGAGTTGCTCTGGAGCTCATTCCTGTGTATGCCATGGGCTACCTGGGACATACACTAAATAATACCTCAGGCATTGTGTGAACGCACCCTAACTCTGTGTAACCTGTAAAGGTTCTGAACTATTCCCATCAACATTTCCAGATACTTCATGATTTCCTACCTCTGATGTGACTGGGTCCTGGGATTTCACAAGGACTTTGTTCTTTGATGGGACTTGTCCTCTTCCATTTAAACCCAGCAATCCTCGCCTATGATTTTTGTAGGCGGTTTAAGAACAGGCTTTTTGGCTTTTCTTGGCTCTCTGTGCATTCTCCAGTCTGTCCTCTCCATCTTTCTTGATATTTCCATCCTCATTTTGCAGTTGTTCTCCATCCTGTTCACCATAATACTGGACATACAGATCTTCCATCCTGTGGATCAGGTCATGAATCTGATGGTATTCTGCTAGCATTTCAGCTTCATATTGTTGTTCTTTATCCTGTCCACCATAGTACTGGATGTAGAGCTCTTGCATGTTGTGGATCAGGTCATGAATCTGATGGTATTCTGCTAGCAGTTCCTGTTCCACTAAATTATCTGTCACCAGTTCTGTCTCCTTTTCATCAGCCATGATGATCTGATTTACCTCCATTTGGTCTATCTTTTCCTTCTCTTTTGGTGGAATGTCAACTGTAAAAAACATATAGATGATAAGAAGTGACATCAGAACCCTGAAGGCTGCTTTATATATCTGGTATATTACATACTATATTCACTATGACATGTCACCATTGATTTTTAGAAAGTGGTACAGATGGAAAGTGAAGAAGTTGCTCGCAGCTACCAGTCAGTGGTTATAAGAGATGAGAGCTGGAATCTGGTTGGTTGCTATAGACAACTCCTCCACTTTTCTCCACTTTTGATAATTCCCCATTATTTCTATAAATTAGTATCTATAGCATTGGGATCATTTTGTCAGTGACACGGGGTACTGTAACAATGACCATAACGTTGTATTATATAAGAAGGTACATGATGTCCTCCTACCTGTGCTGTCCACCATATTGATGTGGCTGGGTCCTGGGAGTTCTTCTGAACTTCTCTTTTCTTGGATGGAAGTTCTCCTCCTCTTACGCCCAGCAATCCTTGCCCAGGTTTTCTGCAGGCGCGCTAAGAACCGGTTCTTTCTTGGTTTCCCAGCTTTACCTGGCTTCTCCTGGACATCATCAACACAACAGATCTTCTATTGATGTAGGCTTGTTCAGATTCTTCTGTGCTCTCCCTTGAACTTCCTTATCTTTTTGACGCTGAAGATAGTTCTTAATGATATTGACATTATGTTTGGGGTCCCTGTTCTGCTACAAAGTAAATTTGGAGCCAATCAGAAATCTCTCTGATGGAACTATGTAATGGATTAGTAATATTATTACTGACAACATTTTCCATATATACATTGTATGTGTATGTATATATATAGGCGAATTTTCAAGGGTTGAGTGCTACACTTTAGGATATAGAGTGGCGGCAACTTTTGTCAAATAATAACATTAGTCCCATTCCACAAAACATAAGCCCCAACTTATGTTACATTTGTGAAATGTATTTTTTACATTGGTGAAAAAAATAAAAAAGTTAATGATGTTTGTATATGGTGTTGTAAAATATAAATTATCTTTAATAAAAAGTGGTTTTATGCTGCAAAAGTAGTAAAACATAAAAAAAACCTTTATAAATATAATATCACCATAACCATATTGACCCACATAATAAAATTAGCATATCAAACATACCGCATGATGAACCCCATAAATATAAAAATAAAAAAACACTGACAGAGTTGAAAATTTTCCCACCTCACCTACTAAAAAATGAAAAAGAAAGCTATCAAAAAGTGATTTATACCCCAAAATGGTCCAATCCTAAATATGATATTGTGAGAATAATCAGATTACTTGTGGATGACGCCTATGCAGAAGATATTATTTATGAGCAATTATATCATTATCTCATTAATGAGCATTCAGTAACCCCTGTCTTGTACATATTCCCTAAAATTCATAAGGATAAGTTGAATCCACCAGGACGCCAGAATGTATCCTGTGTTTTCCACTATTGCCACTGTGAAGTTCCGGAGTACAAGGCAGACCTCTGGAATGTCTTGCAAACAGGATAAGACAGGTCGATTACAGACCCGGGACCAACAGAATACTTTATTACACATGTAATAAATGAACATGACAGTAGAGGATACGCAGGTTAGGCAATAGTGGTAGCACGACCACTGAACCAAGTGCCCCGGTAGACCAAAGAAAAACCCCAGAGGGCGAAGAGCCAGTGAGCCCCCTACTTCACAGAGCCCCAGGTGGTGGGGATGAACTTGGCCGAAGGCTCAGTGGTTGCACCTCCAGGAAGGTCCCAGTACCCTTGGCTCTACCTGCAGAGAACCATAGAACAGGGCTGGAACCCAAACAAACTTAAGGCATGAATCGGACAAGCCAGGAGGAACACAGGGACACGGAAAATACTAAATCCAAGTCAACACAAGCCGAGGTCAGGAACCAAGAGGTAACAACAGTACAAGGGAAATAACAATAACAAAGTCAGTTACCAGACGGGGTCAGAAGCCAAGAGGTCGTATAAGTACCAGGGAAGTCACAGAGACAAAGTCCAAAACAAGCCAAAGTCAAAAGCACAGTAGTCACGATATACAATAAGCTAGTGTTGTAAGACTGCAGCGTCCCACTAGCCACACGTAGGCACTGCAAAGTTGTTACATTGTGCTGTATGTCATATTTTACCTTATTTAACCCTATAAGAACCCATGACGTACATGATCATATCTGGCTGTGACTTAAGCACCAGTGACATACAGTACGTGTAATACAAAGCTATCAAAAAGTCATACACACCCTAAAATTATATGAATCAAACCGTCATCTCATCCTGAAAAAATGAGACCCTACCTAAGACAATCGCCCAAAAAATAAAAAAACTATGGCTCTCAGAATATGGAGAAACTGAAACATTATTTTTTTTTGTTTAACCGCCTCAGCCCCCCTAGCTTAAACACCCTTAATGACCAGGCCACTTTTTACAATTCCGCACTACACTACTTTCACCGTTTATTGCTCCGTCATGCAACTTACCACCCAAATTATTTTTACCTCCTTTTCTTCTCACTAATAGAGCTTTCATTTGGTGGTATTTCATTGTTGCTGACATTTTTACTTTTTTTGCCATTAATACAAATTTAACGACATTTTTGCAAAAAAATGACATTTTTCACTTTCTGTTGTAAAATTTTTAAAAAAAAACTACATTTCTATATAAATTTTTCTCTAAATTTATTGTTCTACATGTCTTTGATAAAAAAGTCCAATAAGTGTATATTTATTGGTTTGGGTAAAAGTTATAGCGTTTACAAACTATGGTGCAAAAAGTGAATTTCGGCATTTTGAAGCAGCTCTGACTTTCTGAGCACCTGTCATGTTTCTTCAGGTGCTAGAATGTCAGGATAGTATAAATACCCCCCAAATGACACCATTTTAGAAAGAAGACACCCCAAAGTATTCGCGGAGGGGCATGGTGAGTTCATGTATCATTTCATTTTTTTTTCACAAGTTAGCGGAAAATGACACTTTCTGAGAGAAAAAAAAAAAAAAGTTTCAATTTCTGCTAACTTCTGCAAAAAATAAATAAATCTCAGACGGACTCACTATGCCCCTCAGTGAATACCTCGGGGTGTCTACTTTCCGAAATGGGGTCATTTGTGGGGTGTGTTTACTGTTCTGGCATTTTGGGCGGGGCTAAATTGTGAGCAGCCATATAAAACCTAAAGGTACTCGTTGGAATTTGGGCCCCTTTTCGCACCCATGCTGCAAAACAGTGTCACTTATGTGGTATCGCCGTACTCAGGAGAAGTAGGGGAATGTGTTTTGGGGTGTATTTTTACATATACCCATGTTGGGTGAGAGAAATATCTCTGTAAATTGTCAACTTTGTATAAAATTTTTTAAAAGTTGTCGTTTACAGAGATATTTTTCACACAAAGTATGGGTATATATAAAAATACACCCCAAAACACATTGCCCTACTTCTCCTGAGTACGGCGATACACATGTGTGCCACTTTTGCAGCCTGGGTGCAAAGGCCCTAAAACCAATGAGTACCTTTAGGATTTCACAGGGCATTTTTACGCATTTGGATTCCAGACTTCTTCTCATGCTTTAGGGGCCCCTAAAATGCCAGGACAGTATAAATACCCCACATGTGACCCCATTTTGGAAAGAAGACACCCCAAGGTATTCCGTGAGGGGTATGGTGAGTTCATGTAAAATTTTATTTTTTGTCACAAGTTAGTGAAATATGAGACTTTGTAAAAAACAAAATAAAAAAAAAATATCAATTTCCGCTAACTTGTGCCAAAAAATAAATATTCTGTGAACTCGCCATGCCCCTCAAGGAATACCTTAGGGTGTCTTCTTTCCAAAATGGGGTCACATGTGGGGTATTTATACTCACCTGGCATTTTAGGGGCCCCTAAAGCGTGAGAATCCAAATGCATAAAAATGGCCTGTGAAATCCTAAAGGTACTCATTGGTTTTAGGGCCCCTTTGCGCACCCAGGCTGCAAAAAAGTGTCACTCATGTGGTATCCCCATACTCAGGAGAAGTAGAGCAATGTGTTTTGGGGTGTATTTTTACATATACCCATGCTGCGTGTGAGAAATATCGCTGTAAACGACAACTTTTTACATTTGGAAAGAAGACACCCCAAGGTATTCCATGAGGGGCATGGCGAGTTCATAGAAGATTTTTTTTTCGGCACAAGTTAGTGGAAATTGATTTTTTATTGTTTTTTCTCACAAAGTCTCCCTTTCTGCTAACTTTTGACAAAAGTTTAATTTTTCATGGACTCATTATGCTCCTCAGCGAATACCTTGGGGTGTCTTCTTTCCAAAATGGGGTCACATGTGGGGTATTTATACTGCGCTGGCATTTTAGGGGCCCCTAAAGCGTGAGAATCCAAAAGCATAAAAATGGCCTGTGAAATCCTAAAGGTACTCATTGGTTTTAGGGCCCCTTTGCGCACCCAGGCTGCAAAAAAGTGTCACTCATGTGGTATCGCCGTTCTCAGGAGAAGTAGGGCAATGTGTTTTGGGGTGTATTTTTACATATACCCATGCTGCGTGTGAGAAATATCGCTGTAAACGACAACTTTTTACATTTTTTTATTCAAAGTTGTCAATTTACAGAGATATTTCTCTCACCCAGTATGGGTATATGTAAAAATACACGCCAAAACACATTGCCCTACTTCTCCTGAGTACGGCGATACCACATGTGTGACACTTTTATGCAGCCAAGATGCGCAAAGGGGCCCTAAAACCAATGAGTACCTTTAGGATTTCACAGGCCATTTTTACGCATTTGGATTCTCACGCTTTAGGGCCCCTAAAATGCCAGGACAGTATAAATACCCCACAAGTGACCCCATTGTGGAAAGAAGACACCCCAAGGTATTCTGTGAGGGGTATGGCGAGTTCACAGAAAAAAAAAAATTGTCACAAGTTAGCAGAAATTGATTTTTTTTTTTTTTTTTTTTACAGTCTCATATTCCACTAACTTGTGACAAAAAATAAAATTTTGCATGAACTCACCATACCCCTCACGGAATACCTTGGGGTGTCTTCTTTCTAAAATGGGGTCACATGTGGGGTATTTATACTGTCCTGGCATTTGAGGGTCTCCGCAATCATTACACGTATGGCCTGCATTAGGAGTATCTGCGATTCTCCTTATATTGAGCATACGGGTAATGAGATTTTTTTTTTCCGTTCAGCCTCTGCGCTGAAAAAAAAAAAAAAAATGAACGGCACAGATTTTTTTATTCGCATCGATCAATGTGGATGAAAAAATCTCTGCCAAAATCAGTGACTGCGGTGCGGTGAGCTGGGCGCTAGCTACCTAACAAGTAGCTAACTAACTGGCGGTGATAAGGGACCCTTATGCCCCATTCACACGTCCGAAATTCTGTTTGCGGAACGGAATTGTGGACCCATTCATTTCTATGGGGACAGACTTTGTCCGGCTCGGATCCGGAATTACGGATCCGCGCTTCCGGGTCTGCACTTCCGTTCCGCAAAAATATAGAACATGTCCTATTCTTGTCCGCAATTGCAGACAAGAAAAAGAATTTTCTATATAGTTCTGGCAATGTGCGGATCTGCAAAATGCAGAAAGCACATTGCCGGTGTCCGTGTTTTGAGGATCTGCAGATCCGCGGATCCGATCCACGGATCCGTGAATCCACGGATCCGCAAAACACATATGGACGTCTGAATGGAGCCTTACAAGGGGTGTGATCAATGACAGGGGGGTGATCAGGGGGTCTAGATGGGGTGATCAAGGGGTTAATAGGTGAGGCGGGGGTGGGGGGGGTTAGTGTAGTGTTTGGTGCAACTTTACAGTAGTTACCTGGTCCTCTGGTGGTCGATCCCAGCAAATGGGACCACCAGAGGACCAGGTAGCAGCTATATCAGACGCTGTTCACAAAACAGCGTCTGATATAGCTGTTTGATGCGATTTAATTCGCATCTACAGCCTGCCAGCGATGGATCATCGCTGGCAGGCTGTAGCCGAACTGCCGAGACGCGCTTCACTGTGAACGCGCGCGCGCTCGCGCGCGTTCACAGGAAGTCTCGGCTCGCGAGATGACGCGCCGATGCGTCGTCTCAGAGCTACAGGACCGCCCGCAGCACGCATCTCTGCGTTAGGCGGTCCTGTAGCGGTTAAGCAAATTAGTTTAAGAGAACGTCCGGGGTGCCATAGGGGAGTGTGTGTGTGCGTGTGTATGTGCGTGTAAACCTTTATTCAGTGTGCATGTGTGTGGGGGAACGGGTGTTCCCGGACTGTTCCCTAAAAAAAAAAGAACCCCAAAAAAAAGAGAGAGCAAAAAAAACTTGAAAAAGTAAAAAAAAAAAAATCAAACTCGCTGATCAGCCATCCAAAGCTGATCAGCGGTGGGGTGGGCGATGTGCTAACAGTGGCTAAGAGTGCCGGCCACTGTCAGCTTATGCAAAAAAAAAAAATGCTTGCGCCCCAAAAATGGTGGAGGAGGGCAAGGGGGCGAACTGCAGGACCCTTGGGGGGTTGTACGGTCACATAGCTGTTCTGTGGACCCCAGACACCCTAAGAGGGTGATGCAAGAGTTAAAAACAAAAAACAAAACAACTAACACCAAACTCTCCCTGCCTGACCTAATGCTTTCCCTTGCTCTCCCTTACCTACCTGATAGTGCCAGATGGCCCAGGGGTCACAGGAGGGTGCAGGGGGGTGAAGTCTGGGTGCCGGCCGACGACCTGCAGGCTGCTCTCTCCTCGCTCAGGGGCAAAGAATGGTGGTAGCATTCATCTCCATAGTCATCTGTATCGCCGTCCTCAGGACAGCGATACAGATTGCGGTGCTGTGGGGCAGGGGAGGGAGAGGCGTCTCCCTTCCCTGTTACGCTGATAGGCTGCCAGCACACGGCCTGCAGCCTTTCAGAGCCGTACAGCATGGGACACAGGCCGGAAGAGGCCTGCATCGCATCACTGTGTCTGTGTGATGGAGGTAAGTAGAAGTGTTTTTTTTTTTTTTTTTAAATACCAGACTATCTGTTACTGCCATTCTGCCACATGGGGGGAGCGGGAGGCACTTGATACTGGCACATGGGGGGTGGCATTGGCACTTGATACTGGCACATGGGGGGCATTGCCACCTGTTATTGGCACGTGGGGGTCTTGGCACCTGATACTAACAGCATTGGCAGCGCAAAATGGGAGACATACCTGTAGTTCCAACTGTACACCACTAGTTTGGCTTGTTTTGTAACTTTCCTAGAATTCAATGTAGATATGCACAAATCTGCATTGACAAATAGGGGTTAGAGGCTATGAAACAACATGGCAGCTTTGATAAATGACACCAGAAGGTATAAGAATAATAATAAGGATGACCTGAAAAGTACTTGTATTGTATGGATGCTTAGTGTTATAAGAATGCACTGTCCCTTTAAATTGTGCATGAATAACCATAGCATCAACCAATAGAATTGCAGGATTTTAATTCAAAGGAGGAAGAAAACTGACAGTTGGTGCCAGTCTGCGATTTCTCAGTTAGAGATACGACAGGCTCCTTACTTCTTCGAGAAGAAGAGACAAAGCGACAATTTTTTAGGGAGAGACGAAGATGGGGATCTGCGCACTGAAGAACCACCTGCTGAGTGCGATTCAACGGAGGTAAAATACCGTCATCTGATCAGTGGAATTGCTGATTTATGTCATCCCCAAAACCGACCATTGGGAAACCAAAATCTATTGGACTTTATTAATGAAAAACACAAAGGTTTCAATATAAATATCCAAAATATGAAGCATCAGATGTTATTATGTAAAATATAGAGAAACTGAGGATGTTGTATGAAATATGGAGAAATGAAAGTTATTGTATAAAAATATGGAGAAACTCGAGTGCAAACTTTTATTAACATAGAAAGTTTTCAGTAAAAATGAACAAACATAGATGTCATGTTAAATATGGAGAAACTGAGGTAATCGTGTAGAAATATGGAGAAACTTGGGTGCCAATCTTTATTAATATGGAGAATTTTGAATAAATATGGAACATTTTGAGGACCTTGTCTTTCAAATTCTTCATAGAAAATAACATATGAGATAGACATTTACAGTACTATGCTGTATATAATACTTGTAGAATATACATACAGGTGGTAACAGGCTTTTACCATGTATCTCAGTGCTACTATGAAGTAAAGTTTGGGGGTGATTTACTAGAAAGCCAGAGACAGGATACATAGACATAGGCTCACATTTATTAATATGTGTGCCCCTAGATTCTGGCATAAAGTACACAAAAATATGGCACAATTTGAAACAATTTGGCAAATCTAGCTCCACTACAAGTTTGATATTGCTATGTAATACCGGTGCCAAATTTCTTGAAACAGCTACACCAGAACAGTTGTTCTATGGAGGTGTGCGGTGTTAGACCCCCTGATCCGTGAGTGACGGCCTAACCTGAAGATAGGATTTTGATTATTAAAGGACGGACATCCCCTTTAGTAAAAAATAAAAATTGCCCCTGGCCTCTTTCACACTGCAAGTTATTAATTTCTTTTTGTTCTCTTCAAGCTTCCCAGGAAGAACGGGAGAAGCGACCATGAAGAAGAGGAAGAGAGAGGAGTAAGTGAAGGAGTTTATGTCCCTGCAGGCACCATAGCTTCTAACCTTACACCAGCAAATCCCTACTGAACATGACACAACATCACTACATATATTCTTATCAGATATGAGTATGTAAGGAAATACTTCCGTAGGTCTAGGAAACAGGGGTGTACACATAGGGCCCCCATAGCAACGATTACTAAGGGCCCTCCTCCCAATAAGATTTATTCCAAATTTAGGATTTTTTTTATTAGGCTAGTTTCACACTAGCAGCATGGACCTCCGGCAGGCTGTTCCGGTGGGTGAACAGCCTGTCGGATCTGTCTGGCGACTAGAGCACGCATGCCCCTAGACTACCGTTCCGGCCCCATTGACTATAATGGGAGCGGGGCGGAGTTCAGGCGGCAGCACATGCCCAGAGGCCGCCGGAATAAAAATACGTATACTTTTATTCCGGCGGCCTCTCGGCACTACCGTACTGCTGCCTGAACTCCGCCCCTCCCCCATTATAGTCAGTGGGGCTGGAGCGGTAGTCTGGGGGCATGCGTGCACTAGCGGCAGGACAGATCCGACAGGCTGTTCACCCGCCAGAAAGTAACAATAAGTAGAAGAATTGAAAAAAAGTTTTAAAAAGTGAAACAGGTAATTTAAGAAATTGTCAGCAATTCTGTACACCATATTTCTCAATGTATGGCTTAAATACTAGATATAGATGAATCTTCCCCATACAGCGTATGTCTCCTGCTTCTCTCATATAATACATGTTAAAACTGTCATTTGCAGCAACCACTAAGGGGAGCTTAGTGCATAGGAGTTCCTTCTAGTGTGGGTGCAGAAAAATGCCATGGTGTCATGTTGAGAACATAGGAAGCAGCTCAGTGCTGGGCCCCTTAGCAGTGACATGATCCACCTACATGGAGAGGACACCACTGTTATGAAATATAGAAGAACTGAGGGGCAGCATAGGCCGACAGACATCTCTTTGTGCCATAATACAGCTCCCTGCAAATCAGAAGTAATGCATATTGTAGTCATGTGTATAAGGCCTAATTCTCTAATATCTCTCTTCTATCACAGTTCACTGACTGCCACCCAGGAAGAATCCATGAAGAAGAGGAAGATGGATGATTACATCCTTCATCCAGAAGAGCGGGCGGCGTTCTTCACACTCCTTGGTGAGACTGAATGCACCTTTCCAAGGATGCCAACCAGACACAATGGACACATTTACTAAAGACTGGTACTTCATATGCCAGACCTAATAAGAGGTCTTTGTAGTAAGATGCACTGAATTTATTGAGGCACAGGACTCTTATAAAATGTGTTGCATCTTGTGCCATCAGTGCACCATAAACTGTAATCTACATCCTGTACAGGCTGCCCTAGATTTCATTTATTATTTACTCCAGTTTTCTGGCCATTTTATTTTTTTTTAAAGGCAAGAGTGCGCAGTGGAAAATCATGATATAAAATTAACTTTAGAGCAAACTATGGCTTGCTCAAAACACTGAGACTTTTATACGCCAGAAAACTGCCATCTAGCTTCAGTAAGTGTGCCGCACTGGTCACTGGTGAATACACTGCTCAGGTGCTGATTACAATATGATGTCTCACTGAGGTTTATCAGCGTGTTTCTGTACTGTATTTGGAGGTCATACTGTTGTAGTTCAGAAGGTATCAATTACATAGTGAAATAATCCTATATTTCTTATTTTGTAGAAGACGACAACATCCAGTTATTTCTTATCAGAGACAGCTGCTTTAAGATCTCGGACAAGGTATTACTATATTGAGGGACAGAAATTCTAGATTTCAGAAGACCGGCTGGGGATACACTGCACTGCATGACCTGGTGGTATTATAGTCATCAGTAGAAGTTTCAGCCCTTATATCTGCAGTAGGATTGTGGACAGGAATATAAGGAACATACTGAACACATATATGTACGGTATATTATAATGTATTTACATAGGAAATGTATCACCAGCCTCTAACTCTGCTTCTCACCACACTAGTATCTCCTGGCCATGGTCCTCACTTACTTCAGAAGAGCAGGGCTGACTACTGAAGAATATAGAAAATATTTCTTTCCATCTCTGTGAGTTTCTTTTATCATGAACCAATATATATATATATATATATATATATATATTTAATATTCATTGTGTAAAAACCCTACAAAATATCATGCAAGTAAAATTACTATCAGTGATATCAGTACTGGTTCTTCTCATTGTCTTCTGACATACTCTTTCTTCCAGGTTTTTGGCCAACCAATTTGAAGAGGACGAGCCATTTCAAGAGGAGATCTACCCCTGGGCCTTCGGATGGACATGGACCATACAGAGGAAAGAGCTTCACCAACTGCGTAACCTATTGCTCATCCGGATGGGATTTAGAGCTTGGGTAGACCGGGTGACCTGTGATCTGGTTAGTAACATAAAAGCTATAAACTGTGATTAAAATCCAGTAGTGATTATAATAATGTATAAGACATTTAACTGCAGATCATGGCACAAGACCCTGCACATTGGGCATGGAAGAGAGAGAGGAAAGTCCATCACAGCTGGGCCATCCGCCGATTCAGGAGGAAAGATACAGAATTCACCATCAAAGGCCCATGGACCAGACCTGAACCCTGCTCTCTTTGTAACCGCAATGCTCATTGAGGAGTGAACATCTTTTGCCAGACAGACACATAGGAACGCAGTACAGCAGACTGACAGACATCTGTGGTAAGTGTCATTTTATTGTGACAAAAAACTTTGTACATGTGTGTAGGTCAGGAAGGGGGGAGTTCTTGGATGCTAAACTTTTCTCTAAGTAATGTGACCTTTATAGAAGAGCATTATAACATGTTTTCTCCCATGGTTTCTATTCATAACATAGATGTGCTGCTGCCAGGATGGGGAACATGGCTGCTGGACCTACAAGGAGAAGAAGATCGGGAGGACGGGATGGATGAAGACCTGGATGATGGTATGTATCATTCATAGTCATGCACTTAAAAAAACACACATAAATGAACACACTTAAAGGGGTTTTTCGAGACTTAAATATTGATGATCTATCCTTTTGGATAGGTCATCAGTGTGTGACCGGCAGGCCTCCAACACCCAGGACCCCAGCTGATCTGCTGTTTGAGAAGGTAGCAGCACTTGCAGTAGCACTGCAATACCAAGCATAGCCGCTATATGATGTACAGCGCTGTGCTTTGTAAGCTGCGAGAAGGCCATGTCACTCACAGGAACGCTGGTGCCTCCTCAAACAGCTGATCGGCACAGGTCAGGGTGTCGGATCCGTACTTATCAGAAACTGATGACCTATTCAGAGGATAGGTCATCAGTATTTAAATCTCAGAAAAACCCTTTTAATCATTGCACACAATTACAATACACACACACGCACACACACACCAAAACATATGTTATAGCGGTAACCCCCTTAGTATGCCTGGAGGAAGGGCAGTACAGCAGCCATGGATTCCCACAGGTTTCCTCCACAGGGGGTTTTTCCTGTCCTGAGTGCTGCTGTACGCTCTTTGTGAGTGATGGGAGGTAACCAGCACATATAAAATATACATATGCACATAATAAACTTCACATTATTTAACACTCTTTACCGTCTCCGAGTCATTTCTTCCATTTTTGTGTGTGAAAGAAAAACATTATTTAGAAAATGTGGATGATGTGGGATTTGCCTTTTGAGATAAAGAGACAAAACTGATCTCCTGGTTTTGGTGACTGATCACAATATCACGGATCATCTGTACATTGCAGCTTTTAATGCTGGAACTAGCTCTTGAACCTGTTACGGACACAGGGCGTACAGGTATGCCCTGATATTCGAGTCCTTAAGGACACAGGGCTTACAGGTATGTCTTGTGTATTTCTGATCACCGCCGCATAGCAGGCGGTGATCGGAACAGAGTGCCTGCTGAAATCATTTAGCAGGCACTCTGTGACAATGCCGAGGGGGGTCCTGTGACACCCCCTTATCGCCGATCGCAGCAAACATCAGGTCAATTCAGACCTGTCGTTTGCTGCATTTACGGGTTATTTGGGTCTCTGGTGACCCGATAACCTGGAATAGGATGGTGATCGGTGGTGTGATAATACATCACCAACCACCATCCTTAGATCCTAAGAGTTGATGAGGACATCACTTCTCAGGATCGCATCCTATTGGCTGGACGGGCGGACAGGCGTTAACTCCCCCCAGCTCTGCTCTCCTCCTCCACACTGCTTCTGTGGAGACAGGAAAGAGAGCAGCCCATCTGTCCAGCTCTGAGCCAGCACCCCCAGTGAGCCACCATAGTGGCACTAAAGAGGTACTAGGGACAGGTTTGGTGACAGCTTAGATTAGGCAGGGAGACTGAGGGATAGTTTAAGGAAAAAAATAATTTTTTTTTCTGCATTACCCTGATCGAGTATCTGGGGTCCACAGCACACTCAGCTGTGTGACCCTAGACCCCCCAGGGGTGCTGCAGCTTGCTCCCCTGCCCCCCCCCCACACACACACACACAAACTTTTGGGCGCAAGTTTTTTTTTTTGTGCATGCACTTTTAGCGTCCGGCCACTGTTAGCGTATTGCCCACCCCACCGCTGATCAGCTTCGGACCGCTGATCAGCGAGTTTGAATCCTTTTTTGGGGGGGTGGGGCCAGTGGCGTTGCGAGGGGGGTGCGGGGGGTGCGGTCCGCACCGGGTGACACCAGTCTGATGGGGTGTCACCAGGGGCGGACTGACTATTTTCAGACGCGCGACGGAGATGAGCGCTTGCATTGCGCTCATCTCCGCGGAGCAGCAGCAGAGGAGGGAGAGGCGTGTCCTCTCTCTCCCTGTTCCTCTGTTAGGCTGCCAGCACTAGGCCGGCAGCCTATCAGAGGCCGGCTCAGCGGCGCGATGACGTCATCGCGCCGCCGAGCCGTACAGCTTCGAGACACAGGCCGGAAGAGGCCTGCATCGCATCGCTGGAGGTAAGTGTTTTTTTTTTTTTTTTTTTTTTGCACTAAAGGGGGCTACTGGCACACAAAGGGTGCTACTGGCACTAAAGGGGCTACTGGCACATAAAGGGGCTACTGGCACTAAAGGGGCTACTGGCACTAAAGGGGCTACTGACACTAAAGGGGGCTACTGGCACTAACGGGGGCTACTGGCACACAAAGGGTGCTACTGGCACTAACGGGGGCTACTGGCACACAAAGGGTGCTACTGGCACTAAAGGGGGCTACTGACACATAAAAAGGGCTACTGGCACTAAAGGGTGCTACTGGCACTAAAGGGTGCTACTGGCATTAAAGGGGCTACTGGCACATAAAGGGGGCTACTGGCACATAAAGGGGGCTACTGGCACATAAAGGGGGCTACTGGCACATAAAGGGGGCTACTGGCACATAAAGGGCGGCTACTGGCACATAAAGGGACGGCTACTGGCACATAAAGGGACGGCTACTGGCACATAAAGGGACGGCTACTGGCACATAAAGGGACGGCTACTGGCACATAAAGGGACGGCTACTGGCACATAAAGGGACGGCTACTGGCACATAAAGGGACGACTACTGGCACATGAGGGGGACTAATGGCACATAAGGGAGATGGCTACTGGCACATATGGGGGGCTACTGGCACACAATAAGGGGGCTACTGGCACATGGGGGAGGCACAAGAGAGGCACTTATTACTAGCACATGTGGTGGCAAGGAGAGGCACGTGTTACTGGCACATTATTATGGGGGCACTATGTGCGCCTCAATCCTGGGGGTGAGAAAAGAGAAATGATGGGGGACAATCACAAAATGTCTGTTTGTGCCATGGAGCCTGGAGGGGAAGAAAAGAAATGTGCCACCCATGGGGGGATGACATGATGAGGGGACAATGATGAAGAGAGGGACAATGTTGGAATCTGTGCCATGAGGGGGTACATCATGTCACCCCCTGGCACAGTCAGACTTCAACATTGTCCCTCATCATGTCACCTCCCCGATGGTACAGACTCCAACATTTCCCCATTGGGGATCATGAAGGATCGGAGCTGACGGCTGACATGGGGGGCATGATGGATGGGGGCTGACGGCTGACACGGGGGCTGATCTGAGGTGTGATTAACATTGGTGGTCTGACCTGAGGTATAGTGGAAAATATTGTTTCTTATTATACTCCTCTAAAACCTATGTGTGTGTTATAGTCTTATAGGGCGAAAAGTACAGTCTTCAAGCGATTGAAGCATAGCGAAGATACCAGGACCACACAGAGGAGAAGCCAGCTGCTGCACACAGGACCAGGACCAGGTGAGCTGCGGGCGGGAGTCGCCAAGATGTAGCTTCGCTTGAGCTTGCACCGGCCCAGGTCACGTCACTCACACAGGCACAGCACAGCCTGAACCAGCCCAGACTTGTTGCTGATGTTAATGGATGCTATAACATTGCACCATCCTTCTGAACACACATCTGTCATCCGCCTTACCTCATGATCCTGGAGCTGTGCTGTACAGTGGCCGCCGAGCTCTACAGCACAGCTCCAGGATCATGAGGTAAGGCGGATGACAGATGTGTATGTTCAGAAGGATGGTGCAATGTTATAGCATCCATTAACATAACAGCAGCAATTCCTCTTTAGTTATATGTGAAGACACTCGCACACACCGGACTGTAAGTGAATTAATAACTAAGGCCCCTTCACACTACCGTTGTGAGGATCCGGCGTGCACTTCCGTCACGGAAATGCCCACGGATCCGTCTAGCGCAACACACCTAAAAACATTTGAAGACTGATCAGTAGTCTTCAAAATGCTTTCAGTGTTACTATGGCAGCCAGGGCGCTACTAAAGTCCCGGCTGCCATGAAAGTAGTGGGGAGCCAGGAGAAGCTACTTACCTTCCGTGTGGCTCCTGGGGCGCTCCACAATGACGTCACAGCGCCCTTACGTCGCATGATCACATTATAGGCGCTGTGACGTCATTGTGGAGCACCCTGGGAGCCGCACGGACGGTAAGTAGCTCCTCCCTGGCTCCCCACTACTTTTCCATGGCAGCCGGGACTTTAGTAGCGTCCTAGCTACCATGGTTACCATTCAGAAAGGTAAGCGTCAGATCCGGCGATGCGCCGAAACAACATTTAGCTTAAAGTCAGATCCGGATTAATGCTTTTCAATGGGCATTAATTCCAGATCCGTCCTGCGGCATGCCTTCAATTTTTGGCCCAAGGAAAATCCGCAGCATGCTGTGGATTTTTCAACGGCAAAAAACGTTTGAATACTGAACTGAAGACATCCTGATGCATCCTGAACGGATTTCTCTCCATTCAAGATGCACTGGGACAATCCTGATTAGTATCTTTCCGTCTTAGAGCCCCGAGGACGGAACTCTAGCACCGAAAGGAAAACGCAAGTGTGAAAGAGGCCTGAGTATCTGTTATTTTTGGTTATATGACTAAAACATTATTGCTTCGGGGGGTCTGGGGTGACACCATTTTCTACCGCACCGGGTGACACCAGCCCTAGCAACGCCACTGGGTGGGGCTTTCATTAAAAAAAATAATAATTCTGTTAGGTTTAGGGGTAAGTGAACGCGAACACCCGTCCCCCCACACACATGTACGGACGTTCTCGGCCGAGGAGGCATACACCCAGCTGCTCGAGTGAGGACAAGGATGACCCCACTTTACGCTTGTCATCCGCGTCCTCCTTATCATCTAGTGAACTTGTCTGGTGTACCCCAGAGGATTTTGAGCCCATGATTCCTGACTTTGTTGGCCAACCTGGAATCCAGATTCGCACAGTGGGCTTCACTGAATATGACTATTTGTTTGTTTTTTTTTTAGTGACCACTTTGCGAATCTGATGGTGGAGCAAACGCACTTGTACGTCCAACAGTTCACTGCTCAACACCCGGGCTCCTTTTTGGCTAGGCCTGGTAGCTGGACTCCAGTCAGTGCAGCCGAAAATCAGGCCGGTCATCGATCACTTCAGGGCCAAATTTTTGGAGGCCTATGTACCTGGAAGGGAGGTCGCTGTTGATGAGTCTCTCATTGCTTTCAAGGGGAGACTCATTTTCCGCCAGTATTTACCCTCTAAGCGGGCGAGGTATGGCGTGAAGCTGTACAAACTTTGTGAGTAGCTCAGGGTACACTTACAAGTTTTGTGTGTACAAGGGTGAGATTCCCGTATTGAACCCCCAGAATGTTCCCCCACTCTGGGTGTTAGCGGGAAACTTGTGTGGGACCTTATGCACCCACTGCTAGATAAGGGTTACCACCTGTATGTGGATAACTTTTATACTAGTATCCCCTTGTTCCAGTCCCTCGCCACCAGATTCACGTCCGGAAAAATCAACGCGGCCTCCCCCAGGGGTACCTATCCCCAGGGGTGAGACCCATGCCCTTACCAGTGGAAACCTGTTGCTGGTCAGATATAAGAACAAGAGGGATATCCTTGTACTGTCCACAATTCACAGTAACGGCATCCCCCCTGTCCCTGTGCGAGGTACCGCGGCAACGGTCCTCAAGCCCGATTGTATAGTCGACTACAATCGGTATATGGGAGGAGTTGATCACTCTGATCCAAGTCCTCAAGCCATATAACTCCATGCGAAAAACCCGGGCATGGTACAAAAAAGTTGCGTTCTACTTGGTACAGGTTGCCTTGTGCAACTCTTTTGTGCTGTCCCGGAGCGCTGGTAACACACGGAAATTCCTGCAGTTCTGTGAGGCAGTCCTCAAGGACCTGATCTTTTCTGACCGGGAAAAAGCAGGCCGGAGTACCTCGGGAACTGGAGGCGCCCGGATCGTCCCTGGCCAACACTTTCCAGGTGTGGTCCCCCATACTGGAAAGAAAGGACGGTCCCCAAAAAAAGTGCAGATTGTGTCACAGGAGGGGGATACGGAAGGACACCACCACTCAGTGTGACACGTGCCCGATCATCCGGGGCTCTGCATTGACGGTTGCTTCAGGGAGTACCACACTTCCATAGAGTACTAAATTTAAAATCCCCTTCCCCAATTTTAATTATATTTAGCCACAGACAATCGCCAAGAAAAAATAAAATAAAAAAAATAGACATATTGGGTATTGCCGTGTCTGTAAGAATCTGCTCTATAAAAATTCCCCATGACCTAACCACTCAGATGAACACAGTCAAAAAAGATAAAATAAAAACGGTGCCAAATCATCTATTTTTTGACAAATTTTAACAAAGCAAGGGTTAACAGCCAAACAAGACTCAATATTTATTGCCCTGATTCTGTAGTTTATAGAAACACCCCAAATATGGTCGTAAACTGCTGTATGACAAAACGGCAGGGGGCTGAAGGAAAGGAACGCCATATGGTTTCTGGAAGACAGATTTTGATGGCCTTTTTTTTTTACATCATGTCCCATTTGAAGAACCCCTGATGTACCCCTAGAGTAGAAACTCCATAAAAGTGACCCTGATCAAAGAAACTACACTAGAGTTGAGCGGACATCTGGATGTTTGGGTTCGAGAAGTTCGACCGAACTTCACGAAAATGTTCGGGTTCGGGAACCCAGACCCCATTGAAGTCAATGGGGACCCGAACTTTTGGGCACTAAAAAGGCTGTAAGATAGCCCTGGAAAGGGCTAGATGTCTGCAAAAGGCATCAAAATGTAGGTAAATCCCCTGCAAACAAATGTGGATAGGAAAATGACTTGAAATAAAATAAAATAAATAAAAATTAACCAATATCAATTGGCAACTTGGAGGAGGTGGAATAGTAGGTTGGGGTGGCGTCAGGTGGGAATGCTATGGGAGTTGAAGTTCTCATCACAGCCATAAATGATTCATGTCTGCCTGCAGCGCCACAGGTCTCATTCACAGTTTCAGGCCCAAAACAACCATACATGGGAGTTGGAGAAGTTGTCATCACAGCCAAAACGGATTCATGCCTGCCTGCAGTGTCACAGGCCTCGTGCACAGACTCAGGCCATTGGCAACCATACATGGGAGTTGAAGTTGTCATCACAGCCAAGAAGGAATCATGTCTGCCTGCAGGGCCACAGGCCTCATTCAGACATTCAGGCCCACGGGACCCACAATGAGGAGAGTTAAAATCATGCCAAGACACTATTGATTTCACCCAGCAATGCCACAGGCCTCATTCACAGATTCAGACCCATGTCACCCACAAAGAGGAGAGTTACAATCAGGCCAAAACAGTATTGATTTCACACAGTAGGGCCATAGGCCTCATTCACTAATTCAGGACCATGGCACCCGCAAAGAGGAGAGCGGTCCCGTAACAGCAACACAGGCCTCAGGTCAACCTTCAATGGAGAAGGCCATTATCATTTATTTAGGCCCCTGACACCCAGAAAGAGGAGAGGTCATTTGATAGTAAAGAGAGGTTAATGTCTCCAACCAATGCAGCAAGTGATTAAACGAAATATAGGCCCCTGACAACCAGACAATGTAGAGGTCATTTGACAGTATAAAGAGTTTAATGTCTCCCACCAATGCAGCAAGCGATTAACCGAAATATAGGCCCCTGACAACCAGACAATGGGGCGGTCATTTGACAGTAAAAAGAGGTTAATGTCACCCACCAAAGCAACAGGTGATTATCTGAAATGTAGGCCCCTGGCACCCAGACAGAGAGAGAGGTACCATAGTAGAAAATCAGGCTTCATGTCACCCATCAATGGAAAAGGCCACTTTCAGTTATTTAGGCCCCGGCAGCCAGACAGAGGAGAAAGGTCCCATAGCAGTAAATCAAGCTTGATGTCACCCGCCAAAGCAGCAGGTGATTAACAGAATTTTAGGCCCCTGACACCCAGACAGAGGAGAGGTTCATTCAACTTTGGGTTGCCCCCAAAATAATGGTGCAATTACAAGAATGTATGGTTTAGGGCGAATCAGTTATAAATGTCTATTCTGCACAAGGTACTGACAAGTCCTGTGGGATCCATGTCTGGTTCATTTTAATGAACGTGAGCTTGTCCACGTTGGCTGTGGACAGGCGGCTGCCTTTGTCTGTAATGACGCCCCCTGCCGTGCTAAATACACGTTCAGACAATACACTGGCCGCAGGGCAGGCCAGCACCTCCAAGGCATAAAGGGCAAGCTCTGGCCATGTGGACAATTTGGAGACCCAGAAGTTGAATTGGGGCAGTGTTCCACCATGTTGTTGAAATGCAGCCTCCTGCTAACACGATCGCTATCAGCTGGTGGTGCAGTTTGCTGTGGCGCGGTGACAAAACTTTTCCACAGCTTTGCCATGCTAACACTGCTGTCTGAGGAGCAGGCCGTGACACTGCTGCGTTGGCGACCTCTTCCTCCTCCTCCGCCTCGGTAGATGGTCGTCGAGAAGATACCAGCTGTATGTGAGGCCTCATTTACTTATTGATTCATTGTTTTTTGTTAGCTGTTGCAGGACTGTCCGCTTGGATTCTGGGTCATTCCTATGTCCACTGGGCGAGTAGGAGGGCCGCAGAGCGTTGCTATGGACTGAACTTATCGTTACCACAGGAGGCTGTGAAGATCCATTGGGCTGGAGTCCGAGGGCTTCAATGGTCAGGTATTGGTTCTGCAGTTGTATGACAATCTCCCTTGTCCTGATATGATTATAATTAATTTGGGAGGTAATGACATTGGGCGCAGAGAGACGATGCGGTTAATCTTCGACATGAAGAAATCCATGATGGATCTCAGATGTTTTTTCCCTGTTGGGTGGTATCTCTAGTCCAGAAGTTCAAAGACAAGGTGAGGAAGTGTATTAGACGTACCATGTCCCAGTTTTTGTGCTCTGTGGGTGGTTTTTCTTTTAGGCACTGCGACCTGGAGAGTGGTAAGGCAGGCCTACATTTTCGTGATGGTGTCCATTTGTCGGATGACGGTTACAACATTTTTAATTTGGACCCGCAGGCTATGATAGAATTAGCTGTGGGTGGGGTGGTCGTGGATAGTCATCCCATCAGGGGATGGACTTTGATGTGCAGTTAATGGTGTTTGAGCCTGAGTTTCTGACTGGGCTCATATGGATGTTTTGGAATTTGAATTTATGAAAGTGGTTTTAATAAATAAGTTATGGCTTTTACCTCTCGGGTCGTGTGTATTTATTTATTGTTAATTTGTAGTTTAATGTTGTCTGTTCATATTACATATATTGCCATGCAGCATTTCCAGGCCTTGCTGCGACAGATGCTGCATTCTGCTGTTGCGGGCACTGGCAGAGGAATTTCCACCCACAGTGAAACAGGGGTGGGTTCCAATCCTACCGCGCCTGCAAGAAGAGGGTGGTCTGAAGATGTGTTGGTCACTTCAGATATCAGATCATTCTTGCAGCCAACCCATCGTCAGCCGTCGTACTCCGGACCCAGCCTTAGGGAATGCCTAGACCGACAGGTGTCCAACTACATCGGGTTAACTGCCGAGGTGGGCGAGGAATCCCTGGACTACTGGGTGTGAAAGGAAGTTCAGCGCTGCCAGGGAAGTGGGGGGGTCGTGACCGATAAGCGCACTGGCCTTGCTCACGGCAGTCTGGACTACCTCACATTTCTAAAAATAAATGAGGCATGGATATCCGAGGAATTTAACACCTGTGATGAGCACGTGTAACTGAATTTCCTCATGCCATCCCACACATATCCACCACCACCACACAGAACAAAGAATGGTCCTTGCCTTATTTATGTACAGCGGAATAAAAGGCCTTTATTGTTGGGCGAATGCCACATTTTTGGGACCTGTACTGTGCCGACAGTTACTTTTTTATGCTGTGAACGCCTTATATACCACCCGCCACAGAATCTAAATGTCTTTTGTGGCCTGTACTGGCCGAGAAGTTACTTTTTTATCCTGTGACCGCATAATGTACCTCGAGCCACATGCTGACAATTTATTTTCTGTCTGGTGAAAGACACATTTTGGGGGCCGTACTACAGTGGCCTACAGTAAAATTTTTAACCTTTGACCGCATGATGTACCACCACCCACAGAATCGAGAAAGAGGTATCAATCTGTCAATCCTTTCCGAGAAAGAGGTATCAATCTGTCAATCCTTTCCGAGAAAGAGGTATCAATCTGTAAATCCTTTCCGAGAAAGAGGTATCAATCTGTCAATCCTTTCCGTGTCCGGGCCGGGTGAGGTTTCCCATGCGTAGTCAAATTAAGCCACAGGCTCCACTCCTTAACTCCACCACTAATTGGTATACCAAGTACCATAAACACCAAGTATGGTCCACCTTAAATGAATACATCAGTAAATCATACCTACTCAGTATTAATAACAATAATTTTTATTACAATCTCATTAAAAAGCATATATGACAATAATGACCAGAATACATGTTAAAATGATCCCATTTGTGGCAGCCAGGAGGTCAACACCAACAATACAGTTGATTCATATCAACATATAGGAAAGTGATAATAAATGTCCCTCAATCATCTCAATTATTTACCTCTTCAAATAAAGGGGGGGGGGGGGCCAGCATCCACATAGTTGCACATGACAAGGTTTGTAGTGGGGCTGAGACCTGCAAAAACGCAGGAATCTATATATTGCATACGTATTGGGTTGGAACCCTACAGACAGCCCTCAAACAGAGTGCGCCGAAGACAGATTGGTATAACTCTATATATGACAGCTTCCCCAGCACACTCAGCTCTACAATATATCTATATAAGGAACCTGCCCCAACACACTCAGCACTGCTACATCCGTACACATGACAGTTGCCCCAGCACACTCAGCTCTGCTATATCTCTATATAAGATATCTGCCCCAAAACACTCAGCACTTGCTACCTCTGTACACATGACAGCTGTCTCAGCACACTCAGCTTTGCTATATCTCTATATATGATAGCTGCCCCAGCACACTCATCTCTGCTACATCTATACACATGACAGCTGCCCCAGCATACTCAGCTCTACTATATCTCTATATATGACAGCTACCCCAGCACACTAAGCTCTGCTATATCTCTATATATATGATAGCTGGCCCAGCACACTCAGCTCTGCTATATCTCTATAAATAATAACTGCCCCAGCACACTCAGCTCTGCAACATCTATACACATGACAGCTGCCCCAGCACACTCAGCTCTAGTATACCTTTACTCATGACAGCTGCCCCAGCACACTCAGCTCTAGTACACCTTTACACATGACAGCTGCCCCAGCACACTCAGCTCTAGTACACCTTTACACATGACAGTTGCCCAAGCACACTCAGCTTTGCTATATCTCTATATATAATACCTGCCCGAGAACACTCAGCGCTTCTACATCCATACACATGACAGTGTCTCCAGCACACTCAGCTCTGCTATATCTCTGTTTATGACAGCTGCCCCTGCACACTGAGCTCTGCAACATCCATATACATGATAGCAGCCCCAGCTTACTCAGCTCTACTACATCTCTGTATATGACAGCTGCCCCATCACAGTCAGCTCTGCTACACTTTTACATGTGATAGTTGCCCCGGCACACTCAGCTCTGGTATATCTATTTATAAAATACCTGCCCCAACACACTCAGCACTGCTACATCCGTACACATGACAGTTATTCCCAAGAACACTTAGCTCTGCTATATCTGTATATAAGATACCTGCCCCAACACACTCAGCACTGCTACATCTGTACACATGATAGCTGCCCCAGCACACTCAGCTCTGCTACATCTATACACATAACAGCTGTCCCAGCTCACTCAACTCTACTATATCTCTATATATGACAGCTACCCCAGCACACTAAGCTCTGCTATATGTCTATATATGATAGCTGCCCCAGCACACTCAGCTCTACTATATCTATATAAATGATAGCTGCCTCAGCACACTCAGCTCAGCAATATTTATACACATGACAGCTTCCCCAGCACACTCAGCTCTAGTACACCTTTACACATGACAGTTGCCCCAGCACACTCAGCTCTGCTATATCTCTATATATGATTCCTGCCCGAGAACACTTAGCGCTTCTACATCCATACACATGACAGTGTCCCCAGCACACTTAGCTCTGTTATATCTCGGTATATAACAGCTGCCCCAGCACACTCAGTTCTGCAACATCCATACACATGATAGCTGCCCCAGCTTACTCAGCTCTATTATGTCTCTGTATATGACAGCTCTGCTATAGCACACTAAGTCCTGCTCTATCTCTATATATGATAGATGCTACAGCACACTCAGCTCTGCTACATCCGTACACATGACAGCTGCCCCAGCACATTTAGCATTGGCATATCTCTACATATCATATCTGCCCCAGCACAAACAGACCTGCTACATCTATACACATGACGGTTTGCCCCAGCACACAAAGCTCTGCTATATCTATACACATGACAGCTGCCCCAGCACACTCAGCTCTGCTATATCTATACACATGGCAGCTGCCCCAGCACACTTAGTCCTGCTATATCTCTATATATGATAGATGCTACAGCACACTCATCTCTGCTACATCCCTACACATGATAGCTGCCCCAGCTCACTCAACATTGCTATATCTCTACATATGATATCTGGCCCAGCACAAACAGTCCTGCTACATTGATACACATGAGTGTTGCCCCAGTACATTCAGCTCTGCTATATATCGATATATTATATCTGCCCCAGCACACCCAGCTCTGCTATATCTATATACATGAAGGCTACCACAGCAGACTCAGCTCTGCTATATCTTTATATATGATAGCTGCCCCAACACACTCAGCTCTTCTGCATCTATACACATGACAGTGTCCCCAGCATACTCAGCTCTACTATATCTCTATATATGACAGCTGCCCTAACACACCCGGCTCTGCTACATCTATACACATGACAGCTGCCCAAGTACACTCAGCTCTCCTATATTTCTATATAGATGACAGCTGCCCCAGCACACTCAGCCCTGCTACAACTATACACATGACAGCTGCCCCAGCACATTCAGTCCTGCTATATAATAGCTGCCCTAGAAGACTCAGCTCTGCAACATCCATACATATGACAGCTGCCCCAGCACACTCAGCTCTACTATATCTCTGTATTTGACAGCTGCCCCATCACACTTAGCCCTGCTATATCTCTATATATAGAAATCGATGAATCCCAGCAAGCATATAAGGAATAAACTTCTTTATTTTCAGAAAAAACAAAATGTCACAGTTGTGACATTTTGTTTTTTCTGAAAATAAAGAAGTTTATTCCTTATATGCTTGCTGGGATTCATCGATTTCTATTTTTCTGGGGACAACCCCTTCCCGTGCAGGCGCCCAGTGGTGAGCTGTTTTTGACTTTACTTTGAACATATCTCTATATATGACAGCTGCCCCAGCAGACCCAGCTCTGCAACATCCATACACATGACAGCTGCCCAAGCACACTGAGCTCTGCCACACTCAGTCCAGCTATATCTTTATATATATGACAGGTGACGCAGCAGTCTCAACTCTGCAACATCTATACACATGACAGCTGCCACAGCATACTCAGCTTTGCTATATCTCTGTTTATGATAGCTGCAAATGCACAATCAGCTGTGCTGCATCTTAACACATGATAGTTGCCCCAGCACACTCAGCTCTGCTCTATCTCTATATATACATGACAGCTGCCCCAGAACACTAAGCCCTGCTATATCTCTATATATGATAGCTGCCCCAGCACACCAAGCTATGCTATATCTATACAGATGATAGCTACCCAAGCACACTCAGCTTTGGTATATCTTTATATCTGATAGCAGCCCCAGCACACCCAGCCCTGCTATATCTATACACATGATAGCTACCCAAGCACACTCAGCTTTGCTATATCTCTATATCTGATAGCTGCCCCAGAATACTCAGCCCTGCTATATCTCGACATATGATATCTGCCACAACACACTCAGCTCTGATATATCTCTATTTATTACAGCTGCCCCAACACAGTCTGCTGTGCTACATCTATAACACATGACAGTTGCCAAAGCCCCAGCAAACTCAGCTCTGCTATATCTTTATATTTAGGACAGCTGCCTCCAGCACACTCAGCCCTACTATATCTCTTTATATAAGACAGCTGCCCCAGCAGACTCAACTCTGCAACATCCATACACATGACACGTGCTCTATATAGCTCTGCTATATCTCTGTATATAACTGCTGCTCCAGCACACTCAGCTTTGATACACCTTTAGATGAGATAGCTGCCCCAGCACACTCATCTCTGCTTTATCTCTATATATATGACAGCTGCCCCAGCACACTCAGCTCTGCTAAATCTATACACATGATAGCTGCCCCAGCACACTCAGCATTGCTATATCTCTACAGATGATATATGCCCCAGCACAAACAGCCCTGCTACATCTATACACATAACAGCTGCCCCAGTACACTCAGCTCTGCTATATATCGATATATTATACCTGCACCAGCACACTCAGCCTGCTATATCTCTATATATGACAGTTCCCCCAGCACACTCAGCTCTGCTACATCTATACACATGACAGCTGCCCCAACACACTCAGCTCTGCTTCCTTTATACACATGACATCTGCCCCAACACACTCAGCTCTGCTACTTCTATACACATGACAGCTGCCCCAGCACACTCAGCTCTTCTACATCTATATACATGACAGCTGCTCCAGCACACTCAGACCTAGTGTCTCTCTATATATGACAGCTGCCCCAGCACATTCATCTCTGCAATATCTCTATATATGACCGTTCTTCTAGCACACTCAGCTCTGCTACATCTATACACATGACAGCTGCCCTAGCACACTCAGCCCTGCTTCATCTATACACATGAAAGCTGACCCATTAAACTTCGATCTGCTGGGTCAGTAGTGTCAGGCAACTACTGCCAAGGCCAATAAGATAATGGGTTGCATCAAAAGGAGCATAGATGCCCGTGATGAGAACATAGTCCTACCACTTTACAAATCACTAGTCAGACCTTTAGACGTGATAGCTGCCCCAGCACACTCAGCTTTGCTATATCTCTATATATATGACCCCTGCCCGAGCACAGTCTGCTTTGCTACATCTATAACACATGACAGCTGCCAAAACACACTTAGCTCTGCTATATCTCTATATATGATAGCTTCTCCAGAACACCCAGCTCTTCTATATCTATACACATGACAGCTGCCCCAGCACACTCAGCCCTGCTTTATCTCTATATATATGACAGCTGACTCATCTCTGCAATATCCATACACATGAGAGCTGCTCCAGCAGACTCAGCTCTGCTATATCTCTGTTTATACCGAGAGACAAAGGTGTCAGATCGGGGTGATGAGACACAGGACAGCCAGGGGCGCACTCTGACACTCAAGAGATGAATTTTACTTGATTTTATTTGAATGGACAATGCGTTTTGGGGCTCAGACCCCTTTTTCAAGTCTAAAAATACATGTATATAGATGTGCAATAAATTACATAAACAGCTTTAGTAAAAACTATGATCGACTTCTTTGTTAAATACATACTTGTATATATTAAAAGATAAAATCATGAATAAATAAGGATGTAAATAAATAAATTTAAAAATTTGCATGATTTCAAAGCTAAATCCATAATAAAACCTAAAGAATGATGTAGATTGTTTGTTCATTTTGTCATAAGTAAGTTAAAAATCATAATGGTCATATTTGAATGTATTGGTCATATTTGAGTGTCATATGTGTGAATATACAAATATCTATACACATAATTGTAATTATAAATGTAAATATAAATATGATATTTTACATAAAGGATGACGTGGTGTTTGATTAACGGAGGAAAATGTTTGGATGTATGTATCAAATGGGGAGAAAAAAAGACTGGATCGCACATCCACAATGCTTAACCCTTGATATACGCTCTTCAGCTAAATACTATAATACTATAATACTAATGTACTGAGCAGGTTGCATTAGGCTCCTGTTCAGACGGTGCTATGCTGCATGGTGGCCTGTATGTTATTACATGCAAGCAATGTCATCTACAGTTTGTGGGATGCACCACGAAACAAATTAAAGAAAGAGTACGCAAACACTTGTCGGATATCCCGCACTTCAGAACTAGAAATATCTCAGCAACGAGTCTCCATTTTGCTATACAGCACAATGGGAATACAAGTAGTTTTGAAGTGCAGGGTATCGAAAGGGTTACATACCCAGTAAGGGGAGGAGACCACAAACAGAAACTGTTGAGCCGTGAAGCATATTGGATGTTTCAACTAGGCACCTGCGTTCCCCAAGGTCTAAACAAGAAGCATGATCTAACATTACAATACAAATGAATGATTATGTTTCTTTTTCTTTTTTCTCCAAAGAAGAAAGGCTTTTTCCTTTTTTAGTAATGTCTTCTATGTGAACAGGTTTTATGTCAAACACAATTGTATGTTACCTCCCTTTGGTAATCATGTGAACACCCCTGAGTCAGGTGTCACTGACACAGGTGGATTGTGATCACATTGCCTTTAAAAGAGGTTACCATTTGTAAGTTTGTATGTCATGAGTAAGGACCGATATAAAAGAAGTAAGATCCGAAACGCGTAGACTGAACTAGTGTACTCTGTGCCATGTCTGAACAGGATTTTACCGCATATGAATAAAAGTGAAGTTTTAACGGAAGCTGGATCCAACTATCTTCTTTTATATAATATATCTTTGTACTAGAGAAATATTCCTTAACTACCCTTGTTCCAAGTATTATCTGCATAAAACACATACTGCTCGTCACATACTCCAAGAAACATGCCAATACTTCTTTGAGATTCATTATCGCATGTGCCCGTTCCCTAGTACATCATCACTCCTTGCCATTTCCCTGTCTGTACTACAGATCTATTCGGCACATGCGCCAACATGTGACGTCATCCCCCTGACACCAGACATACAACCCTCCTCCGGTCATCACATGGAATCGAGTTGCGCATGCGCCCGCATACCACGTCATCTATGAGGCGCGGGACGCTCATTCCCCACCAACCTATATAAACATAGTGATAAGCGGCAGGGGCAATATTCGAATTCGCGATATTTCGCGAATATTTGGAAGAATATTCGCCATATATTTGAAAATTCACAAATTCATAATCTCCAGTCATTACTTTCTTGATTGCTAAAATTCGCATAAAAATTTGCAGAAATTTGCATAAAAATTCGCATAAACTGGTATTTAAAAGGTATCTTTTAAATGCCAGTTTATGCGAATTTTTATGCAAATAATGACATTATTTTCTTGCTTGCGAAAATTTGCATATAAAAAAATCGCATAAAACGAATATTCGCAATTGCGAATATATTTTGCGATATTCTAAATATTCGCGAATTCTCGAAGTGCCGATATTCGCGATTAAAATTCGCAATTCAAAAATTTGTGATCAACACTATATAAACAGAATTTCCAGAATGTTGGGGTCCTCACGCCATCCCATACTCCCTTCTATGAACACTAAGGTACGTGCCTCTGGACTGTAAGTGGCTGAATCTAAATGATCATGTTCAATGTGACGAGCACTAGATGTCCTTTTGAGATACTCTCTTCTAACCAACCGCATATACAAGTGATCTGCCTATATTTTGCTCTAAGGACATATGTTTTGCTACTAACTTTGCCTCTCCAGGAAATAATTCATATGAACTCTGTTACCTCTATGATAGGAGTCCTGCATTCTCATTGATCTAATACTATACTGTTTGGACTCCACAGATACCCTGCATATGTCCAGCCTTCTCCATCTGGGACGCTTAATATACTCTTAAAGTATATACTACTCCTACTCTTTTATGCTATGCCATGCTGACAACATAATGCTAAATTGTCTGAATGTATAATCATGTATAAATCTGGTTCGCTATGTATTCCCTGAAGCAGAGAGATATATATTCTCCACTGATATGTTAAAGTATCTATTATGTAATACATCAGCTTCTATGTAATACTGTATGTAACTTCTTCCCAGCGGCAGCAGGGGGGACCCCATCGATTGGTTTCGCACAGGGGCCCCATGGATTGTGTGTACGCCTCTGTTCCCAATTCTACATATATTGTTCTAATGTATATCTATTTATACACCAGGCCGTGAACAATGTCTAGGAATAGACCGAAACGTTGGCCAGTGGCTAATTTTTGGATGGATTAGAAAATAATTCATTGAAATGAAATAATAAAATAAGAAACTATAAGCAATTATAGAGTGCTGTGGTTTATGGATATATATTGAAGGTACCCTTTACCACTAAGCACCACCCACCTTCTAACAAGGAGTACCACTCAACCTCTTTTTCAACATTGCCTCCTGACCAAAAAATGATCTCCAGTCATTACTGGGCAGGCTGAATTTCGCTATGAGGGTTATGCCCGAAGGGTAGGCTTTCATTTTGCGTCTGCTGCTTCTCCTGCCTTCTGCTCTAGAACAGGACAATATAATTCGCCTAGACTGATGGGCCATGTCCACATGGAATGGTGTTAAATTGTTTGTCCCTCCCTGGAGCCATTCCTCCGCCACCGTCTTCTCAGATGCGGCTGCCTCTAGGGGTTTTGCTGCTATTTTTAAGAACCATTGGCTAGCTGGTTCCTGGCCTCCTCAGGAAGAAAGCAGACTTACCTTTTTTTAATCTTTTACAAGTTTTTTATATGCTAGAACTCTGATTACATAAAGCCACCACTAGGGGGAGCTCAGAGGATATATTGTTTATTGAGCTCTATATAAGCATTTATATAGTAGGCTCCTATATTGTCTCTAGCAGCGACAGACAGGATTGTATCATTATCTAACTTAATCAGAAAATATATATATTTACAAACTACTAAATATCATTTCTGGGTGAACATTCCCTCTAAACTGATGGTAAAATGTATCCAATATCTATATGACTTCTAGAGGTGGAATCTCGCTTTATATATTGTCCTCCTATATCCTGCCAATCATTCAGTTCATATCTCTGATGACATCATCAGCCACTAGCCCCGCCCCCAGACAATACAGTTCTGAGGCTCTGTGACATCACAATGCCATGTCCAGTGTTCTGTGTGTTGGTGTGCACTGGGGTCTCTTGAGGGTTAGTGTTTGGAGAGTATGGATTCCTGGAGCGTTACTCTGCTATTTTGCACCATTTGCTTCATGAATATTGAGGGGAGGCCGACCATGACACCTACAGGTAATGGACGTCATCCCTGGGGAGGGTTGTGAAGGTTTCTAGTGGTCACTTATAGGAAGAGTCTTCTGTCTCCTTCTCTTGATACAATCTTGGGGTTCAGTAGCCGCCATCATGGAGTTTATGTCTTTATTTCCCTCCTTCTTTTATGGACAGGGACCTCCCCAGCATTGGAGAGGGGAGACACCCCCGGCCCTGGGAACAGAGGAGCCAAGTACAGTGAGTAGTCTCCTTCCTCTCCTGATCCTACTCCCATCATCCTCAGAGTTGATAACCATCATCTTGTCTCTTTATTACCAGTCTGGCTCTATGTTCTCCTGGGGCTGTGCGGGGCTATATTGCTGATACAGATCATCATCTGCATCTTCTGGTGAGTGTCCATCTTCTCCTACTCTACACAGATCTACACATCCTCCCTGCCCGCTATCCGCTGCACCTGTATATCTGACCTCTGTAATGTGGGAGGGGGTCACAGGGATATTCTGGGGGGACTGAATATTGTCCTCTGGTGCAGTTAATGTGAGAACGTTTCTCTCTGTCACAGCTACAAGAAGATGAAGAGGTGCTGCAGACACCTGGCCGGGAGACTGGAGGAAGTGATCGTGGAGAAACCGGGTAACAAGGACTTTATAATCTCATATACACGGGGTCCAGGCAGGGCTTAGAGTTACCTCTTATAACTGGGGATCCCACACATTGGGGGGAGGGTCCTGCTAGTACCCCTGAATTCCGCAGAATGTAGCGGTGAGACAGCTGGTGTCTGCTGATGGGCTGCAGGGAAGCCTTTGGGAAGTTCCTGGTATCTCATTGATATATTATTGTATTACTCTTATTCTTATAGCGATAGATTCTGTTACATCTGCAACCTACTGATGGTTTCCTTTTATATTGCAGTCCTTGGCAAAGCCACCAGTTACATAGGAAATAAATTCCGATTCGTACACCACCACCTTCGCCAAGGAGGAAGAAGAAAAGTTTTGAGCTACATCAGAAAAGTTGGCATGAAAAATCTGGTTAACATCATCCGAAAAAAGAGGAAGAAGACAAAGAAAAGTATCCTGCTGCAAATGATCTTTAGATCCGCCTTTAATTATTATAGACGAGGAGGAGGATGAAGAATGAAGTGTGCAAAAAGACCTCACACAAGACGCCCCCCCTACCAAAAAAAAAGAAAAAATTGCTCTAATTCGGACAATTCGGAAAATTTTAATTCACAATTTGGCCTCCCCCCCAAAAAAAAAATCTATCTATCTATCTATCTATCTATCTATCTATCTATCTATTTAATAAAAGCTTCTTCTCGATATGACAATGTTACGGATTCATTTTCTTGTCCGGAGGAAAGAGGCCGGATCCATAGATGTACAAATAGCAGATAGGAGGTTCTGTACAGTATCTTGTCATCCTGTGGGGCTGGGCCCCTTTTCTCTAGGGCCCCAGTTACATGGTGTCTAGAAAATAAAGTTCAGTTGTCTCCCAGGCTATGTGTCGTCTAGTCCTTGGGAAAAAGGGATTCTTGTAAAGCTACCTGGATTATTGTATGCTGTTCCGGTCTACCAGCGGAGATATTGTGGAGTATACCGCCTCTCCACTACACATCGTATATCAGCCCCTGTCACTACAATCAGATTTCCTCTCCAGTTACAATCTCGTCCTATGTATCAGCTATATACCGTCCGGACCATGAGGAGAAGCTGACGAGGCTTGGGCAATGGTGTACCGACAATAGAGGCAGGGTATGTGGCTGCTATGGGGCCCGTGGGAGGGGGGGTGGGGGGGCAGAGTGGATGCAAGGAACTGCCCCCTAAATACACTATTACAACAATGGCTGCTGTTGTGCAGCCAGCGCTACTGTTTTGAGTACCTATCTGGGGCTCTGACGGGCCCTGCTTTTCTTGTGCTCAGGGCCCCCCCTCCACCTTACATGCTTTGAGCATGTCCCTGCGCTAGTTCCAGCACTCCGGCAGAAATTTCCTGACACAGAACTAAGTGGGCGGGGTTTGGGAGTCAGGACCTGCTGCGCAGCCACAAACAGATGATGTGAGTATGAGTATTGTAACTGTATGTGCATTCACTGCACTGAGGAAAAAAAAGGTCATTACGGGGGGGTGGGGTGGACTTGGGTTGTTGTTAGCTGGACGGCAGGGGGGGCGGGCCCATACCGGGAGCTGGTTGGATTATGCATGGGGCAGCAGCAATAAGAGTTCATGGAGGGCCCCATGAACTCTGCTTGCTGCTGATGCTTATTATATAGAGGACAGTGTGCCCCTATGCCTGGGACAAACTAAGCAGGGTAGGGGGATGCACATTGTCCTATATAAAAGCATCAGCAGTGTATATATGCAATATATATATATAATGCAACCCTCTGTATTGCTAGTATATAACAATACATAGGGGGCATTAAATATAGTGCAGAAACGATCATTGAATATACTAGGAGGAGAGGGGGAATTATATGAACTAAAGAGGGAGCCATAGTATGTACTATAGAGGGGAACATTGTATATACTATGGGGGAGGGGGTCCATTCTATATTCACTTCAGCCCCCCTAGCTTAAACACCCTTACAATTTTGCACTACACTACTTTCACCGTTTATTGCTCCGTCATGCAACTTACCACCCAAATGAATTTTACCTCCTTTTCTTCTCACTAATAGAGCTTTCATTTGGTGGTATTTCATTCTTGCTGACATTTTAACTTTTTTTGATATTTTGCTTTTTTTGACGAAATTTTTGCAAAAAAATGACATTTTTCACTTTCTGTTGGAAAATTTGTCAAATAAAACTACATTTCTCTACAAATTTTTCTCTAAATTTATTGTTCTACATGTCTTTAATGTAGAACAAAAAAAATTGCAGTAAGTGTATATTTATTGGTTTGGGTAAAAGTTATAGCTTTTACAAACTATGGTGCAAAAAAGTGAATTTTCGCACTTTGACTTTCTGAGCACCTGTCCTGTTTCCTGACGTACTACAATGCCCAGACAGTAGAAACACCCCATAAATTACCCCATGTCGGAAAGTAGACACCCTAAGGTATTCACTGAGGGGCATAGTAAGTTCATGGAAGTTTTTATTTTTTGTCACAAGTTAGCGGAAATTGTTTTTTTTTTTTAAACAATTTCATTTTCCGCAAACTTGTGACAAAAATAAAACTTCCATGAACTCACTATGCCCATCAGCGAATACCTTAGGGTGTCTACTTTCCGAAATGGGGTCACTTGTGGGGTATTTTTACTGCCCTGGCATTTTAGGGGCCCCTAAAGCGTGAGAATACAAATGCGTAAAAATGCCCTGTGAAATCCTAAAGGTACTCTTTGGACTTAGGGCCCCTTTGCGCATCTTGGCTGCAAAAAAGTGTCACACATGTGGTATCGCCATACTCAGGAGAAGTAGAGCAATGTGGTTTGGGGTGTATTTTTACATATACCCATGTTGGGTGAGAGAAATATCTCTGTAAATTGACAACTTTGTATAAAATTTTTTAAAAAGTTGTCATTTACAGCGATATTTCTCACACAAAGTATGGGTATATATAAAAATACACACCAAAAGTCATTGCCCTACTTCTCCTGAGTACGGCAATACCACATGTGTGCCACTTTTCTGCAGACAAGATGCGCAAAGGGGCCCTAAAACCAATGAGTACCTTTAGGATTTCACAGGGCAATTTTACGCATTTGGATTCCAAACTAGTTCTCACACTTTAGGGGCACCTAAAATGCCGGGACAGTAAAAATACCCCACAAGTGACCCCATTCCGGAAAGTAGACACCCTAAGGTATTCGCTGATGGGCATAGTGAGTTCATGGAAGTTTTTATATTTTGTCACCAGTTAGCGGAAATGGAATTTTTTTTTTTTTTTACAAAGTCTCATATTCCACTAACTTGCGCCAAAAAATTAAATTTTACATGAACTCACCATACCCCGTACCTTGGGGTGTCTTCTTTCTAAAATGTGGTCACTTGTGTGGTATTTTTACTGCCCTGGCATTTTAGGGGCCCCTAAACGTCAGAAGCAGTTTGGAATCCAAATGCGTAAAAATGTCCTGTGAAATTCTAAAGGTACTCATTGGATTTAGGGCCCCTTTGTGCATCTTGGCTGCAAAAAAGTGCCACACATGTGGTATCTCCGTACTCAGGAGAAGTAGGGCAATGTGGTTTGGGGTGTATTTTTACATATACCCATACTGGGTGTGAAAAATATCTCTGTAACTTTTTTCATTTTTTTATACAAAGTTGTCCATTTACAGAGATATTTCTCTCACCCAGCATGGGTATATGTAAAAATACACCCGAAAACACATTGCCCTACTTCTCCCGAGTACGGCGATACCACCTGTGTGCCACTTTTTTGCAGCCAAGATGCACAAAGGGGCCCCAATTCCAATGAGTACCTTTTAGGATAGCATTTTTACGCATTTTTCTTCTCACGCTTTAGGGCCTCTAAAATGCTAGGGCAGTATAAATACACCAAATGTGACCCCATTTTGAAAGAAGACACCCCAAGGTATTCTGTGAGGGGCATGGTGAGTTCATAGAAGATTTTTTGTTTTGGCACAAGTTAGCGGAATTTGATTTTTTTTGTTTTTTTCTCACAAAGTCTCCCTTTCCGCTAACTTGTGACAAAAAATTCAATCTTTCATGGACTCAATATGCCCCTCAGCGAATACCTTGAAGTGTCTTTTTTCCAAAATGGGGTCACATGTGAGGTTTTTGTACTGCCCTGGCATTCGAGGGTAACTTCGCGATCACTACCCAGTATGGCCAGCATTAGGAGTTTTCTGCTATCCCTTATA